>VMDR010000180.1:0-350695 GCA_007922815.1 Macrotus californicus | reverse complement strand
TTTCTTTCTTTCCTTCCTTCCTTCCTTCCTTCCTTCCTTCCTTCCTTCCTTCCTTTCTTTCCTTTCTTTCTTTCTTTCTTTCTTTCTCTCTTTCTCTCTTTCTCTCTCTCTCTCTCTCTCTCTCTCTCTCTCTCTCTCCCTCCCTCCCTCCCTTCCTTCCTTCCTTCCTTCCTGTGTCTACATGAGAAGGTGGCTGTTACGTGAACCTACGGAATCACTCACAATATAAATGTGTGGATGAAACCATCGCTGAAACTTACACAGCAACGGATCACGATTATTTCTCAACAAAACTAGGGGGAAAAAAATTTAAAAAGCAGTAGTCCTGGAATTCTCCCCCAGGACCTGGGCCTGTCGTGATTGACCTGTCTGGCGTCACCATACATACACAGTGCACCTGTAGTGGGGCCCGTAATTTTGGATTTGGCGAGGCTGCAGGTCAACCGTGGAAACCGTCCTAACGTCATCGAGGGGACGCTAACGAGGGACAGGCTGCCGTGCGCGGAGTCCCTGTCCACAAAGACCCGTGTTTGCGGTCTGTGTGGGCGAATCACTCGGATCTGCTTCCGCTGGTGATGTCGACTCCAAACCAGACGCACAGACACTTGGCCAGCCAAGGGGACTCCTGGGGACAGAGGACCCCAAGTGCCACCGAGATGACTCAGGGGGAAGGAGAAGCGCCAAGAAAAATACCAGGCCTGCCACTCAGCGTATCCTCAGCCAATCCAGGTCCAACCTTGAGCCTTCAGAAGAAAGGGCCACCAAATAAGAGCAAAGGAAACCTGATCATTTGCCTGAGCCAACTTAGGGGTGTTCATGGCTGTGGGTGGTCAGCGTCCAGCCCCCGCAGAAGCGGGCACTGGTGGGGGCGGCAGATGCTGTCCTCGGGGGAGCTGGGAGGAACCGTGGAGGGGATACCCAGGAAGACACCCCAAGCCTCGCAGAACTGTGTGACGGAGTTCAAAGCACAGCTGGGATTCCTGCAGGCGTGCGAGCAGACGCGGGGAGATCTGTGCCTGCTTTGCTTGGGGAACGGGAGCGAGGCCACCAGGATGACTTAGTTCTGCAGGAGGCAGTGCAGCCCTATTGTGAGGACGCCTCCCACAGAAAATGAATGATGGACAGACACTCCACACTGTGTCCCCGGACGTGACTGGAAACAGGGCCCGTCCCCCTGGAACGGCCGCGATCTCAGAGCTGCGAAGGGTAGGGGACTGGCTCCCCCCAGCTCAGGCCCAGGTCGGAGCAGACATCTCCTTGAAGTGTGTTCTCTCCTGATTTTTGTTGTTGTTTAGGTGAGTGCCCATAAGCGACATACGCTCTGTGCCCCGCTACCCTGACGGGTAGCTGGGAGGGCTGTCGTGAAGGATAAGTGAGCTCATAAATGGAAGGCAGGTCCGGCAGTGCCTGCCTCACAGAACCGCGAGAAGAGCGTTAATGAGCTGCGACATGGGAGACGGGGACACAGCCACATGAACCGATGGGAGCACACAGAAAGAGGGGGCTCTTGGGCAATCAGGAAAAGTCAAAGCCAAGTGAGGCTCACACCACATGACCGGGAATATTCCTTGGAGTCTCTCTAAGCCAAGCCCTGCCTCCCCCCATCCCCCACACACTGCAGACGGGGAGACTGAGCCCCTGGTCGCTCCGTCAGCATCGGGCAGGGGGAAGCCCAGATGTCTCAGGCCCTGGCCCGCCTCTTAGAAGACACTGGAAAGGTGACAACCAATGGACGCACGCTAGACGGGATACTGAGGACACCCAGAGAAGGTAAGGGGCTGGGGTCGCTGGGGGCCTGCCTGGCTCTTGACCCCGACTCTGCAGCGTTTCTGTTTCTGTTTCCGTTGTGAAATCAGTGCAAAAGATGGCGTCTCCAGAAACAGCCCACGGAGCCTCCAAACCTGAAACAGTGTCTGCAGAATCGTGACCATGTCCCCGAACGCCCGCGTGCGCGTAATGTCTGGAAGAAAAGGAAGAAAGGAGCAAAAGCAGCCACGCGCGCACACACACACACACACACACACACGCCTTCTGTGGAACAACAAGTAAAATGTTGGTCAGCCTTCCAATTGTTCAGGTTTGAGTGTTAACAGGTGATGTCACTGTGGCGTGTCCCGCCCGTCCCATGAGAACTACGCTGGAACATCTCGGACGCATTCGGCGGAGGCCGGTCCCCACCGGGTCAGACGAGGTTTCCTACGGAGCCTCCTCGTGCTGGTTAAATACAGGACTGGAACCGGCACCAGTCACCGGTGGTTTGCTGCTGTTCGGGTCTTCACAAAGCAGCAATTATTTGAGAACCCAGGGGTGGAGGGAAGAAAGGAAGCCGGGTTTTGGAATAATATACGGAAACTTAATTTGTAGTTTTCAGAGAAAAGAAGAAACAAATGAAAATAAAATTGGTGTTCTGGGTTTGAGGCTCTACGCAGGCTCAATATAAAAAAGAAATAGATTATAGAAATGCGAAACTATCATCAGCATCTCAGTTGCACACTTGAAAAAAAATAAGGAAAAATGTCTAAAATAGCACTTTTATTTGGCCTGCCAACTGAAAATGGATATTTTCATTATGCTTTCCGTCCAGGGTTGATTTGTAAATACTGGGTGGAGCCACGCTTTAAACAGCTTTTTCCTGCACAGCATCTTCCGAGGACAGAAGCAGGGAAACCGTACCGGGCGAGGGGGCTGGTGGCGGTTTCCGTGACTGCGGAGACAGGCCCCGCTCCTGCCTTCCTGCGAACGCACAGCGTTGTCTGGGTCCACCCACACTGCTCGTGGCCTCCAGGCACCCTGACCCGGGGTCGAACCCGCACCCTTTCGGTTCACGGGAGGACACTCCAGCAGCCGGGCCACCTGGCCAGGGCACCTCACAAATCCTTTTTGAGAAAATGGGGTGGATAATAGCAAAATTGGGCTGCTATTGAAATAGAACAAAAAATATGCTAAACACAGTTCTTAGGCCTTAGAACATAAAATAAATTTAGATATCAATATCACATGCTCTTTAAAAAAAAGAAGAAACACCAGACCCTCAAACTTTTTATTCCACAGAAGACCCTCCCATGACCTCCAGCCAGTGGGAGTCTCTTCCGTAGATGTGATGTTTAGAATCCTTCCTTTATCCTGATGCTGATTTTCTATACTTTTGGTCAATAAATGCTATACAAAGTATCTTTATAAAGCTCAATATTCTCATGCAAAATATATTTTAGACACAGAGAACCCTTACAGATGATCTATGGCCCATATTCTAAAAGCCATGTCATTCTCTTTTTTTGAAGCTTCTAGCTAAAAACAAGCAAAAAACCCGCCGGGAAGGGCAGGAGTAACCCAGCCTGGGCAACACAGGAGCGACCCCCCTGAGCCCCAAGTGCCCCAGGGACTCGGGCACGGAGGACCCAGCGCTGGTGAGGCAAGGCCCCTGTGCCCCAGCAGACACCTCCATCGAGGACGCGCCCGGTGCCCACCCTTTGTCCCGCCCTCCCCGCGTGAGCAAATGCGTGCATGGAGGACAATTCACCTCTGGGCGAGGACCAGGCCCAGGGTCGGATGCTCATTGGAACCCTCTCTGAGTCTGCGATTCCCCAGTGTCGGCCTGGAGTTCTTTGCATTTTCTCAAGTTTCCTTTAAGTCTCCTCTTTTCCCAGTGGAATAAAGTCCTCAAGGTATAAGCGACACTCCAGAGACAAAAAGAAAAGTTTATTTTACTGTCCAGTTATTTTCTTTAGAAAGTTTACTTTTGATAAAACAAAGCAAACGTTCAGTACCATAGAAACCCTCCTGCATGTGCAGAACACGTGACCACTCAGCACAGCGCCCAACCTGGCACCCCAGTCCCCAGCAGGGCGGCGCCGTCACCCTGTCCGTCTCCAGGCCAGCGCTTTCCTGGGCTCAGAGAACATTACCCAATTGAAAAATATAAATAAGACCTTAAGTGAGTTGAGAGCCATGAAAATGCTCTCTCCAGTCCAGCCACACAGACACAGGGAACGTGCGGCAGCTGCTCAAGTGTGACGACCGGGAGGGGCCCTGTGGGTCCCAGAAGTTCACGTCAGCCGTCGGTGGGGGAGGTGACCCCCCTCACAGCCCGTTCTTCACCAGCTCATGGACCCCGTGCTCGTCGATGATCAAAGGGGCGTGGAACTCCCTGTCGGCCACGTGACTCTCCAGTCCCTGAGGGAGACAGAGGAGACACAGTCAGGGAGCTGGTACATAGTGCTCGCGTGACGTGGGACTCATGGCTCAAAGGCAAAAGCTGGGCTGAGACGCACCATTTAAGTCAATAAAAAAACCTGTTAGGTAAACTTCTAAAACTGGGCTCCATGACCTATACATACCGCCTGAGACAATCAGCAAGAAGTGTAATTGTCCTGCTGACAATATCATTTCTAAAGTCCACGGGGTGGGGCTCATTCTCTGTGCGATCACCCCCATGTGCTGGCCCTCCCAGCCCGATGGCTGTTTCACACGAGGCCCCACCTTCACAGGCCCTAGGAGGACGGCAGGAGGGCAGGGACCCTCACTTAGGGGTGAGCGTACTGCGTGCACCAACAGAACAGACCCCTGTGTTCGAAAGCGCCAGTGAGGGACCTGCAGCACAAGGTGGTCACGCACTTGTTGAGAAGCCCACACATCTCAGCACACAGGAGAAAGGGATGAACCGGAAGGCTCCGGCAGTGGAGACCGGCACCCTCAGGGGATGGAGCCAACACCGGGACGGGGACTCTCGAGGTAAAGGACAGAGAGCAGAGGCAGCCCAGCAGCTCCTGCCCAGGGGAATCGCGCAGGGCGGGGTCCCAGCAATGCTGTGGCCTCTCTGCGGGCAGCGTGACCAGAATGTGGAACAAGACCAGATTCCACTTTCTAAAAGCAGGAAAAAGCAAAGGCACTTACTTCTCCCGCGTAGGAGACGAGGGGAGAGATCTCGCACTGGATCGGGACATCGTTGGCGTCCTTCAAGCTGCAGAGAAACCAAGCGCATTAGAGACGGCCCCCACGTCCTCTGCCAAGTGAAAGGGCAGGCACGGCTTTCCTCTGAGAGGCCGCCCACAGCCACGTTCCGCTAAGAAGCAGCCCTGCCGACCACCGAACCCCTGAGGATCAAGTTCACGTGAAGTGGTCAAGGTCAGAAGACACCATCTGGCATGTGAAACCCCATCAGCCCTTCAAGCACCTCGCCCCGCCCCTGACATCTCCCTCTCACTATGCCCACGGGCTAAGGTGACGAAGAAGGGACTGCGTGCTGACTGTGCACCAAGCTCCTGGCCGGTCACAGATGCTGTGTCCTTCACACCCCCCATAGCCCTGCACACGGCCCAGAGACTCTGGCACAAGAGTCGACCAAGACATGAGCGCTGAAGTCCGGTGCACGGCAGCCAGTCACCGCCATGTGGGGCCACGCAAACTCCTTAAAACCACAAAAGTTCATTGTGATTTTAAAATTCAGCTCTGCCACGTAATGGCCACGTTTCCAGTGCCCTGTGGGCATGCATCCTGACAACTGGACACGCAGACACAGAGCATCCCCTTCGCAGCTCCCACCAGGGACCCTGGGGGCAGCGAGGGTAGCCCACCCCACGCACAGGCCGGCCTGGTCATGGTCCACACTGACAGCTACCTGCAGCCTCAGCTTCTGAACTACCTGACGCGACAGCCAGCCAACGGAGTGTAGTGCCCCCGAAGTCCCAAGACCTCCGAGCTCTTTGCCGTTTCAGGGGTCTCAGCGGCGACAGGGCACGAGCTCCCTGAGGGCAGCCGCCCAGAGTCTTTGCCCAGCAGACCACTGGCCGTGTTCCAGCGTGCTCGGCCCAGCCGCAGTGGACACTTGGGCCCGGCCACTCCCACGCTCTCGGGCCTGGGCCAGCTCATCTCCCACCAGGGCCCTGTGACTGTGCTGGCCCCAGTCTCCGAGACGCAGCCCACACCTGGCCTTCCCGGCCGCCGAGTCCCTGCCATGGCCTCATTTGCTCATTCACCCGCAATGTGGCTCCGGAGATGCCTGTGCCATCGCTGCCCCCGGGGCCGCCATCATGTGGGCCCCACACAGGGCACAGAGACACGCGCCCCTACGTTGCGCCCTGCCCCTCCCAGTGGCTACAAGAAACGGCAGTTCTCTGGTGTGAGCTGCTGCCGCTCTGGGTGCGCTGATGGCACCTGCAGGTCCGGGGCGGGGGTGGGAGGGCTGGCAGACCGATTCAGAGCAAGAGAGCTCTAACAGGGGGGGCCCGGTCAGGTCCCACCACGAGGGCCCCGGGGCGCCCTGAGCCCAGGGTGACTCAGAGCCACCCACAACGAACGGCAGAGTGAGGTCCCACTGCCTGCAGCCCTGCGGGGTGTGGGGTGCCAGGGTCGGGTGGGGGGGCTCTAACCCGAGGAACACGCAGCTGGCCTGCAACCACCCTCCGCCCCACAGAGACCCGGCGAACCTGAGGCATCGACTTGAATGAGCAAAGCGGGTGCCCTGAGGAGGGAGGACTGAAGCTGTGTCACCAAACGTTAAGACCCCAGGAGAGAGCGATCGGCCCAAGGACGCTGTCGCCAAGCCTGTGTTCACAGGTGAGCACCGGCCAGCAGGTGAAAACAGAGATGACGCCCTTCGTCAGCACCCAGCCCCCTCCCTCCTTCCTCCCGGTCTCAGGACCCCGGCTGCCCCCTTCACCACTCATGCTGTCGTCTCCTCTCTGGGGACTCTGGGGGTTTCAACAGGAACCACGTGACCTTGTCTGGGGACAATGATTTCAGTTTAATTACTCCACAAATGGCTAAAATAAAGTAAATGGGGAGCAAAGTGCTGACTGAAAACACTTGAGCAAGGTCTAACCGTGCACGACTTTGTATCTCAGGGGCGGAGGTTGTTTCCAGGTGTGCAAGTGAGAACGTCACTTCTCGGGCTGAAAGCTGCGGTTCAATGAGAAGGAAGTCTAGGGCCCAAACTTATTCCTTCCGTCACAAGAGCGGCTCGCGTCAAACACCGCAGGGCCAGAAAGCGAAGGGCTTGGCCCCCAGCTGCCCTGCAAGAGAGGCCATCAGTGGCTCCGAGAGGAAGCCAGGCTGTGAGCCCATCCAGTGGGTCAGGGCCACATCCCGGGGACGCTGACCACAGCGACCGTCCTCTGCAGCACACGGGCGCCCGGCACAGGCAGGAGAGGGCAAGGGCGAGACCGATGTCAGCGCTCCGCTCCTGCTGAGAAACGGCAGTCCCAGCCCCTCTGCCCTACGCAGGGCTCCCCAGGTATCCCAGCAATGTAAAACTCAGCGTAAACCACGTAACTGCGGACGTGTAACAAGCACATGACGCTGTCCTGTTAGCTGTCAGTGCCCGGAGGAGAGAGGACACGTGGTACCCCAGCTAACAATGATCGGCTCTGAAGACAGAAAGACATTGCTTAGGAGCAGGATACTAAGTGACGAAAATAACACAGAGACACCAAAAGGGGGCGCTGCTAGCACGAGGACAAATCAAAGAGCGGTTGTCTGCCCACCGGCTGTCAGCAGCCTCCCTAGACTGAGCGCCCCTCCCATCCAGGGAGACGCACCTGGCTGTGCCCATGTGGAGTGGGCGCTCCCAGCCTGCGCCCCGCTCCAGGTCCGGCTGTCCCTGCATGTGTGTCCCCGCGCCCAGACACCATGGGTGGGTCTTAGTGAGGCATGCCGCCCGTGCCCAGCATGCACTGCGGTTCTGAGTTAGTGTCACCCAGGCAGATGCCTGCCACCGAGGAAGCAGCAGAGTCCCCGGAGCCTCCCCACCCTGGCCACGGAAAGGCAGAGCTAACTACGCCGCCGTTAGTACGAGGGAAGCGCAGCCCGTCACCATGCGCTGCAGGCAGGCTGGTATATTTACTTGTCACTGACACCGGCTGTGACGGCCTCAGGCTGTCCGCTCGCAGCAGCGCTGGGTGGGAATAAAGAAGCGTTAATGGGGAATGGGGAAGGAGCAAACCAAAGGCCACAGTGCAGAGGGATCGCCAAGTACATGCGACGAGAGGCGGCATATACAGTGGGTCATGGACCTGGCGAAGGATGGGGAGGGGCTGAGACACGCACTCGATGGCCCAGGCGGAGCACGAGGACACCTGAGGCCACTTGGCGCCGCCTCTTCCTGCGAAACGGCAGCCCAGACAAGCCCCGGCCGCTCAGTGCTCCTGTGCCAGACGTGCTGTCCGTGAGAACGCAAACCTCACAGCAGAACGTTTCCATGTGACGATTTAGAGGGTTCTAGGTGCCAGCGAGGGTCTTACCATAAAATACAAGGCTGAGCTTAAACGGGCTCTACCTCAGATTTGAACAGGCAGAAGTACCTGCTTGTTTTAACTTCTAAAATCCCAGATTTTGAAAGGCTGAGTGCCAGGGACGGTAAGTGGCCTTCCCTTCCCCTCTTGGTGCCTCTCTCAGTGATCTGAGGGCATCCCCATGAGACAGGGGGCCCTGTGTCTCGCAGGTTCATGGGGTGGTGGGACGTTCGGGGGATCCCACAGCGAGCAGTGTCGTGAGCCCACAGAGGTGTGAGCGGGACCAGTGCTCCTGCCTCTGGCATGGCTGCCGCCGCTGGCCTGACCCACAGGGTGTCCCAGAGGGCTGCCCTCGACCGTCCTTCGGTAGCAGTCATTTCATGACACGGTGGACATGGGCCTGAAGACACGAGGGATTCAGAAGGGACTCCTCTCTGAGAGGGCGAAGCTGTCGTGAGCGCACCTCAGCTAGTGCCCACAGGGACCCTGCCTGTGTTAGAGATGGGGGGACCACCAGAGAGCAAACAGGAGGGCATGGCAGGGTGAGGCGGGCGGGCGGCCTACCGGGGAATGGCGGGCAGGCGGGAGCCGTTCTCGTCGACGAAGTGACCCCCGGCGTTGAGCACCCAGCAGTGGTGCAGGGACATGAGAGCGTGCCGGGCGGTGGTGGGGTTGTCCTTGCCGTTCTGGCTGTCCGCGTTCTTCAGGGGCGAGAACTCGTCTTCCCGTAACACCTCGTACACCACGAACTTCCTGGGGCGGGACCGAGCACAGGCACCAACTGCAGGGGACGCTCCGCACAGGGGACCCCCGCCCCCGCCCCAGCTGCTGAGCCCCCGCACAGCACCAGCAGGCCCTCTGGCCCAATCCCAGGTGGAGGCTGAAGTGACGCTCTCCTCCACCGCAGAGCGAGACCACCCCACCCCACTGGTCAGGGAGACTAGAAACCTCAGTGCAGAAAGGCCCTAGGAGTGTCTGTTCCAGAAGAAAAGATGGTGCAGAACATGTTTGGTCATGATCTGTCTCCTGCGTTTTCACACCAGTCAGCTCTGAGGCTCCCATCACAAACCAGGTGTGGCCTCGGGTGGAGACACCTGCTCTCAGGTGGTGAAGAGCCTTCAACCAGGGGCCAACCCTCTACCTAACCTGTGGTCTCTCGGCCAAAATAGGCAACATGAATGATCTGGCAGGAGAGCAGACAATGGACAAGGTGCTGTAAAGGGCACCCACAGGGGCACCTCCAGCACCCGAGGGCGGGTGGCTCACACGAGCTGAGACTCGACCAGACCCCACGCCCGCCATCAGGGCCCGAGAACGGCATCCCACTAGGGACGGTACAAGGCGGCTCCAGGCACAGGTGTCATCCGACCGACCACGCGAACCTACTTGGCAAACTGGAAGATGTCGAAGACAAACTTTTCCATCTTGATTCCATTTGGCTTGTCGGGCTTGACGAGCCGGCCCTGGGAGTCCACGTAGGGGATCTTCTTCTGAGCCACGTGGTGCTGCAGCCGAGGCTCATACACCCTGTGCAGGGCAGGAGACAGTCGCTGTGCGAACGCCAAATGCCGCACACTGGCCACCGCGCTCAGGGGCCGGTGCTCAGCCACCAGGCCTGAGGCCGCAACCTGAGAGCCACCTGCCAGGTGAAGCCCCTGCACTGAAGATGCCCACCCACCGCTCACACCTCATCGCCCCCACAACCCCAGCTTTCATGTACGTTCTCCTCTTTGCAGAACCTTCCTGAGAGCCCTCCAAGTTCAGGGCAGAGAGTTGAGCATCAGCAGTTACTGCGGATGAACTAACGAGGCACAGCAGCACTGTGGACAGGGAAGTGGCGTGGACCCGGAGCTGATGTTCTAAGCGGAGTGACTGGCAGTCATCCCCAGGGCCCGGGAGCTGTCCAGTGGAGAATCAGGTAGCCGAGTGCCCTCCACCCTGACAGCTCCGACTGGGTCCTCAGGGCGGACCACCACGCCCCCACCGGCCTCAGGCTCTGCTGGCCCCACTCCATCACACTGGCCCCTCCAGGCTCATCTGGGGACCAGCTCGCTTAAAGTGCTCGAGCAGGTTCTCAACACGCAGGCGCCCCACGTCCACCTCTGGGAGCTCTAGCCCAGTAGCCGGAGGACACCTGCACCTTCCAATGTCCAGTTGTGGGGGAGACGGGTCGTCTGTAGCCTGCACTTCCCCGGGACCTGGCTGGCGGGGCAGGGGGCGGGGGAAGAAGACAGGGTGACACTGTGCCCTCGGCTCACGCCCCAAGAGGGGCTCCTCGCTCACCGACAGCCACAGTATGAGGGCACTGCCACTGGGTACAGGGACCCTCAGGACGAGGACAGACTCTGCAGGACCGGACTTGGGGTATCTTCCTACCTCTCTCGTGGCTCGGTGTCTGACTAACAACGAACAAAACCCCAAAGCCCCTCCTGCCCGCACCTGACGATGTCCCTCAGGAACGGCACGGTGAAGAAGTGGTTGGCGATGTTCCCCGCGCTGAACAACAGTCGCCCGTCCGGGCCCCGGCGCTGTGCCGTGGCCAGGGAGATCTCGCTGTACTCCACCACCTGGTACACGCCATCCACACGGCACACCACACCCACCGGCTCCGTCGGGTTCGTCTTCTCCACCACCTGCCCCGGACAGATCACAGGCTGCTGGCCACCTGCCGCTCTTGAAGACCACACTTGCCGCTATGCCTATACTGTCCTCACGGCGTCGAGTCAAGAGGGACCTTTAACCTGAGACAGTCAGCTGTCCCCTTCCCCTTCGTCTTCCCTGAAAGACCCTTTCCAACCGGAAATGAGGGTTAACGCCCAGCTAACCACAGGGCGGAGCGCCCACCTGACCCAGAGCCCAGAGGAGGCGCTGAGCTGGGAACAGTTACGCGTGGGAAGCCTACACCCCCCACACAGCTGCATGCCTGTTATTCACTTCCCCCTCAGCCACACTCAGCTACTCTGAGAATAATCGGAATGAGACTTCTCTGGGAGGCGCGAGACCAAAGGACTGAGGCGTTCTGCCGCCTGCTGGCTCTGCGCCAACTGCCATTCCATTGAAAGTGACGTCCCATGCTCACTCACAAACACGGCACCGCCCCTGTTCTCCCGGGGCTCCGCCAAGTGGGGCGGGCAGGTCCCCGGGCCCTACACGAACTTCAGACGGAAAGGCCCCCACACTCGTGGGCTCTGCGTGCCAGAGTTTGTGGGGGAGGCACTGCGCTTTAAAGCCCGTCTGCAAGCCCCTGATCGGACCGTCTGCCAATGGCTCTGGGCTGCAGGGGAGCTGAGGGAAAGGTGTGCCCGGAAATCAGAGGGAAAAGTAAGGACATTTAATGTCAGAAAAACCTCACAGGCGCTCTGACCCGCCCCCACTGACCCGCACGACTCGCCCAGACCATCTGGGCACAGCTATGGAAGGGCCGACAGCAGACCCAGACAACGCAGCTGTCCGGGGAAGAACCAGAGCGAGAAGTATCTGAAGGCACTGCCTGGTCTGCCTGCCCAGCTAATGGCCCAGCGCGCTTCCCAGCGTCCAGACGCTCGTGCCAGCTGGAAAGGTCCACCCAAGCACAGACGGGGCCACAGCAATACAGCTAAAACTCTGCCCCAGCTGCTGATCTCTGTAAGTCCACGCGGACTGCGGCGACCGCCAGATGGCTGAAGCCACCAGCGTGAAAGGTGTGTTTTCACACAGCACATCCCCAAGCGCACACGGACCGCATCTGACTGACCGGCCCCGTCCCGTCACCTGTCATTCAGTCCTGGAGTCAGCAACGCTCGGCACTCCTGGGTTTCGTTCCCCACCTCCCCCCGCCCCGTTTGAGTGTCTGAGAGATTCCCTCCAACCTTCTTCTCTCCTTACTCCCCTCCCTTTCCACCGTTTTCCTGGCCATCTTCACATGTTGACTCCAAACTCTATCATCATTCTGTCCCCAAAGGTCCCCAGAATGGCCTCATTCAGACTTTGATCAGGATGGTGCTGCACTTTAACTAAGAGAGAATGACACTTTCATCGATGTCCAGGAAAGCGACATTTGTATTAACACTTTAAAGTCTCCCAGGGTGTCCCGAAGGACCTTCATGCTCCCCATCCACCTGACTCCTGGACCCACGACACGATCTGCTGGCCTCCAGGGCAGCCTGTGTCCTGCAGCATCAGTTCTGCGGTGACAGAGACATGAGCAGAACAGAGCCAGAGGCAGGGCTGTGCCACGCGGCCAGAGAGACCCCCAGCTCCGTGTCGGCCTATGTGTGGTCACTCAACAGTTCTTATACCCAGCTGCCCTTCTCCCCAACCTGCCTCCGTCCGTCCTGCCCATGGGACGTCCGTGGGATGCCTATCACCCGCCTCGCTGAAGTCTAAGCCTGCACATGCCCGCACCTATGACTCCAACAACCTGCTCCAGCTCGAGTCGGTACCGATGGTCTGTCCGCTGGAGCTGTGGTGGGCAAGCGTACAATGCTCCTTCTGGAACCCAACAAGCCAATTTGAGAGAAAGAGAGGGGGCGGGGGGCGGGAGGGCGGTGCCTGAGCGCTTCAGGGAGAGGAAAGGCTCTAAGGTACTCCAGCCACCCTAGTAACTCCAGCTGGACTCCTGCACGCAGGGGCCAGCAGAGAAGGACCATGGGCAGCCTCTCCCTCGATGACAAAGGCCTCACCTTCGCCCCGCAGTCCGCTCCCTTCAGGATGCAGAATCCGATGAACCGTGGGTCCGCCACTCGCACCAGGATGTTGTCCACACAGTAGACATGCACGGCCCCCACGCCCCTCCGCTCCATGTCCTCCACAACACGCTGGGCCGCCAGCGCCCGGTACAGGCCGCCATTCCCGTCTGCAGGGCGAAACAGTCCCTGAGCAGCACAGCAAATGCCCCCCCTCCCCCAACCCGAGAAGGTCGCCCGAAGGCGGCTGCCCGAGAGGCAGGGAAGCTGAGCGTCCACAGCGCCATCACACTGTGCGGCCTTGAAGGCGATGCAGCACGGCTACCCGGACAATGCTGCCGTTCAGGAGGGACAAGTCCACCCCGCAGAGCACGGCGTCCTTCAGAATCTGCCCCTCTGACAACTTAGCCTGTGACAGGTGGTACGATGTGGAGCCACACGCCGGGCAGCGGTAATCCCATAATAGTCAGGTTCATTAGTGTGCACGTGATTCAAGCGGGCCCCGTGTTCACAACCCTGACCACATCCCCCGCCTCCTGTGAAAACGTGCGCGAGCATTCGATGCCAGGTCACGGGTTCACACCCAGACTAAGGTGACCGACACTCTGCACAGGGGAAGCCTCCACTCTTCCCATCCATTTCTGCTGCTGCCTAATGTGCCTCCTCAGGCAGCAACCGGAGGCACAGCTTAAATGATGACAAGAAATTAGACACCGCAGACAGAAGTGAGAACAGCAGGTTCTCGCACTGACCGAAGAGAATGAAGTAGAAGAGAAAAGAATGAACCACGAGCACCGCTGCCTATTTCCTGTCGGCCTTGTCCTCTAAGTTCTCCTCGGTGTGCAGGCCCCCACGGCTCCCTCCCCGGGCCTCACACCCGTGGCCGCGCTGCCTGGGTCTGCGCAGAGCAGAGGTGCGAGGGCACCGTGTAAGCAGCACCGCGCTTCTTGTTCCCTCACCTAACCTGCTGGAGCTAGTCCTGGCGCTTCACTGTCTCCAAGCAACGACTTCAACGCCACGTGAGAAGCAACGTGACAGACGAGCTCGGACTCAGCTGATCCTGTCCTGAGTCGCAGGAGCCGCCCACCCACGGCGTGGACGCGGCGGCGTGGACACAGCACCGTGGGTACCGCTGCACAAAGCATGGGGCCGAGAGCCTGAGCCGAGCCGCTCAGGCGCCCGCCAAGGGCAGACCTCAGAGAGGGTGAAAACATACCCACTGCCACCACGGGCACAGACACTTTTAAAAAACCACTGCCAGATTGCAAAAAAAAGGTTTAAATGTTCATTTTTAACATCCAAACCACCACATTAAAAAGAAAGTCAGACTTTAACGGTTTGGGCTCTACCGTTTCCAGTCACCACTACATGCGAAGGTCACCAACCTGGAGCCATGGAGACCTTGTACTTCTCTTCCAAAATAATTCTCCCGTCAAAACTCATAGCCGGCAGCATCCCCTGCTGGAAGAAGATCACATCCTCCTTCCTCAAGCCGAAGTACTTGTGCCTGGTGAAGAACTGCTCGGTGGCCTCCATCGTTCTGCCGCTGGTCATTATGTACCTTGGAGAGGAGAGCGCACCACCTAAGCAGCCGTCCTGCCTCCTTCCCAGCGGAAGGAAGGCCAAGGGCACCAGGCCTCCTGCAGGGGGCGCTCTCCCGCCGCCCTCCCCTTGGCTGCATGGACGAGTGTGCGGGGCCACACCAAACACCCCTGACAACACTGGGCCTCCAGCTCAGGCAAGTTCGGCTGCTCCAGAACTCTGGGAAAGGTGCACCTCGCAATGAAAACTCCTGCTGTGAGTGAATAGAGACGAAGGGTGACTGCCACACATTCTACTGAGCTCTTTGGTTCTTTTGTTACAATTTGGAAATGGAATCAGGGTCCTGTTCACCTTCCTTCAGAATCATAAAACAGTAAACGCACTCCGTGCTGTACGAAACCCCAAGCCATGCCAGGTGGCAAAGGAAGAACCTGTCTGAAAGTGGTACCGAGAAGCAGGTGCTCGGAGGCGTCTGCCGAGTGGATCAGAGAGGAAATGGGCAAACCCACCACAGCAGGTGTCTGTCTCGTCAACAAAGCACCCTGGGCACCTGGAAGCCTGGGTGCAAATGGCTTGGGTACAATTTAGAAGGAGACAAAAAGTGCCTAAGAAAAACAGGAGGCCTGCGCTGTGGGTCCAATGTTGGCTGCTCAGAACACCGCCATCCCTGTGACGTCCCCAGAGGGATGGAGATGAAGCAGGAGTTCCCAGGCGGGCCAGCTCGTGTGGGAAGTGCTAGGCCCCCTGGGAGAATCACCGAAAGGCATCAGAGCTGCAGAAGCAGCCCTGATCAGACTAAAGTTCAGGGTAGCGGTGTCTTTCACGGGAGCTGAGGATGCGCAGCTGCATCTTCCTGGGCTATTTGCTGACTTGGGTCCAGGCAGGACAGAGACCAGGACAGCCTTTGCTGGTCACATGGGCTGGATGACAAAGATTAGGGACCTCAGGAATCATACACCCACAGCTGGCTGCCCACCCCTCTGAGCATGCTAACTTCCAGGGGAAAGAGATTAAAGAACTCAATCAAAACCTTGTACAAAGCAGAGCAGAATCCCTGAAATCGTTGCCCTCACCCGGAGCCAAAGAGAGGCACCCTGGTGGGGTAGGCCCTGAAGACACACAGGCAGCAGACACAGCCCAAGTCTGGCCCATGCACAGAGGAGTCGGGGGCTGTTGGCTGGGCGGGGAAGGGCAGAGAGGGTTGGAAGGGCTGGTACTGAAGACCGAGTCCTAGACTGAGAGAACCCACTGAAGATAAGGCCACACCATGGCGTCGTGACGTAGCAGGTACTGAGGTGAGAACAGTGGACGGAGCACCGGGACTCACGACGGCAGGGACCACGGACCCTCAGTGCCAGGAACAGTGGAGCAAAGGCTTCCTATTTCGCAGGTTCGGGTTTTCACCCAGGCACTCCGCACACAACCGACGACCGACTGGTGCGAGGGCTCTAGGCAGAGAGCGCCCACCAGCGCGCAGGGGGCCCGGGCTGGGGCCGGCGTTGGAGGAGCACGCACGCTGCTCCTTGAGGGACAGGGATTCCTGTCACCCTCACGTGCCCTGCCTCTGACCCGTGACGCTACAGCTGCCAAGTCAGCAGCGGAGACGGGAACCGAGTCTGCTATGGGAGAAGTGCACCCCCACCCATGGGCCCCGGGCGTCTCACCATGGGATGGTGCACGGGTGGCCACAGCGCTTCTCGGCCAGCTGCTGCAGCTTCAGGATGCGCTCCGCCTGAATCTGGAAAAGGGTCTTGCGGGACGGCAAACCCACATCGTACATCCCTTTGGGGTAGGCCACTCCGAGCCGGGTGCCCTGCCCACCAGCCAGGAGCAGAACAGCCACTTTGCTCTGGGAAACCTGGAGAAGCCCTAGGAAAGAAAGCACCGGTGTCAGCAAAGCTCTAGGGCTCGGCACAGGCTGCACACGCACAGGCCGCCCCCCACGCGAAGTCCCGGGGACTCTCTTGTTGATGGAAACGTCTGTGTGAGAGAAAAACTCATACGTACAACCCAGCCAAATACCAAATAGCACACTTTAGTGAACTAGCAATTTTCTCTCTGATGATGCTGGAAGGCAAAGCCAAGGGCGTTACCAATGCTTTTAGCACCTGGCTACGGATTAGGTGTGGCAAGTCAAGGAGGAGATGGGGAGAGGGTACCTAGGCCTCGGGATGAATGATGATGCTCCTAATGACCACCAGCCTATAAATCAATCATAAATGATGAATCAGTGAGAATGCTGATACTCTAGGCCAGCCACCACCCAGTCAGTGTGAAGACGGCCTGGGTTCATAAAAGCCACCATGAAACGACCATGTTCGCCACAGCCGTGCCACCTAAGTCAGCGCCTGTCCCACAGTGAAGTTCAGGGCCAGTCAACTCTGCAGTGACACGGCAATGACCTTGGACTTCACACTCTGTGCGCCATGACATAGATCTCCTGTGGGAGGCCGCACCTGAACACACTAGCTGAGTATACATGCACTTAACCCACACCCAATTGGGAAATTACAAACCTCCCCCATCCCAAATCTGCAGAAACATGGAAAAACCCAGGAAAACACATCACTAGATCACCTTTCCATCTTTTCCTTGCTGGACACAAGAGTTAGAAAGCTCCCTCTAGAGGGAACCACAGACCAAACCAGAGGTTAGGAAAGAACCCACGGCCAGGGCCCAGAGAGCCCCGCCCAGGGCTGGGCCCCACCGCCCCTCCTTGGAGTCCCGGACGTGCTTCCTGGCACCGTCTCCAGGAAACCAGAGAGTTCACAAGGACGTGTCACAGCTCCAACACTTCCTGGGTAACTTCCGGCTCAGACGAGTTCCCCCCCACACACACCTTGACCTGGGTACCTGCCTGACTGGGGAGGAGGCTGCCAAACCCCACTGCCAGTGCCGGACCGGCCCAGGTGTGGGGAACACAGGCGGCTCGACCAGGAAGGGGTCAGAGCAGAGGCCTGTCTGTAACTTTGAACCACAGTTGACAGTCACATTATAGACTGACCCGGTCCCAGACACGCTAAGCACACGTTAAGCGTGTTAGGTGAACAGACCGATGAAGGAAATGTCTGTAGCGTTGCAGTCACTGGGGACCACCGTGCATCTCGTCGGCATAAAAGTGACTTGTGGGCCGTGAGCACGTCCCAAGGCTGAGAGACGACGCTGGGCTCTACGAGGGCTACGTGCCACGAAGCCAGGGTCTGCCTTAACTGCTACAGCAGAGAGAGACGGAGCTGAGGCACAAGCAGCACGTTTCTGGTCATTCTCTAATCGAGGTGATGCGTACGTGGGAGTTCACTGTGCTGTTTTTCTCTCTGAATATCTGTTCCAAAGTATGCTTGAAATGTCCCACAACAACGAGGGATTAAAGCAGGCCACGAAGCTACACCCAAACTACAACCTGTGCGTGCGTGTAAGAAACACTGCAGATCGTCACTGAGTGTTTGCCTCTGGCTGGTGGGATGGCAGAGACGTCCGGGTTCACCCCTGTGATCTTCAGTGACTTCCAATCTCTCTAACGCAAGCACATGTCACTTCTAAAATGAAACAAGCCTGTTAAAGACATCACTGCGCTGTCTCGGAAATGTCAAGAAGCCGCCCGGTGAACACACTTGCCCAGACAAGCCCTCACTGGGGGCCATGCTGGAGACTAACGTTTCAGATGTGTCCTCAGCATAGAGGGCTAGCCGTGAGTGCGGATCTGCTGCTACACTCTAAAGCTGGAAGATTCTTTTCTGTTTAGTATAAACAGAAAGGTATTTTAAAAAGAAGGAGGGGTTATTAAGCAAATATATTTTCCCAATGAAAGTATCCTTCCTGAAAGGATTTCTGGTCGAAGCTTCTCTCTCCAGAGCTCAGCTTGGAAGACAGAGATTTCCTGGTGGCTCCTCCACGGCAGGCCTGGACACCTAGAAGATCAACTTAAAACAAAACCTGTCTTCCTCACGGAGCACCGTGGCCACACGAGTGTCTTCCTTCAACAACAATCTCCACGTCGGCAGCCCCCAGGCACTTTGACATTGCTGCACAGCCTCTCTCTGCCCCATTCCCCCGCCTTCCACCCAAGTACGGGGATGTCCCCTGAAGTGTGTCCTGCCTGAAACGCGCGTCACGGTGCTCCCAGAGGCACCCTCTCCCCTCTGAGAGCTCCTGCGAGAACCGCGCTGTTAGGAGTCTGCGCACGTGGCAGTGTGAGGTTGAGCAGAGAGAACAGAATGTCAGTGACAAAGTCTCTTTCTCCACACCCACGAGTAAACATTTTCCCTGGACATGAAGCCAACAGGAAGTTTGTTCTGGACCTTCTGATACCCTGCTGGGCTGCACCGGTTCCCGTGTTTAATTTAAGGGAAAAGTCATAAACGTGGCTAGTTGTACAGATTCCAACAGAAAGGCCATGAAGGCTCGAGTTCTAGGAAGCCTGGAGAGCTGCTCGTGGTCACAAGGCCACGTGTGTCACAAGGCCAAAGCGGTGGATGTCCGTGAGGGTTGCTCCAGCTTCACACCCACAGGGCTGCAGAGTGTGCTGGCAGCTGGGGTCCTCGAGGGGAAGGAGAGGCTATGGGGCTTGGAGTTGGAGTCATGGCCTCTCTGAGGCATGGGAGGAGGTGGGGCTGACGAGTCCATGGGCAGCAAGGGTCACGGCCCCACAGATGCCCTCCTTGCACCGGGCCGTCTGGAGGCAGCTCCCTCCCAGCTCCGTGCTGGAGCCTCCACTGAGGAGGAGCTGGGTCGTCACTACCAAGCCCTTTAGAGCTGCAAGGCCCTCCTTGAAGATCGTCCAGCTGTTTCCAATGTTCTTTTGTGTCCAACCCCTTTTCAATAAAAGTCACGCAAAGACAGGCTCATACCAGGTCAAACAGAACTGCTCCCGAGGTGGGAAGGGAGGGAATGGAGACCCACCTGCTGAGACTCTGCTCCCCCGCCTGCCTGAGACCGTGTCCGGAAGCAGAACCCCTGGGGCTCTTTGGAACACAGATTGAAGATCAGCCGGTCTCTAAGTCCGGACAAAGATGCAGAGCTATAGAGAAGGCCAGTGATAGCAGTCACCTCTGTCATTGTGAGGGAGGGCAGGGAGGGCCCAAGAATGGGAGGCAGGACAAAACCGGCTACAGTGGGGCACACACACAGACCACCAGGTGCCACCCCGACTGCCACTGCCCCCCGAGGAAAGTGATCATCAGAGCCAGGCGGCGGTGGGCGCAAACACCACAGGGCTGACGAGCTGACAGCAACTTCTTGGTAGTGTTCCTGTCATTCTGACGTTACTTCTGCAGTAAAGTCACGTTTTTTAAAAGGAAGGACCACCATCAGTCCAATCTGCTCACTTTGAAAGCAGGTCCAGACCCGACAGGGAGCGCATGTGAGACTCGAGGGCCCGGGCTGCGCGCTCAGTCAGACCGTCAGTACCGGGGGACGAGGTGATAAAGAGCCGGCTCTTACCTCCCAGAAAGCAGCACACGAGCGATGCCGTCATTCTCGAAAGCACTACTTAGTGCTGGTTATGGGGCGAGTTTCCTGATCCACTTCAGAAGAAAAAGTACTGGGCAACTCAGCAGACATTATCGACCCGCCAACAACGGAAACCCGGTTCTAAGTGGCACATGACAGGCAATCCTCAGGACACGCCGCAGGCCGCTCTGCAGGGGCTCATGGAGCCGTGGCACAGACGTAAACAACTCTCACCGCAGGTGGGATAAAAGAGAGGCCGCACAGACACCACCTGGGACCTGGGACCTGGGACCTGGACCCCACGGACAAGGCCGTGGGCCGGGCAGTGCATGGTGAGGTGCAGCATGGGGGCGTGAGGCCCCCAGGCAGAGCTGCAGGAGGTGGCCGCACGGTGGCCCCAGGGCTGGCCGCCCAGGGCAGCGTGAGCAGGAGAGGCCCCCCAGTGGTCCTCAGGGGAGAGCCAGCAGCGGCCGACAAGGGTCCCCTGAGCAAAGCAGCAGCCTGGAGCGGAGAAGAGAGGCAGACGGGAAGTGCACACCCGGGCCATGGCGGGGCAGTGCCTGTGGGCTCAGGCAGCATAAACGCACAGTTTGTGCTTTAGGAGGAAAAACCTGGAAGTATGGAAACTGAGGAAGGAAGGGACTGGAGGCCCTCATTAAGACTTGAATGAGAAGAGGCCCGAATCGGGCACAGGGACGAGCAGAGAACACAGGGACCAGCAATGGGAGGCACAGGTCCTAGCAATACAACCGCCGCTCTCCGGCGGTCACCGGGCCGAGGCAGTCCAAGAGCCCCAGTGCTAATTACACGGCTCGCTGGCTTTAACAGCACAGCGCATCTCCCATCAGACCTCGGAGCACACCGTCCACACGCCCGTACCTTCACTTTCCCAGGTCTGGAGCTGGTCTCGATCCCGAGTCGCGCTGCCAAGCACCTCACGGGGCACAGGCTCCATCCGCGTGTCTACCTGCTCGAGCTGAGAGGGCTGGCTGAACCCTTCCGTGGCCTTTTGGAAAAAGACGTTCAGCTCCTCAAAGTCCATGTCCTGGAGCTCTGCCCAGAGTTCCGCCTGCTGGGCCTCTTCCAGCTCATCCCAGAACTGCAGCAGGTGCTCCTGCCCAGCTTGGGACAACCTGAGTTTGAGGTCACTGACATTCATGATGCTCTGGGCACCCCGCTTTGTGAAGACAGGGGGTAGTTTCTGCACCTATAAACCTGCAAGAAAAAAGGAATCAACAGAAGGTCAAAGTCCAACCTCGAAACCTGACAGGTTTTTCTTACTAAAAATGAGTACACGTAAACGTCTGGACGGTAAGAGAGGAACTTCGGCCTTTCCAGCACAAACCCTGTAAGCAGTCAAAGCCATAAGCCAGCACATGGCCTTATCTGCTGGGCACTGCACCGAGTCCATCGCGTACATGGTCTCGTTCAGCCTCAACAATGCTGTGACACAGGTCCTCCTGTTGTCACCGCTGCTGGTGGGCTCAGCTGGGATGTGGGCCCAGACAGACTGATTCCCCGGCTCGCACGCGACCACACGCAGTCGGCTCCCCTCTACACAACTCCTCTGACCACTAAGCTCCCCCAGAAGACCCTCTGCCAGCTTCATGTTTCAGGTGGTCTCCTTTCATCTCTGCAGTGGAGGCCTCGGGCGCAGCAGCTGCAGGACTGCAGGTGCTCGGCCTGCTGGAGGAAAGTACAAAGGCGGATGCCACCACAGCCAGGGGACCAAAGCCCGGGGTGACTGGAAACACGGCTGGGGAGACCAGCAGAGGCCTCTTCCAGCAGGGCCCTGTGGTCGAGACAGGGACGTGGGGGTTGGGAAGCCAGTGGGGCACTCGGAGCAGCCAGTATGCTGGTCTGAGGCAGGTCTGACGGGATCGGTCGCTGCTGTGTGGGGGAAAGATGGTAATGAAGGCCCAAGGGGAGCCAGCCAGTTGTCACGGAACCACCGAACTGTCTCCATGAGAGATGACATGGCTCCACGTGGTGGTGACGTGGTTCTCGGGGGACCTGGAGGACTGGATCACGGGCCGAGGGTGGGGTGAGAGAACCACGGGAGTCCAGCAAAACTGACTCCAGGCAGGGTCCCCTGCACTGAGGTGGGGACACGCAGGACAGATGCAGTCGTAGGGACATGTGAGCAGAGAGGGAGGCCCGATCTCCACTGTGGGTCCTGGTCAGTCTAAGACAAGCATCAGACATCCAAAGGGTAGTGCTGACAAGACGCAAAACGCAGTTTGCAGTTCAGAGGTCACCAGCATACAAGACCCAGGTCAAGGGCTCAGTGGGATCCCCAGGAGGGCGGCCAGCAGGCACAGCTAGGGTCTCGCTGAGATATCAAAGGCATTTCTACTGACACACGTGGGTTTCGGGAGACAGGATGCCATCACTGAATTTTAAAAACATACCTGTGCCCTGGCTGGTGTGGTCAGTGGACTGAGTCCCAGCCTGAGAACCAAAGGGTCACAGGTTCAATTCCCAGTCAGGGCACGTGCCTGGGTTGTGGGCCAGGTCCCCAGTAGGGGGCGCGCGAGAGGCAACCACACACTGATGTTTCCCTCTCTTTCTCCTTCCCTTCCCCTCTCTCTAAAAATAAATACTATCTTTAAAAAAATAAAATAAAATGTAAATATGCCATGTTAAAGGCGATTTTCCAAGCAAGAGGGGCCACCGCCCAGGAGAACTGGAGTCCCCGTCCTTGGTGCCCCCCCGCCGGTGGGGACGCCACGCGAATGGTGTCACCGCGCGGAGCACACCCTGGCCCGCGCAGGGGACGCCGCCCGACGGCCCACTCGGCATTACCCTGCTTTAAGCTCCGAGCTGCCCCTTCCCGAAAGCCGCTCGCCACCCGCCCACCTTCGGGCGCCCGAGCAAACCAGGCGACCGGGCCGCTGGCCTCGCCCCCGGGGCGGCCGCAACCACGCGTGAGCCCTTCTCAGACAGAGCAGCCCCCGGTGAGCGGCGGGTGCGGGGACAGCGCTGCCTGGCCGAGGCCGCGCGTCCGCCGACGACAAACTGGGCATCGCCCGCCCCCGTGCGTCTCCCACACGGGGCGCGGCTCTGACCCGCCCGCCGAGGCCACCTCGAGTCGCTCCGGGGCAGCACGTCCCGCCCCGCACGCGACACCATCACCCCTGCGACCGGCCGGCCCAGCCCACCCACCACGTGTCGGGAGCCCTGGCGTCCCTGCGCCCCGCCGTCCGCGGGGCTGCTCCAAGCCGCGAGCGGCGCGCGTGGGCTTCGTGCCGCTGTCACGTCCCGCCGGCACCCCCGCCCCCGGGGCGCCACCCTCGGGACCGCTGTCACTCCCCCGGCCCCGGCCCGTCAGCGCCAGGCACCCCGTCCCCCGGAGCCCCCGCGGGCCTACCTGCCGCCCGGCCCGGCCCCGGCCCCGTCCACGTGCGACCACCGCGGGCTCCACACCCCGCCCTCGGCCCCCCGCCCGGCCGCCGGTCCCCACCCCACACCTTGTCCCCGCTCGACCCTGCGGCGGTGGCGCGGCTCTGCCCGCACGACCTCTCTGCGACGGCGTCCGCTCGGCTCGGCTCGGGGCCCGTGCCGCTAGCATATATACCGCGGTGGGGATGCGCGGCGCGCCGGGGGCTGGGCCGGGGGCCGGGCGGGGAGCGCCGCCCGCCAGCCCGCCCCTCAGGCGGCGGACAGCGGCCGCGCGGAGGAGGAAGCGCGCGCGGACACGTCAGCGCCGCGAGCGCGGGGCGCGGCCTGGACTCCGGGGGCGGGGCCTTGGTGCGGGGGTGGGGCCGCTCCCGTCAGTCATCCTCCGGGCCAATGCGGGCGGCGCTGGGCTGCCGTCACGCATGGCCCCGCCCCCGAGGCCCCGCCCAGAATGCCGCCAGCCGGGTGCCCGCGTGAGGCCGCTGTGGCCCCTGGGCCCGCGGCGCCGCACTCCGGTTCCCGGGCGGGCCACGGCCCGGGCGCGTGTCGGGACGCCCGCGCGATGATTACGAAAGACCCGGGTTTCTCAGCCAAGATTCCTGCAGGCGGGCCTCACCCTTGGACCGCGGGCTCCTCTCCTCCGGGCGCCCGTAGTGACCCGCTGGCCAGTCTCGCGGTCGTAGAAGGTCCTGAGCGTGAGGCCAGGCCCGTTTGCTTTTGCACACCAGGCACGAAGGGGGACAGGGGGTGGGAGCGCAGGCACTAGGTAAACTGAGGCAGTGAGGGCCAGCCCGGGGTCCGCTCTGGGCGACTGTGGCCTTCCGCTCCCCGGGATCGGGCTGGGCAACCCCGAGGCCACGAAGGGCCCGTGTTTTAGCCCCGGCGTGCACGTGCAGGCGTGGGCTCGGCGCTCGGCACTCAGAATCGTCGGTTAGGTGTGAAGTTCGGTTGCACTTTGCACAGTTGTGCAAGAAGCCCAGGATGCTGAAACGCCATTGGATTAACGTGACACATGAAGAAGTCCAGGCATTTAGGTGTCTTCCTTCCTTCTCAAGCGCAAGCGGCCTTTGCATTTCCTTTGTGAGTTGCAAAAGCAGCCAGTGCATTCAGAAACAGAACAGTTCACCCGGCCGAGTCCTGCTGGACCCAGGTCTGCACCCAGGAGTTGAACACACCCATCTCTCAAACCCCGGAACTTCACCCATGTGAATGGATCTGACAGATGTGTGGGGTGTGGGTCCGCGCCCGGATCCAAGACAGCTTTCCAGCTTCGCTATTGCCGGGGTCTCTGGCAAGTTCATTAAGTCTTGGGCATCAGTTTTCTCATCTATACAATCTGTAAAAATACCCTTGGCATGACTGATATGGCTCAATAGGTTGGGCAGCCTCTGGCAAAGTGGAAGGTCGCTGGTTTGATTCCTAGTCACGGCACATGCCTGGTCAGGGCGCATATGAGAGGCAACAGATGGATGTTTCTGTCTCACATGATGTGTCTCTCCCCCTTTCTCCCACCCTTCCCCCCCACTTTCTCTCTCTCTTAAAAAAAAAAAAACATCTTAAGGTTGTTCTGAGGATGAAACCGGGAAACACAAAGAACAAACATAGAATAGGGTAAATACTAAATAAATCCTACTTTTTGATATTTGACACTGTTGTAGCTCCTGGACACCTTGGTACACACCCTGGGTCTGGAAAGCCTGTTGTCTGGATCCCTGACACCACGCGGAATATTCTTCTCAAATCTCCCATGACAACTGAGAAGGAAAACCACTCCACCAGGTCCCACGCAGAGACCTGGAGCCTGCCCACCATGTCCCTGAGCATCGCATTGTCACCTTCAATGTAGGGAAGAGTTTAAGACCATTGGTTTCTAAAAATACACTGATGGTTACTCTTCAACATGCCAACTCCTTGAGAAAGAAATATATGAGGACTTAGGAAAACTCGAACTGGGAGACACAGACTCAAAATCACAGTCCAGCCCTTACAAGGAGTGTGTCCTTCAACCTCGCTACACCCTGTCTCCCCTGATGACTCCTTCACACAGGCGGGCACAGTAAAGGTCAATGAGAAAGAACCTAAGGCAGTGCCTGGAGAGCTGCAGGCACTCATCACTCCCAGAGCAGTGAACGAATAAGGAGCAAGATCTTTTATAAAGAGTCGGGGAAAAAGGGGAGACTTGGAGCCTAGCACAAGTGTTTGCAATGAACTATGATGAAATCAAATCTTTACGTTCACCCTTTTTGCTAATTTTTTTTCTAGTTCCAAGGCATAAGAAGGGCCTTCATCTCTTGCTCAATAAATACCCAGACACTTCTCGTACCAAAGAGTTATTTCTACCCTTTAAAACCTTTTTTATCCACATGGCCGGATGCTCCCTCTGGCCGTGACTATTCAATAGCAGGCTGAAGGTATCAACTGGTGCAGGTGGACAAGGGAAATCCTGTGAGGCTTAAGAATAGGAGAGAGTGAGCAGAACCATCCTGATTTTCAAATGACATGAGCATGTACCCGGGAAACCCTAGGGAATCAATATGACTAACTCCAACTGTGAAAATCAGGGATAAGAATCAAGGATGTCAGCAAGGTAGCAGGTCGACACGGGACAGACAGAAGTTCTCATATACAGAAGCAAAAGCTACTTAGAAGACATGACATACAGAAAATCCCATTTACAATAGCAACAGAGAAAAATAAACAATTTAGTATAAATCTAACACAAAATGTGCAAAACCCATGGAGGAAAACTATCAAATGCTCCTGCACAAGATACGTGATCAAATGGAAAAACACCCCCAGTTAAATTATAAATTGCACTCCTTGTTAAATTAGACATTTTTAAGTTAGCCAAGCTGATACTAAAGTGGTCTTAGAAAAAGAAACATGAAAGAATGGCTAGGAAAACACTGGAAAACAATTAAGCTACAAAAGAAGTTTGCCTGTCAGATACTAAAACATGCTAAGAAGCTTCTGCCATTAAAACGACATGGGACTCACACAAGACGGACTGGTGGAGCAGACTAGATGGCCCAAGGCAGGCCCCAGGACTGTCTGGTAAGGATGAATCTCAGACGACTGGAGCAAAAAGTCGACTTTTATCCTAGCAAGTGGGACAACTGGGCAGCCACTTGGAACAAGATGAAACCAGGCCCATACTTCACACCATTCACAAGAATAAACTTCAGCTCTGGCTGGTGTGGCTCAGTGGATTCAGCGCTGGCCTGTGAACCAAAGGGTTGCTGGTTCTATTCCCAGTCAGGGCACATGACTGGGTTGCAGGCCAGGTTCCCAGTAGGGGGCACGTGAGAGGCAACCACACATTGATATTTCTCTCCCCTTCTTTCTCCCTCCCCTCTATCTCAAAATAAATAAAATCTTCATTAAAAATAAAATAAAATAAACTTCAAATATAACAGAGATGGAAGTGCAAAATAAGAAATCACACAAGTACTGGAAGAAAACAAATAATACTATATATAACTAACAAAAAATAGAGATTGAAAACTTCTACACAGCGATTTTCAGGAAATATTGTTAAAGGAAAAGAAACCACGTTGAGTATTCATAAATGAAAGACAGGGAATTTAGAAAAATATGTATATATCTGCTTAGCTCCATGGAAAAGGGAAAAAAAACGCAGGAAGGATAGACCAGACACTTCAACTTCTGAAAGGACCCAGGTTACTTCCCAGAAGTGCATGCCCTCACCAGAGTCTGGCTCAGCTCAGGGCTGGGGTCAAGGCCAGGCCTGAGCACGCATGAGGTCACTGTTTCCAGGAGACTGACGGGTGGGGAGGGGACGGAGGACACGGGCACTTCATGCTCCCGGGAGATCACCGCCCCTCCCACACTCCAGACGCTCTGCAGCTCAGCGTGTGTTTTGAAATATTGTGAAATAACACCCTGTTAAACGGTTGTGTTTGTTTTTTTGGTTTTTCGGTTTTTTTGCTAAACTACAGCTCCTTGAAACTGACTATCCCAGTCCCTCCTTACTTGCAGTTTTGATTCACAGTTTCAGTTACCCACACTTAAAAAATATTAAATGGAAAATTTCAAAAATAAACAATTCCTAAGTTTCACACCGAGGGCTGTTCTCGGCAGTGTGATGAAAGCTCCCGAGGTCCCACTGGGTCCCACCCAGGACGTGAGTCACGCCTGTGTCCAGCTCGTCCACACTGCCAGTGCTGCCCTCCTGTTAGCCCTCAGGACCCAGCTTGCTTGGAGGATGAACTGTCTCGGCATCCCCAGCACTTGTGTGCAAGTTGCCTTTATGTTACCTAACAAGGGCCCCCCAGAGCAGGAGGAGCAACAACAGCATTTCCGATCTGCCAGCGAGAAACCGTCGTGGTTCCTCCTAGGGGCATCCAGCCTTTTGGCCTCTCTGGGCCGCACTGGAAGAAGAGTTGACTTGGACCAACCCATGAAACACACAAACACTGATGAAAACTGATGAGAAAAATAAAGGTTGTACGTAAGTTTATGATTCTGTGTTGGGCCGCGTTCATAGCCATCCTGGGGCGCACGCGGCCCGTGGGCTGCGGGTTGGACAGCCCTGTGTCCAGGTGAATAGGTGTGTGCAGGCAAGAACAGTACGGACAGGGTTCAGTTGCATCCGCAGTCTCAGGCACCCACTGGGGGTCCTGGACTGTACCCCCTGCGGACAAAGGGGGAGCGACTGGAAATTAGGAAGAGTGTCATGAGCAGAATGGGATGAACCGGGAGAGAGCAGGTGAGCGTTACAGTGTGCAATTGTTACGGAGACAAACGCCTCGGGACTCCACGCTGAGCGCGTTCTCACAGGCGGGAGAGTGGGCTTCCGTTCCAGGGCTGTAGGCCAGGCCAGGTCCTCCAGGCCACCCCGCCCCTAGTGCAGAGATAAGAAAACAAGACCTTCCAAAGTGAAGGGGCTTGTCTGAGAACCGACCGGGGGTTTAAGATGCAGGAACCCGAGAGGCCGTCAGCCGCCAGTTGCCATAGAAATCTTAGTCCTGAGTCTAATGCTCAGAGAGGTGTCTGTGGGGAAATCCCCTGGAAACAGCCCAGAACGGTGACCTTCGCTGAAACCCAACAGCGCCGAATTTCAAGGCAAGCCTGCATCCTTGCCTACCTGACGTGTTCAGCTATTACGTCTGCTCAGCTGGGTGACCGCCCACGGCCTGGCCTCGCCTCTCCAGAAAGGGCAATATATTTAGGTTCATTTTGTATTTCCTGCCCTGTGCTCCTCGACTCAGTGTGAATGACACCCCTCTGGTCACCTGCTCCTCCTCTGAACCTACAGTGGACGAGACTCGCTCGGTTTCCCAGGTAATCAAACACGCTTTGCTCGAGGCTCCACTTCTCCCCTCGGCCTGGGCTACTTCATCAGATAGAAGGCCCAGCACTCAACACACATCTGGCGGTGCCAGCCGCCTTGGCGTCAAAACCGAGCTACAAGAACCCAGCCCCAGCACGCAGCAGCTGGTACCGGTGTCCTGTGCCCCTCACCCAGCGGTGTCCCCTCGTTCATGTCCTGCCTTGATCGCTCAGCACGGAAGGTGAGACCTGGCCGCTGCAGGCAGAGCGTGAGTCTGATTCCTGGCCCTGAGTTACCGAGTGAATGACCCTGGATGAGTTAATTGATGTCACTTGAAGTCCCGCATCTCCCCACCCATGAAATGGGGATAATAGGGCCTTCCTACTAGGGCTGCTTTGGGATGAACATTTTCAAAGTGCTTGGAGCATTCCGACTCAGAGTAAGAAAAACAGCAGGAACTAAGTGGTGGGGTACCGGGAATTAAGGCATAGAATGAGTGACTAAGCCGAACCCCAGGGCCTGCCTGTGGGAGGGTGGGTCCCCTCCCCTTGGGTGTGGGCTGGACCCATGACGTGCTTCTGACTAAGAGCCGGGACGGGACGTCAGTCCTGAGGGCACTGTGCCAGGTTCTGGACTGCTCCTGGCGAGGGCACATGGAGGGAGCTTCGCGCCTCTCCTTGGGGCTGCGAGTGCCCTTGGGCAGCAAAAACACACACTCACAGGCCTGACCTTTGCGGTGCCACAGCCACCGTCCCGAGGGAGCAGGCCAGTCAGTGTCCGGATGAGAGGGCAGGCCAGCAGATACCTCACTGAGTCCAGTGAGGCCCTGAGCAGCGGGCCCAGGTAGCAGACGGGGCTGGAGAGAAACGCAGCCGTTCCAACGGCCCTTGCTTTGCACTGGTCCCCACGACCCCAGGGCAAGGCAGTTCGCTAGCACAGTCGCTGCACCTGCTTCCTGATCGCCATCCCCCATCCGCTCTCTCTGGGACCCCTGGGATGGCCTCGCTCCTCTCACTGAGAAACCAGAAAAGGGAAGGATGCCCACAGCGCCCACTGCCAGACACACCCGCCTGCTGGCACTGTGCCCTCCCCGGCCTCTGTCTTACCTTGCAGGGCCTGGAGCAAACAAACGACTCTTGGTTCCCTCCCTGTCCCTACGGGCTACACCACACCCTGCCCTGCCTGCTCACTGCAGTACTTGTCCCCAGGTCAGCTGGTCCTTACTGACCTCCTGGTCTATTCCTATTCCACCCCCCACCCAAGAGCCTCCTTAGCTGACCCCGTGCTCCCCCTTCCTCAGGCCAGAAGCTGTGGATCATCCTTAGCACCATCTCTCTTGCCAGATCCAACCTCCAGGAAATCCCACGGGCTCTGTCTTCAAAGCGTACCGGAACCATGCCTTCTGCCACCCGGGTGACAGCAGCAGTCTCCCAGCAGGCCACCCTGCTTCGGCCGCAGTCCCTTCCGGCCATGCTCAGAGCCGGGGCCAGCTTCCAGGAGCTCTGCTGCTCCACCAGCCACCTGCTCCACCCGCCTCTGTGGTTCATCTCGCTGTAGAAAAACAAGGCCTGGCAGGAACCTCCCCCGTCCTGCTCCCGGTTCTCCAGGTCCTGCCCTGCTCCACCAGAATGCAGCCACCTGGGGCTTCGAACTCATCTGGAGCACCTTTCCTGCCTGTGCGCCTGGGATGTGGGGCAGAGACGGACAACTGGCGTCCCAGCCCGCACACCACCAGGCACCGGGCCCTGATGTGATGAGGCTGCTGGGGGGCCTGGCTGCCCAACAGAGCCCAGAGAACCCCCAGGCGGGGCTGCTGTGGCCGGAGTCTCCTTCACTTTCCCTTCTGTGATGAAAGACTGAAATTCAAAAGCCAGAAACTTTGGGGTTTTCTTTAAAAGTTGTTTCTTAGATTTTTTTTTCTTATACAGATATTATAAGCATTGACACTTGGAATGTACAGGAGCGGGAAGGACGGAGGAAGGCAGGCAGAAAAGGAAATCGCCGCAAGGACCTGCCACAGAAAACCGCTCCTATTAATGATTATGTTTCATAAGCACTTTCTGAAGACCCAGGGGCTGGGAGGGACCTTGTGACTTAACCGAGGCCACACCCAGCCCTGCTGAGCTCACTTCCCACCCACAAGTCTGTGACGAGACCTTCTGGGGTTTGCTCAGGAGCCCATGACCTTTCTGGCACTGCACTCAGACTTGACTGTGTTCGTCTAGGCCATAAAGACTGTTTTTAAAACAGATTCTGGAATTTTCCCTGGGTAGAAAGAAGGATGGATTTAGTTAAACTGTATTCTCAGCAGTTACAATGAAAGTGATAAAATATAAACAGACTACCCAGGACTGGAATAAATCCTTTAAAAAAAAAAAAAAAGATTTTATTTATTTATTTTTAGCGAAAAGGGGAAGGAGAAAGAGAGGGAGAGAAACATCAATGTGTGGTTCCTCTCGCACGCCTCCCACTGGGGGCTTGGCCTGCACCCCAGGCATGTGCCCTGACTGGGAATCGAACCGGCGGCCCTGTGTTGTGCAGGCCGGCACTCAATGCACTGAGCCACCCCGGCCAGGGTGGGGTAAGTCCTTCTGACTGAAATGAGCATACCAACCCCCTCCCACTCCCCAATCCCCTCATTAAGTGACCTGTGAGCACTCACTTCACCCAAAGGCCCAAAACTGCCACCCTGCAGCCGGAGACGAATTCTATCTAGGCTAGAACAGGCAGCTTCCAGATTGTGAATTTTTGCAATCTACAGTGGACTCCCCGAAACTCTGACACAACTGGGGTTCCCCTGGCTTCCCATTCAGAGCTTCTATCTAAGATGTTAATAATCCCACGGAGAATTTTTTAACGCGGTGCCTGTTTTATTACAGCGATGACTTCGGACAGGACAGTACGGTCTGTAATACACATCCCTTGGACCAGAACGAGCAGGTCGTGCTGCCCAGCAGGGGGTCGGCACCTGCCCTCTTCCATGGGTGGCCTCGGAGCCGGTCACTGTACTTGCCCTTGACTGAGAACCCTCCCACAAGAGTTGCTCCGGAGTTTGAGGGGCTGACCTTTGAACTTGGGCAGCAGGAGTCTGATGTCAGTCAGAGTCCACTCACCTGCGTTTCTGCTTCCCCTTGAAAAACAAAGTCAGTGTCCCAGGTCATGTCATTGGAAATGGCTGGACGTGGGGGTTTTACCCGGGCACTGCAGCCCGTCTGTGCAGCCGTGTCCATGTGGCGTGTCCACGACACTCTGCCACTCCGTGCAAGCCCACTGTGGAAAAAAGCACAATCGGAGAGAGACCAAAGGCCGGAAATGCGGGCTGCTCCGGGCACGGGCTGCGTGGACCAGGCGCACAGCCGCACTGCCAGCCCGGCAAACAAACAGCCTCAGAAACCCGGCCATGCCGGCGCCAACAGCGAGTCAGTCTGCAAATCAGCCATCGGCTGACTCCCTGAGCTTCTGTCCCCAGGCACCAACCCTCGTTCGCCCGGTGACGCGGCCACAGGCTGTGAGCAGAGCGAGGGCTCGTCACCCAGGGAAGGAAAAGGCCTGTTAAAGCCCCGAACAAAAACCTCCCAAAGTCCTCACCTCGGCCGGACAGAGAGGCTGAGCTGAGGCTAGCTGTAACACGGAGCGACCCCACACAAAGTACAAGTGTGACGGCTGCAGGCCTCACTTTTTGCCCACAAAGCCAAAGAGTGAGAGGATACAGTTTACAGTTAATTGTTCCTCGACAGGCGTAAGAAGTTAAGGAAACACAGAGCAGCTAATAGATAACACGGAGGAAGAAGCAAACAGGCTTCGCGAACTTCCCCAGATCCACGCGTTCCGTCGCCGCCCTTCCCACTCTTGCAAGTAGAAGTGCGTGTTCCAAACGCTCACTTGCTAGAAATACAAGCTATGGCGTCGCCAGGAAGTCCTGCTGTTGGGGATGTCCTTTCCCTCGAACCCGGTTGGACGGACTGGGCACCACACCCACACAGCCAGGGACGTGGAGGAACAAGAGGCGAGCAGACAACTGGCAGCAGGACGTGGGCCACCATGGGGACGAGACCCCGGGGAAAGGGAAGCTCCCCCCGCCTGGGGTCCCATGCACGAACTGAGTCACCATTCCATGATGCACGTCCAATGACGGGTACAAGTGGGGGCACCACGGCCTGCCGGGTAGAGCAGCTTGCGAAAGTCACAGAAGTCACGTCAGGTAGCCACACACACGCAGCCCGTCATTTCCTCACCCTGTTCCCGTGTCCTCCTCGGTGACTCTCACACCCACGTGTGGCATCTGGCCATCTGTCTCTGACCCTAGTGACGTGCACTTTTGCAAGCGGGCAAGCAGCCCTGGTCCTCTGTCCACAGAGGCAGTGGGGGACGCTCAGCCCTGGAAAGAGGCAGGAAAAGAACCCGTCCCCTCACCTGCTCCTCTCTGTCCACAGGGTGCCAACCAAGGCCATAAGAGACCAGGACTTGTGGGAGCTTCGTGGCCTCAGGGCCAGCCCCTCAGCTGAGTCCTGCCCTTTCCTTGGACAGGAGGAAGGGGACAGCTGTGTCCCGACCGTGGACAGGTATAAGGACACGTGTATGGAAGGCATTCTGAGGGACCAAGAGCACGGGGTGGGGGGCAGTGAGCAGCTTGGGTCGGAGGCGATAGATTGCTGTCACCAGGTTGCAGGGCTCCAAGTCCATGTGGGGCCATGACACAGCTGGGAGCCCTGTGACTCAGGCTCAGGGGACACTGTCCCACCCAAGCCCCACATGGGGCTGCTGCAGAGGCCCGGCTCACCCTCGTTTCCCTCACTCACTCACCTGCAGAGGAGCAGAGCTGACCCGCCCCTCTGGGAACAGGACCAGGCATCGGTGAGCTTGGCCGTGAACACCCTGCACTCGTGGGGAGGACGTCAGCCCTCTTCCATGGTGCAGTCAGGAAGCGTGTCGTCACCAGGCGCTGGCCGGCACTCTCTGGTGGCCCTACCCATGGACAGTACCCACCTGAGCTCCATCTGCTAATGACTTTTTCTAAGTTCAGGACAGGACTCAGAAGGGAGAGGTGAGGGGATCCCTCTTTGTCATCCTTATGCCCGGGGCAGAGATGGCGTAGCATTCCTGCTGTAGTACGTCCCTCAGCTGTGACCTCGGTAAGGCAGCCACTCTGAAAGGCCTCACGTGCCACAAGGGGACAGAGAAGTGCCCTCCAGCGTGAAGGAATTCTAGCAGACGGCGAGCAGCAGGCCCGTGGTGCCAACCAGGGATGCTCCTGGAAAATAGGTGGCTGGCTCTCCGCAGACTCTGAGTTGGTGGGGGTTGGGTGGGGGGGCAGGGAGGAGGAACCTGGGAGCTGCCTTTAATCAGCACCCCAGGCAATTTCCCGGTCAGACAAGTCTGGGAAACAGCACTCACCCTGGGGAGCCAGTGAAGAGCCTCCAGAAGTGGAGGGAATGTCAAAGGTCTGGCAGAGAGCGCTGGGACTGCCAGAGGCTGAGATGCTCCCAAAAGCCACTGATGGTGGCTGCCAGGCTGAAGCAGGGCAGCTGAGGTTCCCAAGGGTGGGGCGGGCAGACGGACCACCCTTACATCAACTGGGCTGTGGGTTGCCCACAGGGGCCTCCGCAGCTCCCCACCCCGGTGCCATCACAGTGCAGACCGAGAAACTCGAGGCCTCGGAGACTCAGGCGGCTGCCCTTTCTGGCTCCTGACACGGCGGGAGGCCTGGCTCTGCCAGGGAGTCGCCATCACTCAGCCTTGGCCTCAGGATCCGCTGGTGGGGGCCACCTGGCTCAGCCAGCACCGCTGCTGTGGGCGGGACAGGGCCACTGACGGCAGGCAGTGCTGGACATGAGACCGACGCCCCCACAAGCCGTGTGGGTGGGGCAGTTGGAGGAAGTCTGAGACGTGAGCCCGGTGCCCACGGAGGCATGGCGGGGTGGGCCTGTGTGGGGCGTACAGGGTGGAATGGCCGTGTCCCTGGACTCACGAGAAAGGACCTAGGAAGGACGAGCCACAGAAGCACTGAGATGGTTCTGCCGGGAAGTCAGGCTTGTTACTTCGGAGGGACCAGAAACGATCCTTTGGTGTGGCTGAAACAGAACCTTCCCCAACTCCAAAACGGCAGCGTGTGCTCAAGGTCTACAGACTCGTGACTAACCCAATGACACGTCAGCAACGAGCAATGGCAGGGTTGTCAGGGAAACCTCCAGGTGCACAGCGGACCCCATTTCCGAGCAAGAACATTCGTGCCTTCAGGAGAGACCCTTAGGTGACCAGGCCGCCTGCTCAGGACGCTCAGGGACCTGGACTCGCCTCCTGCGTCAGCCTCACAGGCCGCCATGACGCCGACTGAGCCAGCAGCAGCCTGGGGTTTGTCTGGCACGGCTTCCAAGCATGTGCCGGGCGTTATTTGTCAGGGAACTTTATGGAATGGCTTATTTTTCTTATTAATGATCACCAGGACAGTTGTCAATTAGGAGGGCTCTTTGGCACCTGCTTGCTCCTTCCTTTTCCACGTAAAGTCATCCCATCAAAACACGGTCTTAAGAGTTTAGGCCCCAAAGCAGATGCCATTCCCCTGTGCCTCCACTGCATCCACCATGACATAAAAAAGAGGAAGAAAAATCCCATTTTTCCAAGTTTCTGTTGAGCTTGGGATGATAAGTTGTAATTAGAAACGGAATTTTAACTAACCACTGTGGGTCTGTCCACAGGTGGCAGGTAACACCCACCCAGCGCCCAAGGCTGGCTTTGGCAACAGCTGGCTCCCCCAGGTGTTGCTGTTTGTGAGCAGGTCAGTTCTCCCTGACCCCAGAGGCATCAAGGGCGAGATACACGCCTGAGTTGTCGCTTCTCCTGAAGAAGGGACCGCACCTAATGGAGCCTCACATTTATTAAAGGACAAGAAGTCACACTGGGACACTCAATCTAAGCTAGTCTTTCCCAGGCTGCATTCTGCACAACGCTGACACCCTACGATTCTCAGCTGATGCTTTAAAAAGTAACAGTCGCGACTGGGTCCTGGGCGGGGACACAAGGGCCCAGAACACGTGGGGCCAACTGAGAAAAGCTGTGCGTGTGCTGCGGCCGGCTGTGTCCCCAAGGCCCTGAAGGTGGGGGGGGGGGGGGCCACAGAAGGACACTGGGCATTGCAGAACAGTCCCGCCCAAGTCCGCAGGCCTGCGCCTTTCCAATGCTCGGAAAAAACAGGCACTCACGTATGTCCATTGGGCGGAGGGCGCAAGTAAAGCAAATGGGAGGCATGTCACCACCTGGTGAATTCAGGTGGTGGTGGATCACTGTCGGCAGACTCTCCGGACTCCGTGAACAAGCGACTGCCCTAGACTCCCGCGCCCGCAGCCCGCAGAACCCGCATCTCGCAGCCCCACCCCTGCCCTCCTCAGCTCAGGGACACCGCCCCTGGGGCTCGATCCCTGCTGGGCCAAGGACCTGCCTTCCACGCTCGGTCCTGCGCCGGGAACGTCTTACGCAACCGCTTTAACAGTTGGATGCGGGGTCCGCCCCTGTAATCGAAAACGACAGCCCAGGACAGGGCGTTCTGGGGACCAAGCGTGTGCCCCGCCTCTGGGACTCGCTCCTTCTCCCGCAAAGCGCTTGTCGTGAGCGCGACCTTGGAAAGGTCACTGGGAAAAGCCGCCGCGCCCCCTCCCCCTTCCACTCGGCAGCGTGGGGCTGTCCCCGCACCGCTCCTCCGGCCGGTGGGCGCTTCCCAGTAAGAACATGGGCCCGCGCGGCCCGCGCCTTCCGCCGGGCGCCCTCGACGACCTGCCCGCCGCGCACACGCCGCACCTGCTGCGCGAACCACGGGGCCCGGGTGGCCGCCGGCTTTGCTCGGAGGCCACTGCGCAGGCGTGGCCGGGAGGGCCGGAGGAACGAGGCCGACGCGAACACTTAGGCGAAGCACAGAGAGGTGAGACGAGAGCCGCTCCTTCAGGTGTAAGCTTTATTGTCACCTCAGCACACACATCGGGAAGCGCGTCGACAGTGCATCTTACGGGAGTCGGTTCACAGCACGACTGAAGGGCGACAGAGGGGACAGGCGTCTCCGCGGAAACCACACGCAGCACAGCGCAGGGACACAGCCCGGGCTCCTTGGGTACGCGGGAAAGTGCGAAGTCAAGGTTCGGTGCTACTCAGCAAGAAAGGGAAACGCTGAAGACTCAGGGCTCCGAGGAAAGGCCGTCTGGGCAGGGAGCACATGACACAGGCCCACTCGGTTGTCAACTGGCCGGACAGCAGCGAAGGAGAGTCCGGGCCTCCGACGGCGCCCCGGACGCGCAGTGAGCGGGTAGCTCGGGGCGCTGGTGGAAGGGGCTGTCCAGGGAGGGGGGCCCCTTAGGGGAGGGGGTCAACCCTGGGAGGGGACACAATTGCTGCGCTGAGCTTTCCCTGCCCCCCTCTGCCCAGAGTGCACACAGCCGGGTCTGGGGAGACCAGGCGGGCCAGATGGGCTGGGAAAATCCTGCCCCCAGGCCGCATGCAGCTGGGCGCAAGGGTGGGAATGTGGGATTTCTTAGAGATCTCTTACCATCATCTCAAAGGAATGAAGGAGGAGGGAGGGGACCCTGCTGGAGAAGCCCCGCCCCCACACCGTCTGGGTGTCACCAGCACCCGAGGCTACCCGACCAGACCCGGGCCAAACCGCCCTTCTGGGCTCAGAGTTTGCGCAACAAATGGCTCTGAGGAAGGCGCAGGCTTCCCAGAAAGGGGCAGAGGAGTGAACGATCCCCTTCCTCCAGAACGGGCCTCCTTTTCACCACACGAGGCAGGGCAACAACATGAGCTCTTTTCTGCAAAAAGATGACGGTCGTTAAGGCAAGTAAGACCGTTGCCTCCCTCTGCCTTGAAGTGAAAACACCTGGGTCAGGGAACGGCCGGTTTCTTCAGGACACTGGCGGCAGCTCTGCGCCATGGGACACGTCACACAGGCCTTCACGTGGTAAGTTTCCCATGAATCCTGGCAAGTGTGGGGCCGCAGACACAGCTCGGGGAAGCACGAACAGGGCAAATGTGAAACATGAACCCTCCTAACGGCAGGACAAGCAGTAGCCAAAGCGCCGCGCTGCAGGGAAAGAGCGGAGACTTCTCATCGAGAACAAGGGTTCCGTCACCTGCACCCCTCACATCAGGGCTGCCTGCCCGATGACCGCCCATCAAACATAAAGGTCCCCCAACACTCCCTGGCTTGCAGCACGTTTTCTAACAGTGCAAACAGTGAAAATGGCTTTGCTTTCTCTTCAAATGTCCCTTGTGTCCCTAACGCTTGCCAGCTGTGCACCACTGTGTGACTGGTCCTCGTGCAACGTGAGCCACCGTCACAAGCAAAACCGCAGGGGACAGACACGAGGCACCCCGGTGTCAGGTAGGAAGGAACTAACCCTAAACGACGCCAGGCCGAATCTGTCAACCTCCAGGGACTTCAGGAACGGGACACCCATGCTGCCCTGTGACTGAGAGAAGGCAGCTCAGCCCCCCGGCCCCCAGGCTCGGCTGGGCCTTTACACTGCAGCAGCCAGGGAGTCCGACCCGTGGGAAACATGGCCTTCCCCAGGGAAGACTTGCTGGCACCTGGAGAAGCAGCAGGCTGCTCTGTGTGTGACCACGTCTGACAGGAAATACACAGGTTACATCCAAGAGGCAGAGCGACAGGACCAGAAGGAGCCTCGTGCTGGCAAGGGCACGAGATGCAGGGAGCACCAGACTCTACCAGGGGACCGGCCCTCTGCCCAGTGCAGTCTCGGGGGAACTAAAGGGAGTCGCCTGACACACAGAAGGCGCAGCAAGGCAGTTCTAGACATTAACTCTGTGACTCGTCCAAGGTGACCCGAGAAGACAGGTGCAGAGAACTGTCGTCACCTGGGAAGCTCTCGCCCAAAGGAGTGTCCGCATTTTCCAGGAACCACAAGGCACTTGCTCGACTCACTGACCTCTGCTCACCCACAGACTAGGCCGCGACGTGACAACCCCCCCCCCACCCAAACACAGCCCCCAGCGTGACGAGACGGTCCAGGTTCCTGAGGGCTGCCCCTTCACCCAGAAACAAACTGTCCTAACTGCTGTCAGTCACTGCGGTGCTGATTTTCATTAAATTACGAAAAAAAAAGAGTCGTGCTGCCCAGCGTGACCAACAAAGTCCTGTGAGCCGGGCCTCGCGTCACCCAGCCAAAAGTGAGACCCGAGGAGAAAGCGATGCCAAGAACCAGCCGCCTGCATCTGCTGAGGAGACACCAAGGAGCCCTGAGCCCAGAGGCTGGGGGTGGGAGCCCAGCCCAGGAGGGCGCTGGCGGGCCAGGCCGGGCCCGGTTCATGGCAGCATCCCTCACGATACATCTGCTCACAGGGGGAACGGAAACACAGCACCACAGGCCCTTACAGCCACCCAAGTCCCATGGGGACGGTCAGCACCCCAGCGGCCGGGCGCCAGAGAGAAGGCCACACGAGGCTCACGGGGCGGCCAGGCTCAGGCTTGTTCTGAAGCTGCTGCGGCCGACCGTCCCCCACAAGGAGGACACGGGGGCTGACAAGCAGTCTTCCTCCTCCAGGGCGAGGCCACCTCGCAGCTGCCTTCTGACAGCATCCACACAGGGAAAGTGCCACCTGCTGGCCGCCTCCAACGTCTCCAAACAGCCGAAACAGTCCCACAGGCAAAAACACACCTCAACATCGTGCACAACAGAGGAGCCAGGGAAGGAAGCACAGACACTGACCGAGGAAAACAAAAACTACCTGAGATCACATCTTCCCAAAAGGGTTAAGTGACACGACCCCTCACCTCCTGACCCGACTCGCAACAATTTCTAGGGTTTCAATAACTTCTAAGGATCTAAATCTCTGTGTACAGTTCACCCTAAAGCAATCATGAAAACTGCAACTCTGATAATATTTGGTTGAGGGTTAAGAAAGGTACTAAGATTAAACATCTGGTAAAAGGAGAGGAGGAAAGGGAAATCCACAAACACCATCTTTGGTGGTGACAGGCTAAGAACTAGGAATGAAATAATTTCAATCACAGGACGCAGCTTTCTCAACTCTGTGGCTTTAATATAAAATATTTAACTCAATAAATGGTTACTTAGGCTCATCAAGTATTCCCTCCGCTCCCTTAAAATCTAGCTGGCATCTTCTGCCCTAAAAGTCCGCCGTGTTCACCACCACACACACGCATGAACACAGAGCAGCAAGGAGACCCAGGACGCTGTCTGACCCAGGCGGGACGTGCGCAGCCCCCGCATCGCTGGGCCCGGAAGCCCACCTGCCGTACGCTCAGGACCTGGTTTCTGGCAGCGGCAGCAGCAGGGGAATGAGGTCCATGTGCTCACCTACAACTCTCACCCTTCAGAAGAACCACCTGTGCTGCGCGTCCATCAGGACCCTCGGGGGGCCCGGTGTTTCGATCACTGTGGAAGCTGCCCCACACCCACACATCTGTTCTAGGAGCGCTCAGGTCTCAGCCACACTGGCCAGACCCTCTCGAACGAGCATCTGGAAACAAGTCAGCTCATCAGCCCCTGAAAGGCCCCATGAAAAGCCACGGTTCTCCCTTTGAAGGGTACACGCTGGGCGTTCGCCGGGGAACATGCTCCTTGGGGACCGGGCCCAGGCCTGTGGAAACTCACACGCCAGCCCCTCCCACCAAACCCCGCTTCACGACGAACAGTGAGGAGCCCTGCACAACGTGGCAGCTGCCGGTTACTACCACGTGGAGCGGTCGCTGTGGGGCCGGCAGGGCGGTGGGGCCCCTCCTCTCCTGTGGGGGCTCTTGGGGATCACCTGGCCCACGCAGGAGGCTGCCAGTGGGGAAGGAGATAAAAGTTGGCTTCCTCAAGAAAAAACAAATAAATAGTAATTTCACTTAGGTAAGGAAACAAGGAAAAACCCACACTCTGTATCCTATTCTGTGTATGTATAATCAGTGCTTTATAAAGACTTCCTGAACTTTAACGCCTTAAAGACAACCCCACCCCCCAACCGAGGTGGGAAGAAGCCTGTAACCAGCTGTGCAGGGCCTCCCGCCAGCACCCTCTCTGCAGAGGCTCCCCTTCCTTCCTCTCTCTCACCCGTACAGCTACACCTCCCGAAACTCCCCTGCCCTCCAAACCAGACCTCGTGGGACGTGGTCCCTTCGGCTCTACCCTCAGCAAAAGGAGGACAGGGCAGAGGGGGGATGGGGGGGCGGAAAGCAGGAACAGAAGAACCCTTGGTCACCCACTCTTTGTCTATGGTTATTCTTCCCCCTCCACTGAACACGCGATTCTTTTTTGGACCACTTCCGTTTTCCGTCACAGCAGGCGAAACTGCACCGCGAGAAAGCTAACCATGGCCACAGCACACTCAGCAGAAAGGGGCTCACACAGGGTCTAGTGCAGGCGCAGGAGGGGACAAGCCACGGGACCCAACCACTGGCTCAGTGAGTTGCAACTCAGCCCGGTCTGGACCCATCAGTCTGAGCTCCCAGGATGGAGCTGGCTCCTCTCTGCTTTCCATCACACAGCCAGCTCTCCAGCACCGCCCCCTCACTCTAACAGGTGTGACAACACAGGGACGAGGGGGTCACAGGGCTCACAGTGGAAGGACCCACACTTTCCTCCGACTCACACCTGCACTCACGCGAGCAAACACACCAGACAGCAAGTTGCACACACCGAGCACCAGCCTCCCACCTTAAAGCCTTAACTTGTAGGCAGGCAGACGGGCTCACTGCGGTTTCGTTAGGGACGCTCAGCACAGCAGGGCTCCCTGGCACATCTGCAGCGCAGCGTAGGACACAGAGGTGACACTGTGCCCCCAGCACCCGCCGTGGACGTGGACAGCACAGGAGCGCTGCGTGGGTGGCGCCTCCCCCCACTGCGGCCTGGCAGCCCCCCTCCCCGCCTCACGGGCACACGCCAGGACGAGGGTGGTCTGAGCCGCACTCGGGAGCCGCCCCCAGCACCACCCACAGCAAGGGACCCCCTGGGGCGGCGGCCAGGCCCTGTGCTGCCCAGCGCCCACACCTGCGCAGGTGACACAAATGTACAGAGTAGCCCCTCCCCGCGGCGAGGGGTGCTGTTGCCCTCGGGTGAGAATGCGGTAACCCAGGAAATGGAGAAGAGCGCGGGGACACATCCCAAGGTCACTGGTCAAAGCAAGGTCTGGTAGAGATAGCCCCTCCGGTAGGCACTCAGCGGGTAGAACGTCGCCACCACAAACTTCCCGTCAAACGCCCTCCCCGTCAGCAGCTTCTGAGCAGCTTTGGAGTCGCCGGCGTTGGCGTACTCAACGAAGACCTGGAAGGGGACAGAGAGGACACGGTGACTTCGTCTCCATCTGGCAGCTTGGGGACGGTGCTTCTACCCGAGTCCCCGCGTCTCCACACCTCCCCGCAGGTGCCAGAGCTGCTAGTCCGCGGAACATGCTTTTTGGCAGCGAGATCTAGAACGCTTCCTTGGAACTCAGCCGATCCTGCAGCCCAACGACCGCTGGGTGGCCAGGCAACCTCTCCCGGCCCAGCTCATACAGGAGTGCCGGACGGTGCTGGCCCCGGCCCGAGAGCACAGCCCGACGACAGCCAACACGTCGGGGGGAGACCACGAAAGACACGCAGAAGCCAGGACTATGGCAAGGGAGGCAACTTCCTTTGCCAGAGCATCTAAACCCCGCCTGAGAGACGGAGGGAGAGGACACAGTGTAAGTTCTCTCACTGACTGGAAAGCAAAGTGACAGGGAGGAGAGATGACCAGAAGTGATGTGACCTCAGCGACCCGTCCCCTGTGGACCAGAGCAGCCTCTCCATCCTGCCGTGTCCCTGGAACCGAGCTGCAGGCACACAGGACTTTCCCGGGGAGGGGAGAACACACAGTTTCAGAAAACCAGATCCCAGGCTACCGGCGCCCACTCCCACACCCTCCTAACAGGCCCAAGAGGCCCGGCAGGGCAGCGATCTGACCAGTAGGTCCCTCCTCCCCGTGGGCTGGGCACAGCTGACCCTGCAGGGTGCACAGCGCTCCCGATGCGAAGAGACGGGCAGTTCCAAGCACAGGCCTGCTCCGCCTGGCGAAGGACCCGTTCTGAGAAGTGAGTCGTGAGGGCTTTCCTCATGACCCCTGCAGGCCACTGCACCCGTGCTGCACGCTCATGTCGCACACACCCGTGTTGTGCACACACAATGCACATGCGTCACTCCCACACACACCCAGTTGTGGAAAAGCGCAGTGAAAATACGGGGGTGCTGTGGCCGAGGCGGGAGTGGGTGGCGAGTCACAAGAAGGGACCACACCACACCGACAGGGCCAGAAACGGACCTCGGGAGCTGCCGCACGACCCGCTGCACAGACGGGGCTGAGGGCGCGCTCGCCGGGGACAGAGAAGAGAGATCAGGTGGCAGAGGCACGGCCACAACGACAGTGCCTGTGGGCAGGACGGGAACAGTGGCTGGGGGGGCAGAGGGAGTGGCAAGTCAGGCCGGAGCGACGGCGGGCATGGGGTCTGCGGCTGCTGCTGAGCCAGGGTCCGAGCAGGGTCCAACTGAGGAGCTGCGTGCACCCCTCAAAGGGTGCGCCCGGCCCACAGGAGAACAGGCTGGCCCGAGGGCTCAAGTGTCTTCCCTCGGGGACTTGTCATTGGGCCCGGGGCCCTGTTCTGGCGCAAAGGCACTGAAGTGAAGGCAGATGCTGAACAATAATCCATAACCGGAGGCTTCTCCCACAGGGCGAGGGGAGGGGGGGCAGGCAGGGGAGCGGGGGCAGCATCTGGCAGTGTCTGCAGACCCCCTGGCCGTCAGCACTGAAGGCAGGGAAGGGCACCATGGGGAGGCGGGGTGCCACTGAGCTCCCTGCAGTGCCCACACCAGCACAGCAGGGGGCGCCCAGAAACCCCGAGCCAGTAAAACACGCCCTGCGGACCTGTCTCAGCCAGCACACTGCACGGATGGAGACACTGGGCCGCTCCCGTGAGGCTGAGCGCAGCCCGCTGGGGTCGCCCCACATCAGAACGTGACCTCCACGGGTCCCTGACCTGCCTTCATCAGAGCAGAACTGGGCCAAAACGCTCTGTAGCCGAACCGGACCCCAGTCAGAGCTCCATTCTGTTGGAGCTGCATTCTTTCCGATGACTCGAAAACAGGCTAACACTTTGTGGAAAGCGAGTACTGACTGACGGAGCAAACGCGTGCCTGTTACAGAACCCGGGAGAAGCGAAAGCCCAGGAAAACAAAGCCCCCAAAACGAAAATGCCCCCGTCCCTAGCAGTGTGGGCACCTCTCTGCAGACCTAGAGCAGCGAGTCTCAGCCACCCATGGACGCCTGCGGCGTGACGGGGACGCCCACTCACCTGTCCACGGCCGGGGCTCTCCTTGGGGACCAGCAGGGACACCACCGGCCCAAACTTCTGGCACTCCTCTCTCACGTCCTCCACAGCATCTGTGGACCCAAACACAGCCACACCCGCCGGTGGGATCAACAAGGTCCCTGCTCCCGCAGCGGTCCACGTGGGAGCCAGGACACCACTTCCGACACCACTGATCGTCAGGCTTAAGTAGGCTGCAAACTCAACACATTGTACGCTTTCTTCTCCTATTTCAGTCTAGAAGGACGAACGCATCCAAATACTCAAAATCCAAAACCCAAACGGAGCGCGACTCAGAAGCTTCAAGACCTTCTGGATCTCCCGGCCGTCCGACAGCCGTGCCGCACTCCACCCTCGGAGTGGCCGCGTCAGGACACCGCTTCCGAGCCCGCTGCCTTTGCAGACAAGAACGCGACAGACACGCCCGGGCAGGCCTCCCCTCACCTGCCTGCTTCTGAGCTGCCTTTCCAGAAATGGAACTGCTGGTCACGTCCATCTGAACTGACCGTCATCAGCATGGCCAACGTGCCTTTCAAAAAGGCTCACCGAGCCCTGGCTGGTGTGGCTCAGTGGACTGAATGCCAGCCTGCGAGAGGTAACCACAAGAAAGTAACAACGATGTTACTTTCCCTCTTAAAAAAAAAAAGGCTCACCGATGGCAACCAGATCTCAACAGGGGCGCTGACCACGTATCCTCTGCGTGTGCCCACAACGTCACCAAGTGCGTCCCTCCTGCCAGTGTGGCGGGTCACACACTTCACAGCAGGGGTGTGTCAGCATCTCCACAGGTGAGAATGAACACCCGTGTGAGCTACTCCAGGCACACTTTGCTGGGAAGGGCCTGGCTGTGTCCCTCAGACCACCCCTGGGCTGGCACACCCAGGACCTGGCCCCACTAAGTTGTGATAGTTTTTCCAAGACGGTTCTGTGTCTCTTCATCTTTCTTAGGGGGCTTCTGTCAAGGTGAAGTTTTTGAATTATCATTTTACTGCTTCTGACTTTTGCAGTGAACTTGTAAGAAGCCTTTCTGGTTCCAGGAATATCATTTAAAAAAATCCCCCACGATTTCTTTAAGTTCATTTCTTCCTTTATTCCCACCTGTCTCCCTCCCGCAGCCCCCTTGCTCCTGTCCCCGCTGTACCCTCCCTTCGTCTTTACTTTTGCTGTTTTGACCCGACAGTCGTCACTCCACTGAGAGTGCACTTCGGTTTACAGGGGAAGACCGGAGCCTCCCCACCAAGGTCACAGGTCAGCTATCCCCACACGACTTCTAGCTAAGCAGCCTCACCTGATCTGATGCAGTTTGACAACGACCATCCAATCAGAACAAGGGCATTCCCGTCAGACCCTTGAACACTAGGATTTAATGTCTACACTCAAACGGCACTTACACACTCAGCGTGTGCAGGAGGCAAACGCTACCACGTAGCAAGACAGGAGGCAGAGCAGGCAGGGCTTCCCTGAGCTTCATTCCGGGTGCCCAGGCCCACCCTGTGCCACGACGAGCACCTCAGAAGGCAGCGCTGGCGGGGGCCGGGCTGCGGCCGCGGGCAGGGCCGGTGTTCAGACAAAGAGGCACCCTGAGAAGTCAAGGCTGCAATGCTCACAACTCTCACAGATGCCTGAGATGACCACGTCTCATCTGTCAGACAACTAGGCGAGGCCAGAGGGCCTGCACTCACAGGAAAACAGTGGAGTTTCTCAGCATGGTCCTGGCCACTCTGCTCGCCCCCGGCCTCCCAGAACGCTCTCAGGACAGTGCGAGCTTGGCTCTATCACTCTCCTGCCTGGCACGTGTAACGGCCCCTCGCATCCAACAAAGGACAGAGACCAAGCTGTGCCTGACACAAAGCTCTACGTGCCTGATGCTCCGGTGCTGTTACCTCCAGGATAGAACCTGAACCCTAAACACACCGAGCTGACTGCTTCCTAATGAATACCCTCGGATGCAGCCACACCCACCAGCGGCTACTCTGTGAACGTCACACCCGCCCTCAACCAGGCCCCTGTGCCCCTTTCCCCTCAGCCCCAGCCCAAGCCAGTGCCCAAAGGGCTCAGGTGCCGCTCGGTCGAGACGCCCAGTCCCTCGCACCCACTCCTCTGCCTGTCACCCTGCCTTCAGATGGCCCGAAACTGGCGCCAACCCCAAATGCTATCACAGCGGGGACAGGACTAGGCCTGTGAACTCTGGGGGATGTAACTGGAGATCCGAGTCCCCTCTCCTCACGAGGGGCACGTCTCAGGGGTGGTACGGCGTGCAGGGCAGACGTGGGGGCCCGACGGGGCAGCACTGACCTTCGTAGCCCTCCTCGCTCTCCAGGTAGTCGCCGTCCAGCACGTTGAGCAGCCTCAGCACTGGGGTGGGGAGCATCACCAGGTCTTCGATGTGTGGGGCTGCAGGGGTCGGGACGACACTGTTAGGTGTGAGCCCCCGAACAGACCTACGGGCACTGGGTAGGGGAGCCCGGGACCAGAGCCAGTCCTGAGGCTCGCCTGACGGCCTGGTGCCAGGAAACACCGAGAGCCGCACACAACTCACCGAACGGGACGCTGAAGAATGGGCTGCAGAGCGCCGCCTCGGCGGGGACTCGCCTGCGCGGGTCGTCATGGAGCATGCTGCGGCAGAGACAGGGGCTTTGTGTTACTGTCAGGGCGTCCCAACACTCGGCCATCCAAGAAAACAGGACACGTGTTCGTCACAGCATCGACTGCACCAGCACGACCCGCGGACCCGCTCGTGAGAAACAGAAGCACTCTCCACAGACACGTCGTGACACAGTCCTCGGACGTGACGACTGCAAAACCAAACACCCAAGGACGGAGTACACAGCAGAACTGGGTAACCGTGACAACCGCCAAAACACAAGGCGAGAGACAACCGCCCCCCGCAGCCAGACCTTGCACCACGCGGGCACCTTTCTGAGGGAAGCAGGGAGAAAGCAACCGAGCTGATGAACCGGAGAAAAGAATAACCCACACAGCCAGCAAGTCCTCGCGGACGAGCAGGACAAGCTGATCTGAGGCAGATGAAACTGCAGGGCTTCCCCTCCTAACTCCAGGCAGAAGCAAAGAGTCCCCTGCAGGGTCCGAGGGGGGAAGAGTAACAGGGGTACAGGGCGTCTTGTTTTATATTGGTTTTAGACAGAGAGACATCGATTTCGTGGTTCCGCTTATCGATGCTCATTGGTTGATTCTCATATGTGCCCTGATGGGGGATGGAACCCACAACCTCGGTGCATGGGGACGACGCTCTAACCTACTGCGCTGCCCGGCCAGGGCCAGCTCCAGGACCTCTCACGGCTGACCAGCTGAAGCTCCCCTCCTGGGCAAAGTCCCGCAGAAGAAAGAAATCTTGGGACTAGAATCCACACTGAGTGTGGGGTGGGGGGGGCGAGACAAAGAAAGAGAGAGGGGGGAGAGAGCAGGAAAAAGGTAGGGAGCGGAAGAAACAGATCTCAGAGAAAGTAAGAACCATCTCCACCCGACTTCACACAGAAACAACAGAAGGCACGGAGGGCGACCTCAGCTCCACCTTCTGCTACAACATCAGCCAGGGGAGTCCACGGGGAGACGAGGTGCACAGGAGCACCCTTCTCAGGGCCACGAGCCACCCGACAGAGCCGGTTAGAGGACAGCGCCTGGGGTGAGTTAGAGACAGAAGCTGTTCCAGGAGCAACCAGAAGAGACGCGAAGACAAGTGAACACAAGACACAGTGTCTTAAACAGGAGGCGGGAAAAAAAAATTTGTTTTAATCAAAAAGAAACAGATAAAAAGGTTCCAGAGCAAGTGCGAGCCCTGGAGACCGTCCCAGGCACCCCCTCGACAGCAGGGGGCCTGGAGGAGACAGCGGGGCCAGGCGGGCCCGGAGCGAGTTCCCCAAGACACCGGGAGGGTCTGACAGCGCCGGCTTCCCTGAGACCACCGGCCCCAAACCACCGAAACCAAGAGGAGTCCTGGTCAAGTCACAAGACTTTAACGAAAAAGATAAAATCCTCTGGGCATCTAGATAAAGAACAAGTAACTCTTAACATAAAGCAGATATTTTCAGTCTTTTTCATCTTGTGGCAGCATAAACGCCAAAATTCTGCAGCACACCCAAAACTCTATTTTTGGCTGATCTGACAAAACAAACAGGTACGATTCTGATTCATTCCCACGGGACGGCTATGGCTGTGTTGGCTGTTGTCATTTTATCTGACATTTTTTATCAGCCTTTTCCGCAGCAGCGGGTCCGAGACACTCGAGGACACGTGGGAACGTGAAAGAACATGACCCTGCTGCTCTGTGACCTAGGGGGGAGAAGCGGCAGCACCTGCCCTGACCAGAGTCGAGACACAAGGGCCAAGCCCGTGGGCAGCCGAGGTCGGACAACAGCGCCAGATGGAGGGAGCAAGACGCAGCGGCTCCATGACCGGCTCCAGAGGGGAGGACGGGGGAGCACACAGACAGAGCTGCTTCCAGCCACCCAGCCCGAGCGCCACCCGTCTGAGGCTGCCCCCAGGCACCGTGGGAGCCATGACGAGCAAGGAAGAAGCACTCCGTCCTGCACGGCCTCCGCGCCCACGGCCAGGACCGCTGACACAGAAGAAAGGAGCTGCAAACAAGGCCTCGACTGGTGGCCCCGAGTCTCTCCCGCCAGACGCAGCCTGACCTCCGTCCCCTCGAAAGACCCAGAGGCAGCGGCCACCCATGGGGACAACCACCCTGACGGCAGCCTGTGACGGCCTGATGCCATTTCCTCCTGAAAGGAAGCATGCTTCCGGAAGAGCCGGGGGCAGCCAAGTCTGGGGCAGGAAGGTGAGAGGTCACAGCACAGCTGTCACTTCAACAGCAAGGCAGCTGCCCAGCCAGGACGGGGGTCCGCAGAGACCCACCCATCAGACGGGCCAGGCAGCTTCGACCAGAGGGAGTGGTGGTGGCTGAGATGCTCAGGCACACGTCGGGTGGACTTAAGCCCGGTAGTTTAGAAGGGTTCTTTCACCTTCCAGGGCAGCACAGCCCCTTTTGGAGGAGAGCAGGACACCCATGCGTTTCGAAAACCAGGAACCAGAGAGGATCCAGCCTTCCCTCTGCGTCTGGTCAACCAAATGAAGGCCAGATGACAGAACGACCGTCCCGCCCGCAGCCCTGACGACGCGCACTGACAGGTACTGGTGCGGAAGGCAGAGAGGGCCACCATCCTCCTGTGAGGGGCACAGTGCCGTCCACGGTCCCGCGGAAAAGTTCTCGGAAACCCCAAGCCTCTCGGTGCAGGAAGCAGACAGAGCTGTGTCCGACTGCGCCACGTGCGTTCTGAGAGGTTCCTGCTGCGGGCAGCTCGCCGACCAGGCTGTCCAACCCACAAACGAGGAAGGGGCCGCAGACGGAAGCAGACTTTTTAGATTAAAATAGGTTTTAAAGGAACTTTCTCTTTCAGAAGGACAACTCTATGCTGTGGTGTGTAAGGACGCACATCTGGGTGATAAGTTATAGGGAAGGCGAGGGGGGACTGACAGGGGGTCCACAGCGGTCACTTTCAGGGAGGAAGAAGGGGCGACCATGCCGCTCCATTCCTCGACCTGAGCGGCGGACACGGCGTGTCCCAGGGGTCTCTGAGCAGCACAGCTGATCTCAGGGTCCGTGTTACCCCACAAAGCACAGTTCAAACCGCGCCTGAACACACTACCGCAGACACAGAAAAACCCTGAGGAGAAATACACCGACTGCTAACAGGAGAAAGGGGTGTATAAGTTGTATTTTCCTCATCACAATTTCCTGTAGCTTCCAAATTTATGTTAGTTGTGTAAGGAAGAAAAGCTATTATTTTAGCACTGGCTGGTGTGGCTCAGTGGCTGAGCCCCGGCCTGCGAACCAGAAGGTCGCTGGGTTGGGAGCCACGTCCCTGGTGGGGGGCGCACGAGAGGCAACCACACACTGATGTTTCTCTCCGTCTCCCTTCTCCTCTCTAAAAAAAATAAACAAAATCTTTTAAAAAGCTATTATTTCATAACCCCCCCCCCAAAAAAAAGATCAGTACTAGAATTTAGGTGATTTGGCTTCCAAGCAAGAATCCATCATATAATTTTCCCCATTTTAAGACAACCATGGCCGGCACCCAGCAGTACAGGAGTCCCACCCGCAGCCTCGTCTCAGCGCAGCGCATCGCGTGGCGTCTAGTCCCAGACACTGACGGCTATTTAATCTGTCACACGTGAGGACGGGCGGGACGGGCGTCAGTGCTGCGCACACGCACTCGTTTCCCAGCGCAACCCTGCACTGCAGCCACAGAGAGGGCGCCACTGGGGAGGCTGCGAGTTCCTGTAAATCTACATTTATTGCAAATAAAAAGCATTCTGAAGACTTGCAGGGTCAGAAGCAGAAGCAGAAGTGCAAGCCGGGGGGAAGGCGCCGCCGTACCTTTTGATGAGGTCTCGGAGGTGGTAGGCTGGGATGGCGGCATTCACCACCGCTTTACTGGCAAACATGTGGTCGATGATGGCGGAGCTGTTGGCCTGCAGAGAGGGAGAGAAGTCCTCCTGTGGTGATTCCATTCAGCCACTGCTTCCTGAGGACCAGCGCTGGTGCTCAAACACCACGGAAACCCCGCCTCCCGCGAGCTCACACTCTGAATGGAAGGGACGGTGTGCAGAGTCACGCGCGGGTCCTCAGTCCTCAGCGCCGGGCCCTGCACGAGCGTTCACCCTGGGAACGCCTGCAGACACAGCACCGGAGCAAGCCCGGGAACACGGAGCTCAGTGCCAGTGTGGAGAGGAGGGTGTGCTGGGCGGGCCGGTGGCGGTGGCGCGCCTTCAGGCAGAAATGAGCACTCCAGGGAAGGAGGCAGCACTTACAGCCACACTGTCCCATCAGTCGTCCAGACCCCGGTGTGTGTGACACTGCTCCACGAGCACTACGGAGGGTGCACAGGAGCAGATGCCCTAAAACTCACTGAGTGCGTGCCACCAGCACAACGCCGAGCGCTGGGTGCTCCCGTTCCGACCCCGACGCTCCGTGAGACCCGCGCTCTCATCGCCCTCTCCGTGCAGAACACGAACAGGCCCCTGGGCCTCCAGACACTCAGCGGGAGCTGCAGGCAGCGCACGAGCCCTGGCAGTCTGACCCGGGCCTCCGCTGACGGGCCCCACCGAGACGCAACACCACATGCAAGCACGTTTCCACCTGGGACACGAACACTGGGACCCCGTCATGCACGGCCCCCACATTTCACCACGGAGGGCCTGCCCGCGACCCCGTTCTGCTCGCTGCGGCCTAAACAGAAGCAGCCCCGGGGACTCAGACGGTCAGAGCCGACACACGGGGACACCAGAGACTGGCGCTGGCCCCGCCTGTCAGGAGCGTCAGGGGACTAAGAACAACACTGATCCCTCTCGCACGGCCGTGCTTCTGTGCCAAGGTGAGCATCCGGCACACCCACCAGGCCACCGCAGCGCTGCCCGCAGGAACCGACAGCCACACTCTGTGCATCGGACGTCACCATCACAACCAGCGACTCCTTGTGCTGTGCTCTCCAACCTCTAGCCTGAAGGCTGCCGCCGCCGCCGCCACCGCCACCGCCACACTGAAGGCCCAGGGAGGGTTGGCAAACAGGGCGCGGTTGGCCCCTGACTACTGAGGGATGGGCGGGAAGCTCGTCGCTGTGCCAGAGATTTGGGGCTCAGAGCCCCAGCTCCCACAGAACCCGAGCTGTCAGGGCAGCCACTGCACCAGGAGAGGGCACACACGTTCATAGAGGGTGGCGTGCAAAACTGTGGGCAGAACCTGAGGCGGGAGGCACAGTCGTGTGGCCCAAAGTGGCTTTCCACACCTGAGCCTCTGGTTACCAGAACAGAGTGACCTACACCCACACTCGCCGTCCTCACGGGGTCGTCACAGAACTCAGTGAAACTGTGCGTGGAAATGCCGCAACTGCACGCATGAACTGCGGCACAGCACAGAGGACCTTGTCCACTCACAGCGTCCTGTCGCACTGTCGGTATTTTACGGAGCAGCGTAACGAAATCACAGAACAAAAGAAACCGCTTCTGCTTCGTGGGGAAAAGGCCCGTGTCTCCGCTCCAACTCCAGGCCAGGCCCCAGCCCAGGAGCAGGGAGGGACGGTGAGCCTGGTAGCTACAGCCTGGGTGGGAGGGGCTGCTGGCAGCACCCACCAGCACAGGAGGCAGGAACAGCGGGCGTGAGGCAGAGTCCTCACCGAGAAGCATAAATAAGCTGGGGACTGGGACACTAGGACTGGGACCCCAAGGAGAGCGCTGTGCCCCTTACCTTCCATTCCTGAGATCTGACCGTGTGCTTCAGTTTCATTCCTGAGAACATTTCCAGCAGGATGATCCCGAGGCTCCACAGATCCACGGCCGAGGTGCACTCCGTGTCGCTCTGCAGGCCAGCCTGGGCCAGGCAGTTCTGCAGCTCCGCTTCTGGAGCCCGGTACCCGTCCGTCTGAATGTACTTCACGTCCTGAAGAAGACAAGTGAATACTGCACCCAGTGAAAGCAGTTTGTTTTCCACCCAACCTCCTCTGCACGGTGTTTACTGCCAACTGGATGCCAGGGTGCCCCGCCCTTGGCCACCGTCATTCTTTGGCTCCTCGGGTGGGCAGATCTCACAGCCGGGCCACCCACTTTCCGGCCAGCCCCTCGCTTCCTCAGTCTCTTGCCTGAGAGGCACTGCTGAGAAACAAGGACCCTGTGCAAAAGACCTGATGAACCAAGATGAATGGGGGGCTTGCTGGAACCAACGCCAGTGGGTCCCCAACAGTGCAGCACCAGTCATTCAGCAAGAACAAAAGAGCGCCCTGCAGGGGAGTCACTCCCTACAGTTCCAGGTCCCTCTGTATTGCACGGCCCCCACCCTGACCAGACACATGTTCAGAATCACAGTCACAAACAGCTCTCAGGCCCCCACTCTACCGCCTGTGTTCTTTACAACACCCACCTGAGACTCTGAAGCGGGTGGGAGCCTTCCTTACCTGATTGCCTTCTTTGAAGCTCAGGCCGAAGTCAATGAGCTTGAAACACTCGCTCTCCGCGCTCCACAGGATATTCCGCGGCTTGAGGTCGGCATGCACGTAGCCCTCGCGGTGAAGGAAGGCGAGGGCCTCCAGCACATCCCGGGCACAGTGCTGGATCACCCACAGGGAGCAGCCCTGGTGGCTGGAGTACAGCAGCAGCTCTGACACACTGACGTCCAGGAGCTCCAGCAACAGACAGCGGGACGGCACGTTCGGGGAGAAGTGGATGGTGAAGACTCCGTAGAGAGTCACTGGAAAAAGAGACGGATGGCACTCCCTTAGGAGTCAGACCCAGGGTGAGTGAGTCACCACTGAAGCAGGGTAACTGCGGGACGCAAGGCTGGGACAGTCTAGAGAAGAATAACTTGATTAGCAAGGAAGCTCCCACTGTAACTTATTTTTCCCACGAGGAAGATTTTTGGGGCACTGGGTCATTTTAATAAAATGAGATGAGACCACCTTCAGCAACTGATTACTGTTCAAAGATATTAAATGTGGCACAATAATTCAAGCTCTGTTTCACCAAGCACTCATGGTGGGTGACTATGCACTGAGAGTGCCGGGCAAAGATGACCAAAAATAAAAATTAAAAAATAAAAATAAAAAATCCAGCCCTGGGTCAGAGCATCATCCAATGCTCCAAGGCTGCAGGTTCCACCCCGGGTTGGTCACATACAGGAGTCAACCAATGAGGCATCAGTAAGTGGGAAAACAAATCAATGTTTCTCTCTCTACAATCAATAAGCAAATCTCTTAAAAGTAAAAATCCAAATAGGAATATTCGAGATGAACATTACTACTCATCATGACCCCCTGTACTACTCAAGATGAATGTCACAATGCGGAAAAACAAAATGTGAAGATTGGTTCCTGATCCAAAATAGCACTGGATAATCTTAACATCCAAAGAGGGGAGTGTGCCTTTTGAAGACACGTCTAATTTTTCAGAGACTCAACAAGTCTCTGAACCTGCAAAACTGCACAAATTTCCCCCGTAAATACCATGGCTAGGTACACAATGTAGAACCTGAAAACACAGACACACACAACACACCAGTGTTCAGTGCTGCGAGACTTTAAGATACCAAAGGCCCGCCTTCCACGATGCTGTCCAGGCAGGAAGCAGGGATCAGGCAGAGCCAGAATGGGGGTCTGGGACCGGGGCGGGGGCCGCTGTCATCGGTCCACCATCTGCGATCAGCTCAGACCTCACCTTCTGAGCGTCGGAGCCAGACACGTGAGCGCACTAGGTATGCGGCTGTCACACTCCCAAAGGGGCCCCTGTGAAACACTGAGTCATGTCTCGCCAGGCCAGACTACCTACGGACCCAGCAGCGTCCACCGGCGTTACCAGCGGAGCAGGGCCCGGTTCCCGCTGCCTTGCACAGGCTGAAAATTCCCACGCCAGACCAGACCAGACCACACAGCAAAGGCGCGGCTGCCGTCCCGGGGCGGGGCACCCGCTCTCTCAAGCCCGGCCCCGCGGCCGCCCGGCCCGCCGCCCTCACCGATGTTGCGGTGGCCCTGCAGCTGCTCCAGCGCCGCGCGCTCCTTGCGGAAGCCGTACTCGGCGGCCGAGGCGGCGGCCCCGGAGGCGCCGGGCGGCAGGAACTGCTTGAGTGCGCCGGGGGGCGAGCCGGGGGTGCCGCAGCAGCGCACCCGGTACACCGACGCCGAGGACCCGCTGCCCAGGCGGCTCTGCACCTGCCACAGCCGCCCGAAGGCCTCCAGAAAGCGCGGCGGCTCGGCGCCCCACGCGCAGCCGGACCCCGCCATCAGCGCGGACTGAGGGCGACGCGGCGCTGACGCGAAGCCCGGCAGCCGGCCGCGCCCGCGGGTCACATCGCAGCCACCGGCCGCTCCGGAGGGAGAGGCCCACCGCGCGCCGCTACCACCGCCGCCGCCCGGCTCAGACCGCCATGACGCCGGAAGCCGTACGCGCCGCCGGAAGCCGGAAGCCGGAAACAGGAAGCAGGCCCAGAACCCTTCCTGCGCCGGAGGGAAGCGGGAGCCCGGGTGGGCGTGGTTCCAGGGAAGGAGGCGGGGCGCCCGGGCTTCCGAACGGCGGAGTTTCTCTCTAAGCAGGTGGTCCTCGCGCGCAGGGCTGCGCATCCTGGAACAAGGCCAGCCTTTCCCGTCAGCGAGCCCGCCTCGATCCGAAGAGCCAGTCCTTCCCTGACCCCCGAGGCGCAGCTGCGGCTGCGCGGGGGCCGAGACTGCAGAGCCCCACACACCTGCACCGAGCGCAGCGCGTGCTAACTGCCCCCACCCACCGCGGAAAAGCCGCGTCTCCTCGCCCTGCTTCTCACGCGGTCCTGGAAACTGCTCCGCTTTGCTTGCTCCTGCTCCCTAACCTGCCACCAAATGATGTCACTGTAGCCCTCCGTGCACCTCCCCTGACTCCAACGTATGAAATGGGCTGCAGCACTGCCCTTCTCCGGAGGGATACCCTCCATCCCTTCGGGTGTGGCTGCCGGGCACGGCCTCGAAGTGCCGGGAGAGCGCGGGCGCGCACTCCTGCCAGGCTGAGTTCCCGCCTTCTCCGCAGCGTTGGAGGGGGCGCCCTGGCAGCTCCCAGGCCGCCGGCCCCAGGTGGCAGTGTGGGGGCCGACTGGCAGCAGCAGGAAGTCGAGGCAGCTGGCCCGTGGTGACTGTGGACAGGAAGTGCTACCTGATCCACAGCCCGATAGCGCTTCCGAAAGACACCAGCGGCCAACGCTGGGTCGAGGGACTTCCTGTGCAGCAGAGGCGGGAGCGGGGTCTGCCTGGAGCCGGGGGAGTCAAAGTGGGGTCGTATCTGGGCTGCAAGGGGTCCACGTGCGGTGGGCCGCGCAGGGCTTTGTGCAGGTCCAAGGCCCCTGAGAGGTACGTGGAAGTCTCTAGATTCTGGAGAAAAGGGCCTACATTTTATGCAAGTTTACTGTAGAAGTTTAACAAAATACAAAGGCAGACGAAACAAGCAGAAACCCTCTAACGATCCTTGTTAATATGCTGGCAAAATTCTTTCTAGGCTTCTCTCTGTGCGTTTACATACCCATAGGGGCATTGCACACTCGCACACACAAACACATGCGTGTGCATAGATGGAGTCATCTGATTTACTGATCTGCAGCCTTTCATAACTCAAAATACATCCAGGCCCCTTCCCACACCTGTGAAAGCAGGTGTTCACAAGCCCCGTGCCTTCGGTACTAAGCACCAGTCTGTGGGTCAGCCGGTGCTGGACCACCACCGCCCCACTGCCTCTCCCATGGCCAGTTCTGCCCGTAAAGCCACGGAGAGTCCAGCTACATTGGTGTGTCACCTGAGAGCATGCTCAGAGAATGATGCTCGGCTGCCAGAGAGGATGGACGAGGCTGTTCTTGAGACCTCAGGAATGAGTGGGAGACTCACACCACCTGCCCCACATGGCTGGGGAGCACAACAGGGTGGCTGTGATGACCATGGATGTTCTGCCATCTCCGCCACACTGCCCAGGTTCTCGCTCCTGTGACCCTGTCACTCATATCTGGCCCCTGCACCCTGAGACCTGACAACAGAATTTTGCCTGTAAGGCTGGGTCTACTTGACATCTTTAGAAGACAAAGAAACAAGCTCCGGCTGTCTTGTGACAGAGGGAAGTGTATTAAAATGACAAAAGGCCCAGAGACAAGGCTGCAGGAAGGAATCAGGAAGACGAAACTTGTGGGGAACCTCAGTAGGATGTTCTCATTTTCTTGCGGCTTCATGGAGATGTGAGCGACACCCATCACTGGATAAGCTTGAGGCACGTGACATACACAGAACTGTGAAAAGGTGGCCACAGTCTCGTTAACACCATCCTCTGGTTGAGAATCAAACAAAAAGAAGAAAAACCTAGTTTCTTGCAATGAGAACTTTTAGGCTCGACTCTGAGTTTTCCTGCATCACTCAGCAGTGTTATCTGCGGTCACCACGCTGGGCACTTACCGTTTTACAACGGAAAGTCTGTAGCTTTTGAACCCCTTCCCCCAATTCCCTCCCCTCCCACCCGACCTCTGGGAATAGCAGGTCTGATCTCTGTCTCTTGAGTTTGGTTGTTTTTTTTTGTTTTGTTTTCTTAGATTTTATTTATGTATTTATTTTTACAGAGGGGAAGGGAGGGAGAGAGGGAGAGAAACATCCATGTGTGGTTGTCTCTCACGCTCCCCCAACTGGTGACCTGGCCCACAACCTGGGCATGTGCCCTGACCAGGAGTCGAACCCCTGACCCTCTGATTCACAGGCCAGTGCTCAATTCACTGAGCCAGACAGCCAGGGCTTGTTTCTTTTCAAACCTGCATGTAAGTGAGCTCATGTGGTATTTGTCTTTTTCTATCTGACTTAGGATTTCACTTAAAATAACGCCCTCAAGTCCCATGCTGTCACAAACAGCAGGATTTCCTTCTTTTTTATGATAACGTTCCATTTGATAAACGTACGCACCACATCTTCATCCACTATTGATGGGCACCCAGGTGGCTCCCGTATCTTGGCTGCTGTGACTAATGCTGCAAAGGACAAGGGTGAGCAGACACCTTCTTGAGTCAGTGTTTCGATTCCCACCAAACACACCCACCAGTGAAATTGCTCCATGACGCGGTAGCTCTACTTTTTAATTTTTTGAGGATGTCCGTACTGGTTTCCATAGTGGCCATACCAGTTTACTTTCCCACCAACAGTGCACAAGAGTTCCCTTTTTCGACACCCTCCCCGAAACTCATTTCTTGCCTTTTTGATATTGGTCATCCCGATGAGGGTGAGGTGACACGTCATGCAGTTTCGAGCTGCAATCTCCTGATGATTAGTGACATTCAGCCCCTGTTCATGGGGCCGTGGGCCGTCTGCATGTCTTCTCTGGAAAAGCGTCTACTCAGATCCCTGGTCCATTTCTGAATTGCATCGTTTGCTTCTCTTCGCTAATGAGTTGTGTGAGTCTTTATGTGTTCGGAAAGGAGTCTCTTACTGGACACATGCCTTGTAAATAGTTTCTTCCACTCCGTGGGCTGCTTTGGTAGGACTGTCTTGTAAGCCCTGCCTCCCTCCATGAGTCAGCTTCCTTCTTCATCCTGTGGACAAGTTCCCTCTCTTCACCCGGCTGCAGGGAAAGCTGTGCCCACCAGCTCACCGCCCCCAAAACATACCTGTTATGCAGCCATTCCCAGAGGAGTCTTTTCCATTATCCACCCTCCCCCCCGCCCCCCATCCCCTGTGCTTCTCTCCTGTACTTGGTTACCTCAGACTCCTTGGTAAGGGCTTCTGATGAGCCCGTCTTTGGTCCAGTCAACGGTGGCTACAGATGTGGCCCTTGGCTTGGATTTCTGCAGACGAGAGAGGGGGGCCTCTCAGGGGAGGAACGCCATTTCTGTGTGCTGTGTGGCTATTCTCAAAGGTGACGTGGAGTCAGAATAGCATCGGGCGGAAGGGTTTTCTCATCACGAAACACCTTAAATACATCCAAAGAAGGACATTAACACAACAGGCCCCCCACACCATCACCCGGTGATGGATGTGGACCCACATATGCACGATGCCATCACTGCCCCTGACAAAATCAGCAGGAATTCCTCAGGTTTCCCCTGTGGCAGGAAATTTTTTATACTTTTTTTTTTTAAACCAGGATCCAAACAAGATCCTCATACTATGCTGGATTTATGCCTCACAAACATCTTTACACTGCGAGCGGCCTCGGACAGCGTCAGACTCGGTTTGTGTAGCATGGGCCTGTGGAGAACCCTGGCTCGCTGTCCCGTGGAGTGTCCCACACAGTGGGGTCGCCTGCCTGCTCCCTCGGGGCGACCCCACAGGGAGAGGCTGGCTGCATTCATTTGTCTCGAGGCACCTGCTTTTGAACGTCCGCTTCGCAGAGGCCTGCGTGCTTCCTGCTGCCAGCTGGTGGGCTGTCAACATCCGATCATCCTGCCTGAGACCCGCTGAGCCCAAGGTCAGGTGGTAACGGGCTGGTCTCTCCTTTGTCAAGGTCGTTCTCAAACGTTTGCCTACAGCTTTCACCCACTATGTTTCCCTGGATTCCTTATTCCACTGGGCATTGGAAAGTGGGGCTGAGCCGGTTCTGTCATGGGTAAAGTGGGTGTCGCTTTGCTAGGAATGCCATACGCCCCCCACCCCAGCGGCGGGAGGAGCTGTCTGACACCCGACCAATCAGCCCAGGTCACTTCCACATTCAGTTTTTGCGGTGTGATAGGAGAGAGATGTCACCTCAGCATGGGTTCAACTTGTACCATCTGGTGCTGAGTGGGGAGGAGGGGACTGGGCTTGAGGAGGGTGATGTGGTTGATGGAAAAGCAGGAAAGCCCCTGTGGGGACAGAGGCGAGCAGGTGCCAGTGACCCCTCCCTCACTCAGAAAACAGCTGCACACCAACCTGGGCACTCGAATCCCTCACTCGCCGTCGAGCAGTCTCTCCGCACCTACCATGACTCCCAAGAAATTACACAGAAGGTGCCCAAGGCCGCGCACACAGCTGGGACAGGACGGCAGATCTCTCTAGATCAGCATCGTTGTCATTGAGCTGCAGTTCCTGACACCAACCCCGGAGTTGGGGGTGCAGGGGGAGGCACCCGCCAGCCACAGTGCCCAGTGGGGAGGTTCAAGGTCAGGCCAGCCTCCCAAGCGGTGGAAAACCATCCTCTCACTTAGGAAGGCGTTCAGAGCACACGGTCCTGTCTGCGTAGATTCCTACCCGAGATACGCAGCAAATCCTACAGATATCTGAGAAAGGCAACTGAACAGGGGTGGGGGGAGAATTGCACACACATATACCAGCCGACATTGCCTTTGGATATGTTTACATGACTGATGTCTCTGAAGTTAATAGTTCATTGATCAATAACTAACACGGAGGATGAGCTGGTTGCTCAAAAGGCTGTGGAGGAACTGGGAAGATGGAGGTCAAAGGGTAAAAACTTCCGATTATAAGAAGAAGGCGTTCTGGGGGTCTGAAGTGCGGCGTGGTGATCCCAGGCACTAACCCTCCATCACGCACAGTAACAGTAAATCTTAAATGTTCTCGGCGGCAAAAGGCAAATGGTAATGATGTGGCCGGGCTGGAGGTGCTGGCTAGCGCTACGGTGGCTGGCGGCCGTTTTGCAACATAGAAATGTATCAGATCATCCTATTGTAAACCTTACACATGTTACATGGCAGTTGTATCTCAAGTGTATCTACTCTAGGGCCAACTCTGAGCCTCAGACAGAGCAACCCGCTCCCCAAGGGTATCAGGAAAAGCAGAGGGCATCTTCCCACCAGCACCAGCTTGTCTAAGTCGGTTCAGTGCCTCTGGCTGGACAGATGTTTCTTGGTCTTTCCTCACGGGGAGGCATCACTTCTGTCTCCAAGGTGAGGACCTCAAACCAGGCCTAACATCCCCTTTTCTTCTGCCCGAAAAAGCATCCCTGCGCTAACTTGCACATCCAGGTGTCCCTCCACCTACACCTGCTACTTCCCCCAAAGCACGACACTAGGGATGTTCAAATTGGCCTTGGTCACCCAAGGCCAGAGCCTTGTCCAGGGGATAGGCTGCCTCCACCACTGAGTCTGGTAGCTTCCTGTTCCCTTTCACGTGATGCTCCAGTCTCCTGCCCTTTGACTCATACAAGTCCCACCTCTCAGCTGTTCCATTGTGGGTTCACGCAGCATCTCCGCTCGGTCTGAGCACCCGCCCTGAGCCACGCACGCGTGGTCAGAGGTGGCCCCCGCAGAGAACGGGTGCCGTCACAGTGAAAGGCGGTGCTGCTCTCCCTGCGCTGGGCCCTCGGGGATGGGCCGGCCTGCACCCCAGTCCTGGGGAGTTGGACTTCAGTGTCGAGGCCCCCGCTGAACACCTAAGCCCCACAGGTCCTCAGGCCTCACCGCCTATGAATCACATCCGGGGCCCTCTGTTGGCTGAAAAGTCTCGGTCACTCACCAGCCCCTCCCTTCTCACTTCCTGAAGCTTGTGAAACTGACAGTGCCCATAGACCTGTGTCATCACTGTCACTGGCCAGAGGAAGAAGCTGCCCTGGACGTGCGCTGGCTTTGGGGTGTGAGAGGCTCCCATGGATCTGCCCTATTACCACGGCCCTCTGTCCAAGCGGGACTGCGAGGACCTCCTGCTCGCGCAGCGGGTGGACGGCAACTTCCTGCTGCGGGACAGCGAGTCCGTGCCCGGCGTCCTGTGCCTCTGCGTCTCGTGAGTAGCCTCACCGTCCCCGTGTCTGAAACCGCGGAGTGGCCATCCAGACGGCAGCCACATGGATCCGAGCTGGGATCTCGTTCTGACTCCACAGCCCCAGTGAGCAGAGTGAGCCGGAGGTCCCGCCAGGGGCAGACACCAGAGTCGCAGGCAGGAGGGCCATGGGCAGGGCCACAGGGTCGAGCCCAGGAGGGGACCGCTGACCGGGAGGGTACAGCTGACGGGAAGGTCCTTTTCTGCAGAGCCTGTTTATTTGCTCAGGAAAAGGCCAGGGCCCTTTGGACAACTTCTCTTCGAGAGCCCGAGGTTTCACCCGTGTTCGTTCTTACAGTACTTCGTAGGCTGATGACATGTCCCGCTTTGTGACATTTGTGGAGGGCCACCACAGGCAACCTTCCCCTCAGCCTGCTGTGGCCGGTCACGGCGGGCACCTTAGAGGTGAGGACACGGGGCCCAGGCTTCTCAGACGGTTGTTCTCCTGCCATTCGTCTGGCGTTTCCCAAGGGTCTGATGTCATTCTGAAACGCTGGGCCTGATGTCCCAACCAGAGCCACCAGAGCCACCTGTGACAGAGAAACCAGCAGAGCGCTCGGCGGGCACCTTGGATCTTTAGGTGTCTCCTGGGGGAGACCGCTGGACCTTCTCTCCTGCTCGCCACGGGACTGAGAGCCCAGTGTGTCCCCGGGTGGGCTTCAGGGAGCCGTGGGCGACAGTGACTGTCACCGCTAACAGACCAGGTCGGGGGGGGGGGGGGTCCTTGCTTTCCGCGGGGCTGGGACACAGGCGTGAGGGCGCAGTGGTGACATGTGGGTGGTTTGACTTTTTAAACCTCAAGCGCTGTCTGGGTGGTTTCATGTGCTTCCGAGCCGCGAGCAAAGCTGTCTTTTCAGAACTGCCCCGTCACGCCTCCGTCTGTCTTCAGCCCCCTCTTCTCTTCGGTCTTCTGTGTAGGAAGTCGAACATTTCCACCAACACACTCACACACACACACACTCGAGATAACTACAGACCAATTGTAATTCCTTTTAATGTCAACTTTCTACAAACTACTCACCAAATAGAAGCCATCAGCACGTTCAAGTACGGCTTCTACGTCTAGACAGTTATCTGTTGAACTACGGAGCCATAGGTCGAAGGCTGCAAACCACAGAGCTCGCTCAAATTCACTGCGAAGGAGCTGCACACACACTCCCTCGCAGGCACTCACACGCTCCTGACCACACAGAGCTGGCCGAGACGTCCTGAACCCACGGCCGGGTGAAGCTCCAGAAGGCACCAAGGACAGTGGCCGTCACTCATTGTCACACTGCTGGGTCACACTTGGTCAGAGGAAACGCATAAACGTGGACAAGAGAGATGCCACGTTCTTATCTGCGGCTGAAATGATTTCATGCCTGTGAAATCTGACCTATACCTGAAAAAAAAATACTAAAATCTGGAAGAAAATCCAGGAAGGATGTCCACCTTTCTAAACAAGATATAGAACCCAGAAGCCAAAAAAGGAAAGCCAGATAAATATGACCATTGCAAAATTTTTTTTAAAAACCTGATGTTAAAAGCAACTTTAAAAAAATAAACAGAAAAAAAAAGTCTCCACGAACATGGAAGAGTTTTAAAACGGTAGAAAATGAAGTAAAGGACAACGGGGTGAGGAGGGAGTTAACTGGACAGAAACGTGAAGACGCGGAGAAGCCAGGTCTCCCTCGGAACTGACGAAATAGAGGAGAAACGGGAAAGGCACTTTGCTCCCTCCAGGGGCGAGGCCCGGAGGCAGACACTCCCAGAGGAAGGACAGGGACCGGGACCCAGACCTCGCTGACAAGGCAGGTGCTGAGTGTCTGGGACTCGAATCTGATCTGGAGAACGTCCCAGGGTGACAGAGGGAGAGACCCAGGGACTAGCAGGCGGGGTGGGGGTTGGGGGGGGGGTGGAGCTGGCAGGGCTGCCAAGCAGGGAGGACAGGGAGAGAAGACACAGTGGGGATGAGACAGCAGGCAGACCCCGACCCACTTCGGGGTGGGCAGCCTGCGTGGGGTACTCCCAAACTCCTCTGCGGTGCGATGACCGGGCTTGTCCGCTCCTCAGAGGGAAGACCACTAAGAGACATGAAAACAACAAACCAGATGGAGAGGCGGGGTAAACACTTGTGGGGCACTGGCACCCCCCACCACCACCACCACCTCACTGATGGGCACACAGAGCTCCCAGCACCTCAGGCTCCAGGCTCAGGTCTGGTGTCCCCGCTGAAAACGGCCCTCGTCACAGTCCCTGTGAACCTTACCAGCACACAGGCCAGTACAGGCCACGCACTCTGGCTGCTCAGCAATGACCGTCTCCCGAACCCGAAGGCTTAGAGGGGAAACGGTGAATGGGACTGTGATGCAGGTGCAGTGACAACGGGTCCTCGGGCACAGCCGGAACTGGGGGCAGGAGGGAGCCCTGTGTCGAGGAGTGGGGGCCTGCCCCGGAGCTGGGACTCGAGGGAGGACCGGACCCACTGTCCCTTCACTCGGCACACAGGCACCGAGCCAGCTTGTCCTGGGCACCAGGGACACAGTGACCGACACCACAAACCCTCGATCTGCTCTCAGGAAGGTGAATTCAGCACAAGGAGCCCATGTGAAGAAAATGCAGGGAGTCACCACAGGGAAGGTCCGAGCCGGTGACTTGTGATTGGACGCCGGAAGGGCTTCTGTGCCTCCACTGGAGCACAGCCACAGAAGCGGGGAGGGGCTCACCATAGCCGGCGTCCTGCAGGGTGGCCCAGAGGGCCACCAAAACTGCCTTCTGTGAGCTACACACACTGCTACCCCTTCCCATTGTCATCCTCGGACCCTTGGCCAAACCGCTCGCAGCAGGTGGTGATGTCAACCCTGTTCCATGGGGAGAGAAACCAGACCTTCTTACCAAAGATCCTGCCTGTGCCCAGGCCACCAGCGTGCTGTCCTGGTCCCTCTCTCACCAATGACCCTGGTTCCACTGAGACACGCTCACAGGGTCACCTGGAGCTTTTTCACCAAGTGCCCAATCCAGGGCGCACGAGTGTGGATGGGCTGAGTTCCCACCTTCTCTGCCATGTTAGACGGGGTGACCTGGCAGCTCCCAGGCCGCCGGCCCCAGGTGACAGTATGGGGGCCCAACGGGGGCAGCAGCAGGAAGAGGCAGCTGGCCAGAGGTGACTGCAGACAGGAAGTGCTACCTGATCCACAGTCCGATAGGGCTTGCAAAGGACACCAGCGTGCCAATGCTGGGTCGAGGGACTTCCTGTGCAGCAGAGGCAGGAATGGGATCTGCCTGGAGCCGGGGGAGTCAAAGTGGGGCCGCATCTGGGCTGCACGGGATCCACGGGCAGTGGGGCGGGCGTGTGGGCCTGTGTGCAGGCCCCCCTGGGGGCAGCCGCCTGCCGGGTCTCACTGCGTAGGTCCGGCCCCGAGACTCACGTCTCACTCTCAGGTTCTGAGATCTCTGGAAGACTCAAGTCCAGAAAGGAAAAAAGAAATCAGTCTTGTTTGCTGTTTTGCAAAAATTAAATGGAGAGAAAAGTGTAAGAAAGGAAGCAGGAGTCGTCACAGGCCTCCCTTGGAATGCCTGGTCCGGCACGGCCACCCCTGCCGACCTTGTGTGAGCCCGGTGCACCGGGAGACAGACACACTCTCCTTCCGTGATCTCTAAAGTCTGGCTGAAGTGAAACTAAAATCTGCCCACCGACGAGTCTCCCCACAACCCCGGCCACGGCACGAGCCCAGCACCAATGAGTGGCCACTTGTGACCTGCACCTGGGGGCCCAGCCCAGGCCTCCGTCTGCACCCACGCCCACTGGAGAGAAGACAGAGCAGGACCTGCGCCCACCCGTTCTGACCGCACCTGAAAACCTGAGGCCAAAGATTCGAAAACACACCTCCCCCGGGCTGAAGATTCCCCAAAGCTCAGAGGTGACTGACCAACTTACTTGGACCACCGGCCTTGCCGCTCGCCCAGAGCCCACCCCACTCCGGCCACCCTCACCCGGGACTGAGCTCCCGCAGTGTCCCGAGGGCCTGACAGCAAACATGGGACATCTTTCCTACCCAGTGCCCCAGGCCGACCACAAACACAGCACCAGGCAGGCAGAACGAACTTAGATTCGGTTTGCAGCTTAGAGCAACACTAACTTCCGTCCACACTGCTGTCACAAGTGACCTCCCCACACCCTGCACAGTGGACAAATTTTGACATTCACACACACCCGTATAAACATCGCCACAGCCGAGGCTTCTGGAAGCCCCTGGGCCCTCACTGCCTGCCCCCCACCCACCCCAGGCCGCCACCGTCTGCCTCCTGGCCCTTTCCTCTGACATGCCCCTGTGGCCAGTGCCCCGGAGCCCTCTCTTTCCCGCTGAGCAGTGTTCCATTCTAGGGACAAGTCACAACATCTTCACACACATACTATTTTTCTCGGTGACAGCTGACATGCGCTGACACTCTGCGGTAGTTTCGATGTGCAGCCTGGCGCTTCGAAACGCGTGTGCTTTACAGAGCGACACGGGCCCCTCCCTCGCGGACACCACAGCTCATGCTGCAGTGGCCGTGGCCGCGTCTGCAGACACGTCCCCACTTCCCTGACGCAGATAAGAGTGGGCGGCTGGGTCATGTGCTCAGCGCAGGTTGGATATTTTTAGGAAACTTCCAAACGACCCCGACCGGGTGGCTCAGTGGGTTGGGCATCATCCTGCAGAGCGAAAGGTCTTGGGTTCGATTCCCGTTCAGGGCACCGGCCTGGGTGGCGGGTTCGGTCAGAGCTGGGGCGTGTGGAAGAGGCGGCTGCTTGATGTTTCTCTCTCACATCCATGTTCCTCCCTCTCTCTCTCCTGCTTCCTCTCTCTCAAAGCGACAAGCTTGTCCTCCACAGAGGACGAGGGAAAAATAAAAAGAAACTGCCGAGCTGTTCTCCAAAGTGAGAGCCCTTCCGACCGGCACGCTCGGGTCTGGCCTCTTTTATTCACATCGGCCACGTGAACGAGTGTGCAGGGGTATTTCTTCGTGATTCTAACCTGCCCTTCGCTCTTGACTGACAATGCCAAGTATTCCTTTGTGTGCTTATTTGCCATCCATGTATCTCCTGTGACAGAGCGTCCATTCCAATATTTTGCTCATTTCAAATTATTTTTGTATTTACTTTCTCACTGAGTCTCTGAAGATTCTTTCCATATGCGGGTGCACATCCTGTATGAGATAGGTGCTTCTGACATGCTCTCATCCCATCTGTGACTGGTCTTTTCGTCCTCCTACCCAGAGACGTCCAAGAACAGAGGACGACAATTTTAATGAAGCCCAATTCTTCAGTTTTTTAAAAAATGTTTTATTGATTATGCTATTACAGTTGTCCAATTTTTTCCTCCTCTTTATTCCCCTCCGCCCTGCACACCCCCTCCCACCCGCATTCCTCCCCTTTAGTTCATGTCCATGGGTCATATCTATAAGTTCTTTGGCTTCTACATTTCCTATACTATTCTTAACCTCCCCCTGTCTATCTTCTACCTACCATTTATGCTTTTTATTCCCTGTACCTTTTCCCCCACTGTCCCTACCCACTCCCCTGATGATAACCCTCCATGTGGTCTCCATTTCTGTGATTCTGTTCCTGTTCTAGTTGTTTGCTTAATTTGTTTTTGTTTCTGTTTTAGGATCAGTTGTTAATAACTGTGGGTTTGTTGTCATTTTACTGTTCCTACTTTTGATCTTCTTTTTCTTGGATAAGTCCCTTTAATATTTCATATAATAAGGGCTTGGTGATGATGAACTCCTTGAACTTGAACTTATCTGGGAAGCACTTTATCTGCCCTTCCATTCTAAATGATAGCTTTGCTGGATAGAGTCATCTTGGATGTAGGTCCTTGGCTTTCATGACTTGGAATACTTCTTGCCAGCCCCTTCTTGCCTGCAAGGTTTCTTTTGAGAAATCAGCTGACAGTCTGATGGGCACTCCTTTGTAGGCTACTGTCTCCTTTTCTCTTGCTGCTTTTAAGATTCTCTCTTTTTCTTTCATCTTGGGTAGTTTAATTATGATGTGCCTTGGTGTGTTCCTCCTTGGGTCCAACTTCTTTGGGACTCTCTGAGCTTCCTGGACCCCCTGGAAGTCTATTTCCTTTGCCAGATTGGGGAAGTTCTCCTTCATTATTTGTTCAAATAAGTTTTCAATTTCTTGCTCTTCCTCTTCTCCTTCTGGCATCCCTATGATTCGGATATTGGAACATTTAAGGACATCCTGGAGGTTCCTAAGCCTGCCCTCGTTTTTTTGAATTCTTGTTTCTTCATTGTGTTCTGGTGAATGTTTCTTCCTTCTGGTCCACACCATTGATTTGAGTCCTGGTTTCCTTCCCATCACTGTGGGTTCCCTGCACATTTTCCTTCAGTTCCCTTTTCATAGCCTTCATTTGTTCATCTATTTTGCAACCATATTCAACCAGTTCTGTGAGCATCCTGATCACCAGTGTTTTGGACTCTGCATCTGATTGGTTGGCTGTCTCTTCCTCACTTAGTTCTATTTTTGGAGCTTTGCTCAGTACTTTCATTTGGGTATTTTTTTTGTCTCAGCATGTCTCTTACTAGTGAAGCCTTAGGTATTCACCAGGGCGGGATGACCCACGTCTGCTTTGTGATGCTGTTTGTGGAGGAGGGGCCCAAGAGGGAACAACGCCACTTGCTGGGCTCTCACCCGACTTTCAGTCACTTCCCCTGCTACCCACAAGCAAATTGGGCCCTTCTGGTGCTGATTCCCAGGTGGGTGGGCTCGTGTATGTTCTAGGACCCTGTGGATCTCTCCAACAAACTCTCCTGTGAGGCTGGGAGTTTCTCCCACTGCCACAACCGTCACAGGTTTTTATAGTCAGAGGTTTGAGGCTATTTCCCCGTGCTGGAACCCTGAGTTGTGGGGTCTCTCTCTCCCCAGTTGTTCCTCCTGGTTTATCTGCATGCGGACGTGGGACTGCCTGCTGTGCCAGCCACTGCCTTGCCATGCCAGCTCTCCACCCCAGCTGCCTGTCTCTGCCCGTCCTACCGGTCTGGATGAATGTTTCTTCTTTAACTCCTTGGTTGTTGGACTTCCATACAGTTTGATTTCCTGACAGTTCTGGTTGTTTTTTGTTTTTAAATTTGTTGTTGTCCTTCTTTTGGTTGTGCGAGGAGGCAAAGTGTGTCTACCTACGCCTCCATCTTGGCCAGAAGTCTCAATTTTTTTTCTTTTATGGATTGTGATTTTCGTGTTGTGACTGATATTCATGCCTACCTCCATTCATGGAGATTTTCTCCTCGTTTTTTCCTGGAGTTTTACAGTTTCAGGTGTTTCTTTTTGTGTAGCCCATTCCGATGTTATTTTTGTAACTCGGGTGAAAGAAAAGTCCCTCGCTGAAGAATTTAACATAAGCTACATGATAATTGGCTCCCAAAAAACCGCATGTTCAGCCAAATGCAATGCTGGGGCCTTGACCCGAACAGTACTTCTGGGAAAAGACTTTCCTGAGACCTCTGTCTGGACTGCAGGCCACTTCACCTGTCCACAGGTGGGCCAGGGCCCGTGTAAATTTTCTGTTGCTTGCTCCAGGATCTGGGGACACCCTCGGGCTTATTCTGGCCTCAGGAAACCCCACAAACAGGACAGGGGTCTGGAAGTCAACGGAAGCCTCCCCACAATCAGCCACACAGTTCCTGGCCCTTCAGGCTACAAGGGGATGTCTGGCTTTCCAGTTCCACCTGCACCCCAGCATCTGGTTCTCTGGCACAGACGGGAGCGCTGGGGTCGGTCGGGGAGGCGGGCCCTCAGTTCGAGGTCTGCGAACATCAGTTTCACGTTTAATGTTTCTGTGGGATCCGACCCAGCGAAAGCCGACGGCGATGTTTAGCAGGCGCCCTTTTCTCCCGGGAGGCCATGATCGCATTGATGTGTCTGATCACTGGTGACATCTGGGAATGGGAGGGACATCGGTCATGGTGGCCGGTTCTCCTTGTCTAAGCGCCCAGGTCGGGTCTGTTGTTTCGGTTCCAGCTGAGTCACTCGGCCAGCAGCCGCTGTCACAACAGGACACACGATTCTGACATTCACTGCAGTGGTCATGCTGCGATCCCTCATGGGGCCACTTCCTGAAGCACCCAGGAAGGGCTTTCCAGTGACCGCAGAGCTGAGAGGGGACCAGAGGCCCAGCCGTGAGTCCTCTGCCCTCATCTATGGCCCAGATGTCCATCTCCCAACTAGGGTCCCCACTTCAAAACCGTGTGCTCTCTCCAGGTCCCGCCGCCGAGAGGGTCAGAAAACAATCATTGGTGTTGGGACTCTCGGTCAACGAAGGCTTTGCTCACGCGCCATGCTGTGGGGGCCGCCGTGGGGGCCAGCGGGGTTGCACATAAGAACCACCTGACTCACTGTCCTCTCTTCACAGCTTCCAAAATTTCGTCTACACGTACCGCATCTTCAGAGAGAAACACGGGCAGTACAAGATACAGGTGAAGGGCGGCGCCACAAGACCCCCTGCGGCTGCAGCCGCAGGCTGGGGCAGGGGAACCTGGGAGCACACAGGGGAGCACGTCCCAGAAAGGGACAGAAATGGGAAAGCATGCGCGTTTGGCCCCATTTTTGACCAACCAAGCCGGCTGTTCAAAATGGAGAGTCACATGGCCCGGGGTTCTCCACAGCCAAATGCACCGCCGGACTCCGGGCGCACCCACGGAGGAGGGCGGGCCCCGTGACGACGGGGCAGGGAGTGGAGGTTCGGGACTCGGGTGGGCTCCGCAGTCGGCTGAGAGGAGCCAAGGAGCTGCCTCGGGGGTTCTCTCCTTTTCCTGGTTCCCCGAGAGCTCAGCAGACACACTTTTTTCTTCTCCTTTCAAATTCCCTTCGATCGGGTTACATTAGGACGCTGTCCTCGCTCGACAGCAAGTGAACAGAAAACGTTCACGGTGGCCCCGAGGCACGCTGGCGTGTGCCTCTCTCTGTTTCAGTCGAGATGTTTCATCTTGTTCGCTCTCCGGGAGGTCCCGAGCCCGCCAGGTACAGAGATCACGCATTTGCGTTTCCTGTGGGAAAGCCATGCGGCCAGTCCCCTGGGGGCAAGGCCCGCCAGTGAGGTGCGGCGTGGCACCAGCCGTCCCTGAGCCACCAGGGCTCGTGCAGCATGCGGCCTGAGCTGGGGTCCCTGGTGGCCGAGTCACCGTGCTGTGCGCAGGAGCCCTAGGCCTGGGGGCCACATTTTCAGTCCTCCAGCTCGGGGGGACCCCCGACAAGATGACGGGTCACACACCATCGCACGATTCCCACTGTTCTCTTCCTCATGTTTCCGCAGACCGCCGAAGGCACTCCGAAACAGACCTTCCCCAACCTCAAGGAACTGATCTCCAAATATAAGAAACCAAACCAAGGGCTGGTGTTTCCCCTTCTAAAGCCAGTGGAGAGGACCAGGCCCTGCCTGAGGTGGCGGAGCTCAAAGGTGGACCTGGACGGGGATTACGGTAAAGCTGTCCCTCGGCGCCAGCACAGGGAGGCCTCTCCAGCCACCCAGCTCCGACGGCCACCTCCTACGGGAGCCTGTCCTTCATCCCAGCTTATGGGGGGTGGTTCCTTGAGCCCCTGGGGTGGCCGATGCGGAGCTGGGACATCAGGGCAGCCACTGTCACACCCAGACTGCCCTTGGCTTTGGGATAGACGGACAAATAGGCAGAAAGTCCAATGACCGCACTGTTCTGACCCCTCCTGAGGCTCCTCCAGTCCCAGGGGCCCCTGAGTGCTGAGCCCTCTGTATGCGGTGCTGGGGCGTGAGTTACCTCAGACACCACCACGCACAAAGAGGATCCAGGCCGAGGCCTCTCCCACCACCACCCACGGTGGCTCGGCCCAAACACCCACTGACCTGTGACTGTAACCACCAGTCTGAATGTGGCTCAGCCCTCCTGAGACCTTCACGGGGCCACTTCCTCTCACTGGGACTTGTGCTCACATCCTCCGTGGGAGAGGTAGCAGCTGTTGGTGGGCGGTGATGATGACGGAGGCAGAGGACAGAGCAGGGATGTCACCCCACACACGTTCCACTCTGTGTCCAGCAAAGCCCCCCGTGGGCCACCCTGCTCCAGCCTGCCCAGTGAGACCCAGCATGGGCGCAGTGACTGGCCCGGTGCCCTGCCCTCGTTTCTCCATCCCCACCACACGAAGGCGCCTGCCCGGGACCACAGTCCCTCCCCGTAGGCTCAGCTTCAGGTGTGGCCCCAGGGCCACTTTCCGCAGAACTTACAGGACAGACAAAGCATCAGAGGGCACAGGGCAACCCGTGGGTGGAGCCACAGGGGCCGGGGGAGGAGAGGACTACACTCAGCAGTGAGAGAATGACCACCCACAGGACAGCCCCTCAGAGACGGGCCCCCGAGAGCCGGGCGAGATGCGCCGTCCACCGTCCCTGTGGTCAGCTCCGTGTCCTTGGTGGGAAAAGCCGCCCCTCAGCCCCTCCCCTGGGCTCCTTGGGGCAAAGGGTGTCCCCACTCTGAGCGTCTGCTGGGGCCTGACTCCTAAAGGGGTCCCAGGGTGGCCAGGGGAGCTCTGTGTGGTGCCCCCCACTTTGCAGACGGTGCTCTGATGGGGCTTCAGGCTGATGTGGGTGGGGTGGGGGGCAGGTCTCCTTCCCAGAGAGCAGGGGATTGTGAAGACTCCTGGGTGCTGGGCTTCATGCTGGTCCCTGCTTGTCCCCAGAGAACTGCAGCAGTGACTATGTGGAGGTCTTGCCCTGAAGCCGCAGAGAGAGCAGCCCGTAGAGAAGATGCGAGCATCCGGAGACCAGACCCAGGGGACAAGTCACACTGTCCTGACCTCATGACTGCAGACGGTCCTGTCCGCCAGCCTCCGGGAAGTCGCCACACCACCTCTCGAGCACAGAACAGGCAGCCTGGAGCCGCGCTCCCTCTGGCTCCTCTTCCGCAGCTCCAGACCCCAGAGGGTCCTCCTGGCCAACCTTCTCCCTCCACGAGGGCATAGGGGAGGGGGGCAGGGGCCTCTTCCCTCAGACAGGCGCTGGGCCCGTGACCTTGGACACAGCTCTTCCCCATCCTGGTCATCTCTCCACCTGGGATTGGGGACATACTGGCCCAGCCCGTCCACAGAACCTGGCCTGGCCATGTCAGGTGGACTCAGGGTCCTGGAGTGACAGACAGATATGCCAGCACCCACCAGGGACCCAGCCTCCGGCCAACACGTCTCCTACAGCAGCCACACTGTCCTGGCCACAGGCCTTCTGGCCTAGGGGACCCGCCTTCCTTCTTTCCAGTCTTGACCTTGCTGCCCAGCGTGGCCTGGTTTTGCCTCATTTCATCGGTGCACTTGCCACTGGGCCGCAAGGACAGGGCTTTGTCTGGTGACACGTGTGGGGATGTTGTAGGAACTTGTGTGGCTCCTGTCCCCAACCAGGTTTTAAGTGCCACCAAAGTGTGGCTGGGACCCCCGTGTCCTCCTCGTGTGTGGAAACGTGTGCTCATGCAGTGTTGCCAGAACGATGTTCCTGAAGGGTCAGCAGGGTTGTCCCAAGGCCCCTTGGGCTCTTCTCTAAGGTGTCCCAGAAAGAAACTCCAGATGGCACGAGCAGACCCGGGGGGGAGGCAGAACCCCAGAGGGGAGCCGTGGGGGATCATGGGTCATAACGCTCGCAGCCACCACCAAGTGGAGAAAACCTAAACCTGGAGAGGCAGCCCCATCCGGAGAACGGGGTGGGGGAGGGCCCAGAAGCAAGCCTGGTACCCGGGGGCCGTCCTGGCTCTGACTCCCTCTGTGAGGCACAAGGAGAGTATTCCTGCCCCGGAGCCCCCACGGTCCTCAGCACAGACCAGGTAGCTGTGGAGGTTTCCAGAACAGACATCGAGTAGGTCCGCATGCACAGTGGGTCCATTTTATGCAGGGAAGCGGTCTGTTTGAGCATCACACCTTTCAAAGCCCAGTAGGACCTGTCCTACTCATAGCTCAAGGTGGTTTGATGGCGCCTCCCACAGCCGTGATCTGTTTCCCGAGCGCCCAGGCCCGGGGCCCTGCCTGCCCCTGGTCCCGGAGGGTCAGCCTCTCCCACAAGCAGGCCACTGAGTAAATAGATGTTGTTGACATCATGCCATACGTCCCTGAAATTGGTCAGAAGGGTCAGCAGCTCAGTCCGGGTGTGTGGGCGGGGAGGGAGGCCTTGGACCCCGACAGCTGCTCTGGGCCTCTGGGTGCTTGGACCCCGACAGCTGCTCTGGGCCTCTGGGTGCTGGCTGGCCTCGTCTGCGTGGTGTCGTGGGTGTCAGTCCCACGAACGGAGTCGCCAACCTCACAGGGCTGAGCTGCGTCACGGACGGAACATGCTCGTGGCTTTTACACCGATGTCGCAGTTGAGGTTTCCGCGTGAACATTCACAAACTGCACTTTCCTGAGTCACCACATTCTAACCACGCACGGTGAATCCCGCCGTCTCCGTCCCTGCCTTGTTTGCTGTGACAAGTCCGTCAGCCAAGGTGGGCTCTGTGCCTCGAACGCTTATTTCTGCTCTTGCGAAACTGCGTTTGAGGCCCTGCGGACGACGGGGTGGGGGACGTCTCACGGCTGTTTCAGTGTCTCCGATTCTCCTGCGTTTATTCGAGTGCGTTGCTGATTTCGCCAACCTTTGTTTTTCCAGGCGTGTATCCATTTCTTGACTGTTTTCTCAATTAAGAACATATAGTTCGTAATATTTTTCTATTACTTTTATAGCTCATCTTCTTCACCACCCCTCAATGTAGTCAAATTTGTAGATCATATAAAGTATTTTTATAGATTTTCTGATTTTTCATCTAGTTGATCTATCAGAGCCAAAGAGAAGGAAATCTCTCGCTTTAAATGGACTTCGGCTTTCTACTAATTATAGTTGGTGGCTGATTTTTCCTCGTAGTTCTCCTGTTTTTTAAGTGGATTTTTTTGAAGATTTTATTGATTCATGTTTAGAGAGAGGGAAAGAAACATTGACCTCTCATACACAGCCCAACTGGGGACTGAATCCACAACCCAGGCATGTGCCCTGACCGGGAATCGAACCGGCAACCCACTGAGCCACACCGCTCACAGCCAGTGGAGGTCTTTTTATAATTATTTTATCATCTTGATCGGTTTCATTTAGTTTATGAAGCGTTTCTCTTTGTCTCTGAAAATTTTCGCCTTTAATTATATTTTGCATCATATCCTGGTTTTCTTCTAATTCATACTTTCCCAGGATAATGAGATTTCCTAAACATTTTTCATTTTTTTTTTAAATTTTTTTATGCTGACTGTCTTCTGTAGAAAAAATATTGCTGAAATGTAACTTTTTTCCAACCTAAGACCCTCTTTGGTGAGCTGGGTATGCTTACAGTTATAATTTGTCCTGTTGAAATTTATCTGCCGCTGAGGCCGGCTGGCTGTGCGCCGTGTGCCGTCCCTCAAACCACAGGTTGAAACTCTGTCCCCCAGGGCGATGGTCTTTGAGGAGGGGCCTTTGGGAGGTGACAGCTTCCCATCAAGGGGCACTGAGGGGATTAGGCCCTTGAAGTGACCCTGGAGCCCCCAGGAAGGGCTGTGAGGACACGGGGTTGGGGGGTTGTGACTGTACCCCAGGAAGTGGCCTCACCAGGTACCTGCTGGTACCTTACCGCAGGCTTCCTGTGTTTTGTTTGTTTTTCTCTGAAATATTTAAAACACCTTGATTGCTGGAATGAAGCACACGCATGTCCCTCTGCCCCCACAGATCCCCCTCACTTTCTGATGTACTGGTCCTGAGTCGCTATGGGCCACTCCTCTGTCAACACAGTAAATGTAGATGTCACCGCCTCAGGGACAGGTCCTTCCTTTCTATTCCAAACATGTACAGTTTCTTTCCTCAGAGGTCATCATTTGGTGATACAGTCACAAAGAATGGGCAGAGGATTTCACTTGTGATAACGAAATTAAAAGCAATGTTACAAAAAAGGTTTATACCAAAATACACAGTCTTGACTTCTGTTCAGTGATTAAATATGCTCCCCTGTGCTTTTGTGTATTTTTTTTGAAACGGGATTATTTCTGAAACAAAAAAGAAAAACAAGTTACTAGGTGGAGAAACATTCACGACTCACTGTCAGGACTTTAGGAACCAGCATAGTAGGTTCGGCATTAGGGACAGGGACAAAGACGGGGATAAGAATGGGGACCGGGCCAGCCCCAGGGTCCCTGTCCTTTCTTTCCTGCCTGGAACGCTCTGGATCGGACTGTGTCCCCAACATCCAATGCTCGCCATGAACTTCCGTTTACCCAGAACCTATAAATAGTACCTGGCACGGCACCTTCGATCTGGAATTGCTACAAAACAAAACGTAACCACCACTTTCCAGCACGAAACACATGAGAAATAGCCCGTGAAGCACAGGTCAGAGCTCCCGTGGCAGAAAACCCCATCTGGCCCCGCCCCGACCTCTGCCCACCTTCATCCTCACCGTCAGGTTGTGTTCCGTGGATCTGGAAGAGGCCACTTTTGTTTTCCCTGAAAAAGCCGGCTTGCCTCTCAGTTCCCCACAGAGTCGGGAGGGCTCACTGACATCCAAACCACCCGAGACAAGCTGGAACGGGGGTGGTCCTCACTCTTTGTCCTATTTTCAAAATGGGTCTTTGCCAAATGACCACTCAGAGGACACAGACCGTTACGCAGGCATCTTTGAGAATGAGCCTCAGAAACCTCAGCCGTGCCCCCCGTGACCCCAAACAGAACTGCAAGGCCTTCGATTCAAATCACGGCGATTCCTCTCCCTTCATCACAGCGGCAGAGGCTCGCTGTCGTGGGGTCTGGCATGTACGAAAGTCAGGACTACCTAGAGCTTCCTCGGTATTTCCACAAGCTCTCTGCCCCTTCCACACGCAGCATCTCCAGGAGGGGTCAGAGCTGCCCTAAAGATCCAAGAAACAACAACAGCACACAGAATAAACCGAGACCATTTCCTGCCCCCTCCGGGCTGCAGAAATCGGCGGACACCAGCAAGAAGCCCCGAAAGCATGGAAACAATGACAAACGGGAGAAAAACACTTAAAATATTCCACAATGGCAACAAAGACCAAAAAGACCCTTTTGCTTCGTCCTCGGGGAACCTGAGGAAAACTGAGCTCCACACACGTCTATTTTCAAACACGTACTTTGGAGATGGTCTTGAGTAAGGAGGCTTTTGCACCCCTACGTCTCCTGACATCTTTATTTGGTACTCATTGGAATGACAGTTGGGCCAGACACAAAATACAGGTCTACCTTCTGTCCTCTCAGCCACACAAAACCATCGGGCCACAGTGCCCGGCACCGCGTTGGGGCGGCCAATGTCCATCCGGTCCCAGGTGGCTGATGTCTCCTCTGGAGCCTGCCACTCGGGTCTGTCTCACGTCTCACTGCAACGCTGAATAAATGCGTTTCTTTCTCTGTCCCGAGAGTCCACAGGCCAGAATCTCCGTCGAAAGACCCCGACCTTTCTGTACTCCTGGGAAAACTTCCTTCGTTTCTAGAAGACTCTCTCCCCGTGGCAAGTCCTGGTGGAGAGGGGCGGGGCCTTTGATGTTTTGCTTCCATGTACTACTACGTGTGGAACGGTCCTAGGAAAATCACAGCCTCTCTAAAACGGAGAGAGTATCTCTTGAATAAATCACAGAAAACGGCCTTTTGCAGAAATCAGTTCCCAGAAACGACAATGCCTCCAGCCAGCCACACGGGGGCAGACAACCACTACGCAAACGTCCAGCACAGGCAGGCACCGTGGTGCCCACGGAATGGTGATGTTCATGCCATGGACGGGGGGCCCTCCAGGGCAATGCCAGGCCAGTGAGAGGGACCCAGACGTCATCCTGCACTGCTCTCGAGCCAGCTCCTGCCACTCAGGGAGCAGATTCACCCCGAAGCCCTTGAGAGTGGGATGTCTGTCTTCAAGGGGCTCCGGGGTCTGCTGGGCCCTGTGCTGGTGGGTGACTTTGGACAAGGTGCTAGAACTCCCTCAGCCTCGGTCAGCCTCGTCTAGAAAATGGGGACAGAGCTCTGAGTGCAAAGGGCTGTCGGTGGGAACGTGGGCCAGGTGAGCACAGGTGAGCCTTGGCAAAGGCCGTCCCTCCTGGCCCCTCTGCTTCAGGGCTGGAAGTCCCCACCCCACGTGAATATTCAGTGTTAAGTGAGTCGCACTCAGCCCTGGAGGAGGTCTGGACCATGCACGCCCCCTGGATTTCTCTGGCTGGTGTGACAGGGCAGCACGGCCCCCTAGTGGAAAACACAAGCCTCCAGGTTCTGCCTTCGATCTATTTTGAGACCTGCTTGGTCGTCCCCCCTAGCCTCAGTTTACCCATCTACGGAACGGCAACGGCACAGCTACCTCACAAGAACAGCCTAAGGAGACCCTGCACATGTCTCTGTGGATGCGGGAAAACTGCTTCTGAACAGTGGGCCGAGTGGGAGTGACCCTCCCACGCACGGGTTACCGAGGATGGCGAATGAGGCAGCGTGTGCACACCAATCGGCACCGGGATGCAGAGAAGCTGTAGAAATACAGCAGCAAAGCCCCACACGGTGAAGGACAAACATTAAGAACTGGGACTCGGAGCAGCTGGAGATGCGGCGGCCGGAGGAGCAGGTGCCAGGAAGAGACGTGTGGCCTCTGTATGTGAGGGACAGGTCAGTGTCTGCTGCTGCCAGCCGCACAGCGAGGTGCCCTGCGCAGGGACCAGAGCTGCAGTGGCTCGAGGGAGAGGAGGGCGCATGGCCCACCAAGCTTCCCACTTTGCCGACGGCCTCCCTGCCTCCTTCCCTGCTTGACCCTCCAGTGCAGGGACAGGGAAACGGGCCACAAGCAGGGACGGGCGCTGTGTGGGCTCCAGGAGTCCCAGGAAGGGTCCAGCCCAGCCTGGTCCACACTGTTCAGCACATGTGGGTGTTTGTACCTAAACACACAATTGCCCGGATGAAATCACAGGCTCTGAGTTCCATGCAAAGTACATCATCATCAAGCTCCTGGGATGTGCCAGGTGGTGTGTTGGGGACTGAAGGTGATACACAAAGTGACGTGGTTCCCCCACCCCCCACGGAGCTCAGAGACTCATGGGAGGGACCCCAGGAGGTGGCTGCTCCCCGTTATCACGTGGCCAGTGCCCTGGTGGAACGACGCACAGGACGTTCCGGGAGCAGATGGGCTGGGCGGGGTGGCTGAGCTGGAGCCTGGAGGGTGAACAAACGGCCTGGCCACGGCAGGGGAAACAGAGGCAGAGGGGCAGGGCAGGTGGATGGCGATCAGGACAACTGGGTAAGGCCCCAAGGTGCCTATTTGAAGGGGACTGAGGTGTCACTGTCCTGTGTACAGTGTTTCCTGTACCTTCTTCAGTAAATGCCTTTTTCATAGCACACGGCCGGACACCCTTGGGACAGACCTCGTACACAACGGGGCATCCCTCAGCCACGGAAAGCGATGAAACCCTGGCATTTGGGACAGGCAGCACGGGTGGGGCTGGAGAGCACCGGGCTCGGCGGAATACATCAGACGGGAGGGACGAAAACCGAACCTCACTCACAGACCCAGACATGGTCCCCATCGGGGACGAGGCCAAGCGCCTGGTGATAGAGGAGCCTCGAGGTCAAGGGGGTGGGAGACTGATGCCACATCATCGCCTCAGCCCTGAGCTTACCTTATCGACAGACATCACCCAATCAATTCAACCTGAAGAGCCACTGGGCCAGAGGACACCCTGGCCACCTGCTCCCTCCCTGCCCCGGGGGGCCTCACCTGCATACTTCTGAGTGTCACCCCTGAAACAGCTGGTCAGTGGGGAGAGGGACACCTACCACGCCTGGCTCAGGGCAGGGCCGTCTCTCCCAGTCTCTCTCTCCAGGGTCTCGCCTGGCCATCCCGAGGGACCCACACTCTCGGTGACACGTCAGGTTTAGAAAACCGACCGCCCCCCACCCGTCAGGAGAAAGATCAGGCCAGCAAGACCAGAGAGACTGTTTATTGTGCTGTCTGCTGTCTGAAAAATGCTGAAAATATAAGATCTCTGGGACTCTCAGGACCGCACTGCTGTCTCCTTCCTGCCCAAACGGGCAGCGTCTGTTCTTCCACAGCTGACAATGACGGGTGTGGCTGTCTGACCTCACCCCACACAGGATGGGGACCCCGTCCTGCCACCTCCACCCCCAGGTCTGGGAGTGTGGAGCAGAGAGAAGAGACAGAGCCCCGACTTCCCTTCGGGGACACAGGGCCACCCCAGGCTCCCGGAGCTGCCGCCCTCAGGGCTGTGGCCACACAGCCTACAGGGCAGTCAGACTGGGGGTGGATGTGGGATGCAGATCGGGCCTGGGGCAGAGCAGCCCTGAGCCTGGCCACCAGCAGGGTCACGGGTCCTTGGACAGTGACTTGGCCAAGGGGAGCCGCAGGGGCTGGTGGGAAGATGAAATGAAGTGACCGTGAGTGGGGCCCGACAGGGAGCAGAAAAGGGGCTGCAGGGGGACCAACCCCAAAGGGGCCACCTGCTCAAGGGCAGGGAGGTTCTCTTTGTGCTGCAAAGGCCCCCCATGTGGGGGCTGCCCCCTGAGAGGGTCTTCTGGTGACAGGAAGACAGCAGGACAGGACCCCTGGGAGAACGGGAGCAGAGTGGTGACCAGGGGGTGGGGGAAACCAGGTGGGAGGGAGGGGCCACGTCAGCTCCTCACCACGCTCACAGAGGCAGGAGTGGGGACCCTGGGGCACCAGGACCAGAAAGGCCCCCGGGGGAGACCTGAGGCCACCTGGCCATTTCAGCACCAGGGCCAACACCTGCCACCAAGTCCAGGCGGTGTGCCCCACTGTGACCGTGTGCGTGCCCACCTGTCGGTCTGCCCCGGGCCATGCGCACCTGCTCAGACCAACACTCATCACCTCAGGCAGAGGGTGGATCTGGGCTCTCTGGGGACCAGTGCCCCAAATGCCAAGCTCCTGGGCTCCCCCAAACCAGACTGGCGTGGGTGCTGCTGCTTCATGCCAGGGAGCCGGAGCAGAGCTGGTGGCATTCCCCGGGGCCCCCCTGGGGGACGTGGCGAGGACCTGGCCTGCATGCTGTCTCCGGGCTCAGGCCTGGTGAGCACACCCATGGGGACAATGGCGGGCAGCAACCAGGGGTGAGCTGGCTGGGCAGCGGTCAGGGCTGGCTCTCCGGGTCTGGGCCCCTCATCAAGCCAACCCCGTCATTCCTGACCAGCCTGACCCCTGACCCAGGATCCCTGAGGCAGGAGGAGGGCAGGGATGAGGGAGGGACGAGAGCAGGTCCCTGTGGGACTGACAGGGAGACCACCCACTCCTGGGCCGGCGCAGGGGAAGCTCAGAGAGAAGAGCCGGGCTCTACTCGAAGGACAGCAGGTCAGGGTGCGGCCCCTCGGTGTCCAGGCTGCGGGTCCGGGCCCTGGCATGGGGGCTGCTGTCCTGCGGGGGCTCGGCCGGGCCCACGGGGCTGAGGCTGAGTGGGAGGCCATTGCTCTCGCTGGGGCCCGGGGACGAGGCCCCCCTGCACTCGGTGGCCTTCAGCTTGGCCTCGTCCTGGCTGTCCTGGTGGATCAGGTCAGGCACCGACAAGTGCCCCTCGCCGTTGGGCAGGGCCTCTTCCATGGTGGCCTCTGGCTGGGAGGTGTCTGCTGGGATGGGCTGGGCGCTGGGCGGGGGGTCCTGGGGCTGCCCTGGGGACAGCTCCGCCCCATACTCCAGGCTGCTCAACACGGGCTGTGAGGAGATCAGCATGTCCTGCGTGGTCTTCAGGGCCCGGGGGGTTCGCTTCCGGGTGATGGGAGGTGGAGGCTCCAGCCGTGGGAATGCGTCTGGCCCGGCCAACCTGCAAGGATGACAATGACACGCACTTGATGATGGAAGCTGGTCCCTGCCGTGCGCTGGCCGGTCCAGCTGCGCCCTGACCTCACCCACCCTCGCTCCAGGGCAGGGCGGGCCTCAGTGGCTCAGGTGCCATGGCTTTGGCTGTGACGTGCTCGTCCGGAGGTCAGGGCAGCTCTGTGAGCAGACACGTGTGCTGCAGGGACATGGTGGGGGAGGGAGGCTCACTCACCCGTCATTGTCCCCGTCTGCACCCGCCAGCTGGGCCTCGGCCGTCCGGTTGACCTCCATGGCACCCACGCTGCCCAGGCCCCAGGCCTCCCTCCTGCGCAGCAGATCGTTCACCTTGGCGCCCACGGCTCTGCCCAGGTTCCTGAGGTGCTGGCTGCCGCCCACCCAGAGGCCCGGCCCACCGGGCTCCGCAGACCCCGGGGCCGTGGCCAAGGGGGCCACCGGCCGAGACAAGTGGGGCACGGAGTGGCTGGACTGCAGCTTCGGCGTGAGGAACGCATTCAGGTTCTCGAACATGCTGTGGTCCACTACGAACAGAGACAGAGGTGGCGGGTGAGCGAGGAGGGCTGTGGGCCACGGTCTGAGTGCCCGTCCCTTCCCGACCCCATACCCAGGACTTGTCCCTGTGCAAGGTTTGCAAACATCCAAACGAAGAGCCAGCAAGACACCCCCACCCTTCCTGGGGGCGTGGGGAATGGAAACTCTGGTCTGCCCTGCCCAAGCCAGCCCCCACCCTCAAACCTGCCTCCCCTCCCACATGCATTCCCCTAACTGCGGGGACAGAAAAATGAGGATAATGCAACAGAATGGGGCGTCTTGGCACTGCCATGAGCACGAGTGAGCAGTGTGCCTTGGGCCCGGACAGCGCGCTGCAGGGCGGCCAGTGTGAGGCCCGCACTGGGCTCCTCCCCACGGAAAAGCCTCGTGTGCAACGCAGTCTGGGGAAAACGGGCGGCAGCTGCGACCCCCTGGGGTGGAGCTTGGGACAGGCGCCTGTGAAGCAGAAGCCGGACCAGCACTGGCTCACTGAACCCTCACGTGCCCCCGGGATGACCTGGCGGGCCCGAGACCACAGGGCCAGTCTTTGCTACGGCTGGAACCGAACTCTGGTTTCCTCCGGCAAAGCTCAGGGCTCCCCCCGCCCCCCGCTCTGCCCGGCCCTGGCTCACGAAAGCTGCCAAGTGCGCCTGGCGGCCCCTCTCTAGCTAGAACGATCCCCTCTCTCTCCAGGGGCTGGTGCGGGCCCCCTGGGCTATAACCATTGCAGAGCAGGGGCCACGACCCTCTCATCTCTATCTTCACCAGCTGCCTGGGTCGTCTCGCACACAGTAGGTGCTCAATAAACACCTCGGGTTGAGCTCCGAACTCATTTTGCAGATGGAGGGCTGTGGAAGCCAGGCCCATGGCTCAGGGTCTGCAGAGGGAGCAGCTGGAGCTCTGGGCTCTATGCCAGGCCAGCCACTTGCCCGGGACATCCTGGCTCTCACCCCCAGAAGTCCAGCTCAGCCCCCCAGGTAGGCAGACCTGCCCAGGGCCCTGGAAGCAGCCTGGAGCTTCTGTCCTGACCAGCGTCCACGGGCGCAGTCTGGGGAGGTCACAGGCCACTATGAGCCTGTCCTCGCTGGGACACCTAAGAGCGCCTGAGGCCAGGGTGCACTTTTGCTCTGCCAACCTTGTGCGTGAAGCAGCTCTCTCTGCCCTGCGCTGCTGAGTCCCGGGCCCGGGAGCCCTCTGAGCAGACAAATCCCTCCTGAGCTCTTGACCTAGGAAGCCATATTCTAAGGGGCTTTGGATGGCAGGAGGCAGAGTGGAGGCTGCCCCCGTGATAGGCCCCACAGTCGTGACCCCTGAAACCACCCAGAACCCCTGCACAGAGAACGTCCCCCTGGGGGACAGGTGGGGACCCAAGGAGGGCGTCCCTGGGACACAGGCGCAGAGCTGGCAGGGTGTGGGGTGCAGACCCGCCCCACTGGCAGAGGCTCCCAGCTCGCCCCGAATGGGGCCCTCAAACTCCCAGCTCTCCTCCGGGCGGGTGGCTTGCATTCTCTTTTGTGTTAAGTTGCCTGCACGCCCCACTTTGCGGTTTTTCTGCTCTCGTGCAATCTGCACACCAGTTGCAGAGCCCTTGGACACGAGACATGGAGGGGGTCCCCGCAGCAGGAGGTATCTGGACTCAGACGTCGGAGAGGACAGGCCCCCCGCTGCGCTCAGACGGTCCCTGGCCGTTCCCTGGGGCTCACGGCGAACGCTCAGAGCAGATGCGGTTGGTCGTTTCTGACGGCGCCTGCCCGAGGGAGGGACTTGCCCAGTGGGAGCCCCTGTGGTCACTGTGCTAGAGACCATTCCTGAGGAGCACGAGGGATGCCCGAGCACACCTGTGCTGGGCCCTCACGGAACCTAAAGGCTGCGTGTGGCCGCTCTGGGACACAGGCCGTGTGTCTGCGGTGACACGCGGAGTCCTCAGGGGACGTGGCCGCACAGGCTTTCATTTTCTGTGGTGCTCACCAGAGGCCTCGGCGGCGGCAGGCGCCAGATGCCCTGGTTTAACGGAACTGAGTGCTGACAGGAACAGTTGAAAACCGGCTGCACCGCGGGCTGGCTGTGCACAGCAGCTGTTTCTAAGCCTTGCTCAATTTACAGAAGCCACCCAGCCGGCCGCCTGCCCCTACCCCAGGGACTGGTCCACAGGGGCTCCCGGGGTCAGGCCGAAAGAAGCTGCCCTTCTCCCCAGTGGGGGCTCCTCCATCCCCACCTCCCCGGCAGAAGCGATGGGCCCTGTCCCTGCTGGTGGCACTCTGCCCTCCTTCCTCAGGTCCAGGGGCTTCGGGTTCAGAAAACAAGGGCGAGAGGGACCCGTGGTTCTCCTAGCTCCCCCGCATGCACGAGCCATCCATGAGAAAGACGGTGTCTTACCTGAGCGACCGAGAAAGGGGCTTGGACAGCAGGCAGGAAGCAAACGAGAGAGACAATTTATGTAGCGGCTGAGCGCCTTGATAGACCCCCCTGCGGCCTGGGCCGCCCCACGAGGACAGGGACCAGGCCGCGCACACAGACCCCGGTTGGCCAGGTCCCGTCAATGCCAACCACTAAACAGGGCAGCCATACCCTGACAACTGCACAGCAGACCACTGGACCCCAGACCAGGAGGGCGCTGTCCGTGCTGACTGCCCAAAGGAACGCGGCGGGCCGCCAAGGGGCCGCGGGGCTGCCCTGCACTGCATGGGAGCTCAAGGCGGACAGGGGACCACGACTCAGTCGCACCAAGGTGCCTGGCATCTCTTCTCATCCTGGCCCTGTCCCAGGCTTCACACAAGGCTCCCTGTCCCACTGGCATCCGGGCCCTGAGCTCAGACACAGGCGGGATGACACCTCATGGTCACCACAGAGGCTCATGCGCCCCATGCCCACTGCTGCCCCCACGTGGGTGAGCATCAATGGCACAAACGTGCCCCTCAGAGAGGGAGACACAGTACGCGCCAAGTTCACCCCGTTGTGACGGTCCAGCATGGGGCGTCCCAGCTTACCGTCAGGAGGCACCGTGACCACACGCCCACCTCACCATGTGCTCGAGGGCCAGGCTGTGACAGGGCCCCCGCGTGGCAGAAAGCAGCCGGCCACTCTGGGGCCCAGCCTCTCCAGGAGGCTGCTCAGGACCCACCCGGTGCCGGGGGGAGGCAGCTATTCACCGCAGACAGAGGGCACCAACCACTGAAATGGCCTCAGGGCCCTGTTCCCAGGAAATGCAGTGACGTTTGGGCGTAAAAGGGACCTCCTGTGGGCAACACACCGTCAAAGGGCTCAGGAAACATCGACGCCACTCTGGGACAGTGGGAGGGAACGGTCACGAGAGGAAGCAGCCGGGTACAGGCCCTACACGCGTTCTGTTTTCTGCACTCACTTTACGTTCGAGACTCGGCTTTGAGTGTGGAATCACTTCCAAAGAATGTATGAAAGGCACAAAATACACCCCAAACGGAAAAAACAGGAACTCAAGCAAGCGACGAGGCCTTGGTGGCCGCGGTGAAGAAGAGTGTTGGGAGGACAGAGGTGCCGGTGGGCAGGGTGACCGCGGCTGAGTACACGAGGCCCCGAGGGCAGGGTGGCCGACAAGGGGCTCCGAGGGCGGGCGGAACTGCGGGGCCCCCTGTGATGTCGCCTGTTTTCGGAATGCTGGTCGTCTGGACGACCCCGGCACCTCACGGAGCAGGCGTGTGTCCCGCGCCCTGGCAGGGACCATGGAACGCTTCTCGCTGCTCAGCATCTCGGGGGCCCGGGCCTCTTCCTCGGCTCTGACTGCCCTTCCTGGCCTGACGGCCCCACGCGCCACCAGCCTGCCAGGTGAGCTCCAGGGCCCCAGACACGCATGTCTGTGAGCCTTGATGGCTCTACCACACCCCGTCCCCTGACCTGCCCGTGGACACTCCCCGACACCTGCGGCCCACCAGGGGACACTGACCGTCTGAGCACAAACTAAGCAGGGCCGTGCCTGGGGCCAGAGGCCGCCGGCTTCTAGTCCGAGTGCTGGTGGCCGTTGGGGTGTGACAGCAGCCAGGGTCCCCAAACACACCTGCTGTGGGCAGGAGAGACTTCAGAGAAACCAGCTCTAGGTCCTCGAAGGGACCACATCAGAGCCACCAGGCCCACGGCCAGGCCCTTCAGCTTTGGGCCAAAGCACCGAGGTGGGGCCTACAGGCGTGAATGGGGTGGGGCCAAGGACCCCACGCTCGCTCAGCACCCACAACGTTTTGTCTGTCCCCAGACGTTGCCAAGCCTGCGTCCCCCACGGAGGTGCCCAGCCCAGCGCGGGCCCCGCCGCTGCCGCCACACGCAAGCAGCGCTCTCCGGCACGGGGTGGTGCTCTCACCCGGTGAGCCCTCTGGTCAGGGGCACGGCCTACCCAGGGGATGACCCCGAGACAGGCGCCCGGCGCTGCCCCCTCCCTGCAGTTTCCTCTCTGGTCCTCCCCTGCAGAGACTGCAGGCTGTGCCAGCCTCCTGTCCCGACTCCCAGGCTGACAGAGACCGGCTTCCGCCTGGTGGGCTGTGGCAGGGATGGCGGGGAGGGAACAATGGCCACATCCCCAGTGGCAAAAGGGGCCTCAGCTCGCTGCACCCCATCTATGTCTGTGCTCAGAGGGAGCACACTAGGGACATTGGGGCACAGCGCTGGGGAGTCTACCAGGGATCACACTGCCATTAGCGGCGAGAGGAAGGGAGGCCACAGGAAGGGCCCTAGACGCTCCTCGCTCTGAGAACCACCGCAGGGCAGGCGCGGGTGACCTGAGGCCCCGGCCGACGCCTCAGGCCACCCTTTCCTCTGCAGACTGCATGCTCGGGGAGCCCCCGGACGGGGCACGGCCCAGGCGGAGCTGCACCATCTACCGGCCCTGGTTCTCCCCGTACAGCTACTTCGTGTGCCTGGACAAGGAAAGCCGCCCGGAGGCCCAGGGCCTCCCAGAGCTGCCACGGGAAGAGGGCCGAGGGGACGGCCGCCCCCCCGAGGACGTGGCTGACAGCACAGGCTCCTCCACGTCCTCCCCCGACAACACCTGTCTCCGGGAGCCCACCACGAGCCCCAGGCCGGGCCCGGATGCCTCGGACCACATCACATCCCAGGACCTGCTGAGGGCCTCCCGGTGGCTGCCAGCCCAGCAGAGCGGTTTCAAGTGCGCGGCCTGCTGCCGCATGTACCCCACCCTGGGCTCCCTCCGCAGCCACGTCAGGGGTGGCTTCAGGGAGGGCTTCAGCTGCCGTGTCTTCTACTGCAAGCTCAAGGCCCTCTGGGCCCGGCCCACCGACAGGCTGTCCTCGTCCCTGGGGGGCTGCCAGGCCCACAAGTAGCCCCGCGTCCAGGCCGGCAGGGACTGAGCCTGTGTGCCTCCAGAGAGAGACCAATAAACCAGTTACCATACCTCCATCAGGTCTGAGTCGCCCCGAGCCACTTGCTGTCAGTCCCTGTCCCTGCCCCTGCCCCTGCCCCCTCTGTGCCAATCCCTGTTGCCTAGCAACCCCAGGCCTGCACCCAGGCCTGCCTGTCCGTTTTCCTCTCCCTCTCTCCCCCTCGACAACACCTGCAGTTTGGGGGGGATCCACTAGGAGGGTAGTGATTTCTCAGCGTGAGGAGCCCAGACCGGCACTGTCAGCTCCGGGAACCCTGTGGAGGGGAGGTTCTCAGGCCTGCAGGGCACCCCGATGCCGCTCACGTGTGAGACCCGCCACCCTCACGCCCTGGCCCTCTGGCTGGTCCCTCTGTCACTAGTCCTTGCCCGCACCGTGGGGGCGCTCCCTGAGGGAACCAGGGTGGGCGCCCTTTCCTGTCGGCAGGTGGTACCCACTAGCACAACAGACGTCAGGGCCGTCTGAAGTCTCCTGGATGTGCAAGGGGAGGGGTGGGACGGGGCGGGCGACATGCCCAACGCAAGAGGCCGCAGGGCTGGGCAGCCCCACTGCCCTGCACGCCGAAGGACAGCGCCAGCTGAGGCGGGACACACTGGGGCATCTCTGCATGGTTGTGTGGGGTCACAACACGCAGGTGAGAGTCTGAAAACCCTGCTTCCGGTTGCCAGGCAACCTCCTCGCACTGCTTCTGGTCACTAAGTGATGTCCCTGCAGGCCGGGGCCCCTCACAGTCCCAGGCCAAACCAGCTCCTGGCCTTCCAAACAGCTGACCATCCTGGCCAACCTCTCGGTTTCTCTCACCCACTGACATGCCGCCTTCGCCCTGCATTCCCCTCCTGCTGCTGAGCCGTGGCCCCACAGCAGGGTCCTTCCGGCCGGTGGGAGCAGCCTGCCCGACCTCGGTGCAGAGGGTTCCAGGCTGGGCCCACTCAGAGCTCGAGCAGCCTCCCACGGAGACATCTCATCAGGGACTCCAAGGGATCTCGTCACCTGGTGATCTCGGTGACAACTCCAAATAGCCATGATGTCACGTTTTCCAAGCACTCAAACTGGCCGCCACCGTCGTCCACCCCAGCGCTGCCCGGAGCCAGGAAGGCCGTGCTGACGGCGTCCCCTTCACCATGACAACCAGAAGGACACATGAGGACACATGCTCCCGGGGGAAGAGCGGCTGTCCCTGGATGGGCACCCAGGCTACTCCGTGGATGCCCTGCCTTTGAGAGACCCATGGGCGCTCCCTCACACCAAAGCCTGGAGGGCACGTCCCAGGGCCGAGGCTGCCAACTCCGGATGCAGGTGACAGCGAGGAGGAAGAGGAGCAGGTGGAGCAGAAGAAGCAAGAGGAGACGACAGGAAAGCTTTAGAAATGAGGAAGGTTTATTAGCAAAAGCCACAAGTGTCAGCGTCGAGGGTAAGTGCACTTTCAGGACAGAAGCTTTTCCCAGAGAGCAGGCCCCGCAGCGCCCCGCACACCGCTGCAGGGGACAGAGAGCCAGGCCAGTGGGAACGAGGGGCACGGCCCCCACCCAGGAGCAGCAGACGGAGCCGGCGGCAAGGGGCTGTGTGAAGGCCCCTCAGGGAGGCACTGTCCATCTGTCCCCACTGCGGGCCTGGTGGGCCGGCTCCATGTCCACATGTCCTTCACATGGGGCAGAGCAGGAGGGTGATAAGCGGGGAGGTGGGGGGCAGGGCTCGGTTAGCAGAGCAAGAAGCAAGGCGGGAAGACAGGTGACAAGGTCCCTGGGTCTGTCCCGAGTCCCGGGGCTGCCCCGGTGTGTGCTGGTCTAGGCCCCCTGGGGCGAAGCTGGGGCCTGCCAAGCACCTGGAAGCCCCGGGCACTTGAGGGCCAGGTGTGGGTGGGTTGAGCCAGGGTCTCAGAGGACAGTGTCCCCACTGCCTCCTCTGCCCCACTCACACACCTGGGAGGACCCTGTTACAGGCTGTCCCCCCTCCTCCCATCCCACCCAACGTCCCACCATGTCACCCTCAACCTATTGGCCACAGGCAGGGCCTCAGACCCAGACCTTCCAGTCCCCAAATCCCCAACTCTGGTGGCCTCAGGGGACCCCCTTGAGCAGCCCCACGTGGGCCCACCGTGTCGGCCAAGCCTGAGGCCTGACGGCTGTCCCTCAGCTTCCTGGGCTTCATGCTCCAGCTCTTCCTGTCCCTTGCACGCCCTCACCCACCACCAGCGCTCAATCAGAAAGTAAAACCAGCAGAACCACCCTCTCTGACCAGATGCACGTGAGGAAAACACACACATCTCCCGGTGATCCACACGCCTGGACACCGTTCTTTCCTGTCTGTCGCTCTCACAACCGACATGCATCCCTCTCCCGCACACGCACACACATGCCACCTCATCCCCGACACTGACCACCACACACTGGCACGCACCTGTGCCCTCTCCTCTCACTCACACTGTCCAGCTACGTCAGGGCTCAGGACCTCTGTCCAGGGAAACCCACCTTGCTGACACCCTCGGGTCGCACCACACAGAGGAGCTTGTCCTCACCGTCCAGCCACCCATGGCGTCGAGTGGTGAGGCCCAGGTGGCCAGGTAAGAGGACTGCCCACGTGCGCTCCCAGCATGGTCCAGAGATGAGTTAGCGGACATGGCTGTGGCCCCTGACAGAGGTGGCAGTGATTTTGAACCTTGGACACAGCAACATCAGCTACCAGCCTGTGCTGGGTTTTTGCAGCAAGAACTGACCCTGCTGCCCAGCGGAGGGGGCCAGTTGGGAGGTGGGGCTGGGGCTCAGGGGCTCTCAGAGGTCAGGTGCAATGAAAACCTCCATGGGGACCTCCTGGGGGTGGGGGGTGGGGCCGAGAGCACGGGAGGAACAGCCTCCCTCCCCTTCACATAGATGACGGAGCTGGGCAGAACAGGAGTCGGAACTAAGTGATGTGGCAGCAAAGAGGCTTCCCTCCCCAAGCAGTCCTGGCCAGCATCACAGGCCCGTCTCCCTGTGAAGCACACTCTGCTGGACACGGGAAACACCACTGGGTGCAGGCCACCTGAGCACGGACCCATGGCGCGTTCACACGGAAGGACTGTCCTTCTCTTAGGACCCAGAGCGTTCGGCCTCCACACCTCTGCAGGGGCGGGAGGGGCCCTGTCCTGTGAGGCGGCTGGCCGTGTCCTAGGTGTCCAGACACCAGGCACCTGAGGAGGTACTCGGTCCCCTTCCCAGCCAGATCACGCAGCAGGGACTGCGAAGGGCTGTCCTCGGGACCCTGTGCCAAAGCCACGGGCTCTGCAAGGCCTGGCCGCCCCTCCCGAGGTCATGGTGGGAGAGACAAGTGGGTCCCTCTGGCACTCCAGTGTCTTCCACATCAAGAGCAAAACCCTAGCCCGTCTCTGCAACCATAAATGCCCAGCAGGGCCACGGCCCGCGTTCCTGAGCCACCGCGCAGCCCCGCTGCCACTCTACACCGCGATCTCGTCGTCCAGGGTGTCGCCTGGCTCCTGGTGCCGCCGCACGTGCAGCAGGCGCGGCAGCTCCTCCTCGCTCTCGTCCGTGGTGGACTCGTACTCCGAGGCGATGCCCGACTCCCGGAACTGGAACAGCTCCAGGCCGCCCAGCAGCGGCTGGCCCCGCGCCCCGGCAGGGAAGCGGAAACACTCCAGCTTCACCAAGCAGTCGCGCCTACCTAGCGGGCTGCCCACCGGTGGGGCCAGGTCGGCCAGGCCCCCACCCAGGGGCGGCGAGGGCAGATCCTCAGGCTTGGGGGTCGTGGGGTCACAGAGCACAGGCAGGGCTCCGGAGCGGAAGGTGATCTCCAGCAGGCTGTCCTGTGATCCCACTGCAGGGACACGAGAGGAAGAGCGGGTCAGCACACGGTCAGAGGGGTGGCCGCCCTCCACGCTGCGTCCTGACCAGCAGAGTGGGCCTCTCGGCTCCTCGGGCTAGGAAGGTGGTCCAGGCTACCCCCGCAACCCCGTCCCTAAAGAGCATGACACAAGCAGGTGCTCAGTGCACCGACGGGAAAAGGGGAAAAGCCCCAAGGAAGACAGGGCAGCGTCAGGGCCAGGGAGGCCGAGCCTCAGCAGGGGGATGGGGACACCTGACAGTGACATTCAAGGCCTGGGCTGTGGACTGGAAGGCGCTGAGATCAGCTCTGGGCCTGCCGCCTGCAGGGGCGGGAGAGTACGGGCGCACGAAGCTGCCCCTGGTTCCTGCTGGAGCACCAGGCAAGCCAGCACTGCCCAAGGCTCCGGGAGAGAGAACTGGAGGGTCCCTGGGAGACAGGTGCCGGGGAGGGTGGGGCCTGGTGGGTGGGCGGGGCCTGGCTTACTGGCGTTCTGTCCAGACAGCTTAAGCTCCAGCTCCTGCACCTGCCGGACCAGCAGCGACACGTGCTGCAGCGCATCCTTGTTCTGCAGCAGGAGCTGGTGCACACGGGCCTGCGCCTCCAGCCGCGCCGCCGCCTCCGCCGCCAGCTGGTCCTTCAACAAGTGAACCTGCAGATGGGAGGTGCAGAGAAGAGGGACGGAGAGGAGAGAAGACGGAGAGCAGAGGGGAAGACAGCCCGTGAGTGCGAACGCGGTCCTGGTGGCAGCTGGGACCAGAGGGGACCCCACGCTCAATCCTGGACAAACCGGCACCTGGGCTCGTCATGCAGTCTGGACCAGGACCTGACTCGGACCTCCAGCTCCGAGCAGTCACACCTGCCACCCACCCCTGACCCCCCACACCCAGACCACTGAGGGGTGGGGAACCCCGTCGGTCCTCCTGAGCTGCGAGGCAGCTGTGGCCAAGCCTGTTGTCACGTCTGTGGTGTCAGCCTCGTCCCGGCTGCCTGCCCCTTTGCATCTCCATGGCACCAGGACCGGGCCTCCTGCTGACTGGGCTCTCAGTCTGCTCTGGGTGCCGGTGTGGGGATAAGCTCGGGGGGTGGAGGGCACCCTGGCCTGGAGAAGTGGGGACACCGGCAGTAGCAACGTTCACACAGGTGACCCTGTGCCTAGAAGGACATTAAGAGGTTTCTGTGGAGGGTCCCAGAGGTCCCTGAAAAAAGGTCCTTAGGGACTTGGTGGCCTGGACAAGCCAGCCTGTGGGAGAGGGGTTTTCCTGGACCAGTACCGTGGCTGGAGAAAGGCCAGAGCCAGGCCCAGGGGACAGGCAGGGGCAGGTGGGAAGAGCCACAGGAAGAGCTGATTCTCCTGCTCACATGGCACAGGCCCTGGATTTCTGAAGCGCTTTCTGCTCCAGAAAGACGCACGTCTCGCCAGGAGTGAAAGGCGGCCATTGCACCCCGCCCCCCAGCAAGGGGCCCACTGGCCACACCAGCATCTCCACTCGGCAGCACTCAGAGTCTCTCCGGATGAGTGGCCACCTCCCTCCCGCCAGATTTCAGACCTGATCTTGCCCCTAAGTGGTACCACTAAGATTAGCAGCCACTTTCCAGTTGCGGCTCCCACAGGGGTACCTATCTGTCCCCGGGGCAGGGGGAGGCGTAAGGACTCTGAAGCAAGCCTGCTGTCCTCACAGCCTCAGCTGCCGCCCATGTGAACTAGGAAGACCCAGACAGGCGAGGAGAGGGACAAACAGCCAGGAGGCAGGGGGTGGCTATTAAGGTTTTATCTTCCTTGGAAACTGAGGCATGGAGATTTCTCACCTGAGATCCCCCAAACCTGCTGGTTCTGAGGGGCAGGGCAGGGGCAGTGGGAAGCCCCCAGAACTGCCCCAGAGGAAGGAGAGGTGGATGGAACCTTCCACCTGCAAGTAACGTATTTCAACGTGAGAACGGCTGGAAGGGGTCTCCTGAGCAGACGGAAGTCTCTAGTCTCTTTGCCAGGCAGAAACGCAGAACTCAGCTTTCAGGGCGAGTGAACAGAGCAGAGTTCCGCACACGGCCACCCACAGCTGTGGGCCCCTGCACCCACGTCGGAGCACCACAGACAGGCTGCTGGAGAGCTAGCCCGCAGCCAGGCCCCGTGTCTCCCTCTCCACCTGCAGGCAACCCCTCTGCCCGGGCTGCACGTCCTCATCTCTCAGCCCCGAAACCTGGCCAGTGGCTCAGAGGGCCGCAACCCCCATCCAGGCAGACAGAATGGCCAGTACCCGGCAAAGAGGAAAAGCGGCTGCTCCTGCAGGTGAGCAGGTGCCCCTGGCGGACAGCCTGCAGCCCGGCAAAGGAGCCCTGCAGCTCTGCACACACCGGGGACAGTATCCCGGGGGCTCCCACGCCCCGGGGACATGGAAGCCCAGGCTGCCACTGTCTGGGACCTGCTGGGATGAGACTCTGCCCCTGACTGTCACATGTGGCTCAAGCTCCAGCTGCTGTATGGCCCTGGTGAGGCCAACTGGGCCTGGAAGCACCGACCAGAGCAGCTGCCTTCCACCAGGCACACGCAGGCTCCAGCTCAGGGAGCGCACCCCGCCACGCCCCTCCCTGCAGATGGATGTCCCCCCGCACGCAGCACACGCTCCGGTCAGAACACCAAGCCCCTGTCTCAAACGCGCCTCCTCCTTCCCGGAGCCACGGTCTCTGGGGACGGCTCCAGCACAGACCGCGGAGGCAGCCACGTCAGGAGCACAGCCAGCTCCGCGTGCGGCCCCATCTCTGTGCCGCTCCTGCAGCTCTGGCTCCCGCCCTCAGCCCATCCGGCGCCCCAACCCCTGCCCACTCGCTCTGGCCTACTTGCCTGGATGCCAGCTCCTCCGTTGGAAGTGGGGGCAGGGCCAGGCTGCCGCCAGGGAGCACAGAGGGGCACACGGGAACGGCAGTTGGCCCCCAGCCCAGATGCAGGTGGAGGCTGGAGTGTCAGCATGCATGGAGCGGGGACCAGGCGGGGGGCACGGGAGCAGCCGTGGGGACAGGCTCTGACCATAGGGCCTAGGCCGGGTGCAGTGTTCTTAGCACATTTCTCTAAGTACGGCACAGGTGACCGCGGCTTTGGGGACCACCCCTTGGTTCAGCTCAAGCATGGGGCCACGGGGGGGGGAGAGGGGGTGTCCTTAGACAGTGAGGCTGAGCGGCCCTCACACTCTCCTCCCGAGCTCAGCCAGGGACTGGCAGCCAGAAGGCAGGCAGCCGACACCACTGCAGCCGGTCAGCGGGGCCCAGCCCACGGCCATGCGGACGCCCACACCCTCGGTCCCAGCCCCGGCCGTCTCGTGCATCAAAAAGCAGGAACTAAGGCAGCCAGGCGAGCCTCATGCTGGGTGGGGAAGGTGGTCAGAGGGGCTTGGTGTCCACTGCGGACACACAGAGGCTGACCTGAAATGTGGACAAGTGGACACCACTTCTGCCCGAGCACCGTTCCAGCCAGGGCAGCTGCTCAGAACCAGCTCAGAACCAGTTTAGGGAGGCGGGGCTGGGAGAGGCTGGGGTCTGAGACCGAGTCAGGCTGCCTGGGGAACGTCTGAGGCCGGTGACAAGGACAGAGCCAGACAGGCCTTGAGGGTAAAGGGGGGTGTGAATAACACAAAGGACCCTGGGAGCGCACGTCTGCAAGACACTGTCTATCCCTGGTTGAGTGGGAGGTCCTGGCACACCCACCATGGCGCTGGGACGGCGGGTGCACTGCAGAGAGGGAGACACCCTGCAGCTTGGTGGCAAGAGGGGCCATCGGAGCGAGGACAAGCTGCCTCATGCGGACCCCAAGCATACTAGATTCCATCTGCTTCACATGTGGGGAAGACACCCAAGACCGAGCTTGCTTGTGGGTTAGCTGATCATTTCCATCCAGAGACGGGGACCCTGACCAGGCCCTGGGGTGTGGGGAGACCTGCCCGGGGGACAGAGGGGAATACCCAGTTGTGGGGACAAAGGAGACCTCTGCTGCCTGCCCTGCAGCAAAGGAAGACCCTACGAGGGTGGTGGGAGACAGCTCAGGCGACGGCAGGGAGGGCACAGCACGGGCCAGGGAGCCGCCTGCTGACCTCCAGGCCCTGTCCGACCTGAAGACTGCAAGTCTGCATCCTACCCGAAGCCACCTCACAATGTGGGGACGGATGCTCGCCTGCTAGCCTTTCAATCACATCACCACCTGACTGAGTTGGCCAGGGTGGCACCAACTCCCGCGAACAGATTTGAGACCCTCGGCAGAAGGGAACAAGTGGCAGGGGGACTAGGCCATCCCCCCCAGTGAACCAGCAGCACCCCAACCAGACTCTGGGGGTCAAACCACCCTGCTGCTCACGCCTCAGCCAAGTCTTCCTGTTGTGGCTCAGATACTACAGCCGAGCCCCTGAGGGTTGAGGCCCCCCTCCATGGACTCCTGGGCCAGTCAGGTGTCAAACCCCACCTGGAACACCTGCAGCACTAATGGAGGTGTGGGAACCTGTGTGGGTGAGCGGCGGGACATGGGGGAGGGCTCCACAAGGGCGTTTGGCACATTCACTAAGCTCCTTGAAGGCGGGTCTCACGGTCCCAGCTGCCCAACTGCAAAGCCACCCCCCTCCCTGCCCCCGCCAGCAGGGATCCAGGCAGGAGAGGGAGAGCGCTACACCTGCCTCCCAGTCAGTGCGAGTCACACCCAGCTGCATCCAGCCAAGCCAGCCAAGCCCAGCGCAGTAGGACGCACAGGAACCCTCCACCCTGCGCCCATTTCCCCTCCCCGTGCCCCCAGCCCCAACAAGCGTGGGCCTCAGCGTGCGCGGTCCTGGGCTCCGACTTTAAACCTGCCCTGGGCCCTTGCGGGGGGCGCATCGAGCCCCTGAGCACGGAGCCTGGCAGTGGGGAGGAGGCTGAGCAGGACCTGTGCCACAGCCACTTGCGTCTGCTGCTGCTGGTGCTGCAGGAGCTGCTGCAGGAGCTGCAGCTGGTGACGCGAGGACAGCGGCGTCCTCGTGTCCGGGTCCTGCGCGGAGGATGGGGGCAGTAGCATCCTGGGCGAGGCTGTGGGCGCGGGCTCCGGAGGCGGCACCTGGAGGGGTAGAGAAGACCAGCATGACCCAGGGCGGGGGCTGCGTGGGGCCCTTGCTCACTCTGATCCACGGTGGCACCTGTGGGGGTCTGAGTGGCCCGTCTGGCCTGCGGCCGAGGGCTGGGACTGTGGGCAGGAGGCCCTGCCCTCAGGGATGAGATGGCTCAGCACCTCTCCTGCCCCCACTGCCGACAGTGCCATGTGACTGGGCTCCTTCTGCTCCAGGCGTGGCGGGACCTTAACCACGCAGCCCCCACCGCCACAGCGTAGGGAGTGGGAACGGACAGAGGCAGTGTTACCCCTCCACCCTGCCCCTCAGCTGCGTCTTTAGGGCCCATGCTGCACTGGGTCCTGGGGTCGGCCCCGGGGGAGTAGACCGTGGTGCGAGGCTGCTGCCACTACCACCCGCTCAAAGGGATGGCTGTGGGGAGCGGGGGGGGAGTCAGGGCCTGGACAGAACCTGTTGTCTGCGGAAAGCACCTCAGTCCCTCCTCTCTGCCCCCTCCTGGAGGGCAGGGACCCCACCCTAAGATGCTGCCTGATGTCAGCTGCTAGTGCTTCAGACATGCAAGAGAAAGGCCCCCCGTGACACTGTCAGGGGACAAAAGGCAAAGACATGGGCTTCTGCCTCTGACAACCTGACCCACTGACCGCCACTGAGCTGAGGTGCCCGTGACAGGCCGGTGGGCTGGGACCCAGGGGTGGGGGAACGTTTGTTACGATTTACTTCGGGCCGTTTGCTTCGTCCTCTGGGTGGACCTGGTCTCCAGGCCTTCATCTCACTTCCAGTCTGTCAGGAGCCCCTGGGGCCTCGTCATCTGCATGAGCCCAGATGCCTGAGGGGGCCTCGTGCTGCCCAGCGTCCAGCGCTGCCCTGCCTACCTTGGAGTCTGTGTGGGAGCCGCCGTCCTTCCCCACGGCATCCAGGTCAGTCACTCCTCGACTGAAGTCCAGGCTGTCAGCCCTGGGCAGGGGCACCTCCACAGCATCAATGTCCGTCTCCTCTGCGGTGGCAGCAGTGACCCTCTCGGCTCCTGGGAGCTGACGGCCTGCAAGGACAGCAGAGAAGGCGGGTCGGGGATGGGCCCCAAGAACCATGTCCTTCCTCACACATCTGTCGGTGTCGCCGGGTCACACCAGGGAATGCCACCAGCTTCCTAACACCTTCACTGTGTCTCCAGCAAGTCCACTGACTTTCCGAACTGGGTACACAGAGCCTGTTTCTAAAGCCAGGAGCCAGGCTGCGTTCCCAGGAGCCTGGGCGGGAGGCGCGCACTGACAGGGTATGGGGGGCCCCAGGGAGGGGGTGACAGTCATCTCAGCCTCCCCCCAGCACAGGAGTAGGGTCGGCCTGGGGTCCTAGGGTCTCCCCAGCCTCGCCCGGTGGCTGGGCAGGGGCTGTGTGACTGCAGAAGTGGATGAGGAGATGGGAGGCCCTGCCCCAAGAGCACAGAGAGAAGGGTGGTACCGCCTGGGTTCACGCCTTCACCCACTCAGCACTCAGTACGCAGCCTGGCGGGGACGGGACTCTGGGGCCGAAGAGGAGAAAGCAGAGTCAGCGCCCCCGCTGCTACCAGCCTGACGGGGGGCAGACACACCAGAGGCAGTGGGAGGCCGAGCTGCTGCCCATGAGCCCAGAGAGGAGTGTGCGGCCCGGGCAGGCAAGGTGGCCAACAGGGCAGGAGGCGCAGAGGACCCCCTGTGACGGCCCTGTGAGGGGAATCACCCAGCAACGTCGGGGCGGCACCTCGGAGGACTGGAAGCAAATGAGTGACAACAGAAGATGCCCTCTTTCAACATCACAAACGAGAGGTGACCAGCTCGGTCCAGAAGGGCTTAGAGTGGCCCCTCGGGCCTCAGAACAGCAACAGCGCTGCTTACAGAGAGCTGACCAGGCCCAGGTACTAACACAAGAGCTTGCGTGGTGACTCGCTCATTCTCCTTCGTCACCTAGGAGGCAAGCGCACTGCGCCCCCGTGTGACCGGTCGGGGGCCAGAGGCCCATGGCTGCTGAGGCTCGAATCAGAGCACCGCCTGCCCCGTCCACCCCGGAGTCCCCTTCTCCCCTGCCCAACTCATCTGTTCTCTCTAGAATGACCGAGTCGATCGCTCATTTGTCTGCATCCCCCCCCCAACTCTGAATGGGAGTCTTCGCCAGCAGGGGCCTATCTTGCTCACAGTGTCCCCTGAATCAAGCCTGGCTCATTGTGGGGGGGGGGGGGGGTAGACAGACATCTGTCAAATGAAGGAAGGAACTGGAATAAGGAGAAACTGAGGATCGGGCAGTGCTGGTCTGATAAGATGGGGCACAGGTGTGGGGGCCACAGGAGATCAGTGATGTGCTTCCTCTTCAGAGTGAGCAGGGCCCCCAGGTCCCCCAGATGTAACAGTGAGTGTCCCCGTCTAGACGACGAGAGTTAATTGTCAGCAGCTCCATTCTCGCCCGTGGTGGGCCGGCTGCTGCCTCCAAGAGAACGGGCGTCTCCCAGGAAACCCTCTCGGGAGTCAAGGAGATGCACTGGGCAAAGTGGCCCCACTGGGCTCCAAGCCCGGGGATGGCCAGGGCAGCTGCTGCCAAGACAGACAAAAGGCGATCGCCCCCAGGGGTAGGAGCGGGGGAAGAATGGGGAGAAGGGGTGGCACAGGGGCAGAGGACGACACCCCAAGAACACAGACAGAACCCAAGGGGACGGCCGACAGAAGCCACAGACAGCAGAGCCTTGCTCTGTCCAGCTCCTGGAGGGAACCTGCCTCCTCTGCACATGAGGGGCCGGCCCCATGGGAAAATGAACCCCGCTCACGGAGCACGGCCCAAGGTAAACGCAAGTCTTGTAACAAGAAACAAACCCGCCAACAGCAGATCAACCCTGGAGCTTCGGGTGCCTGGGACAGAGGGAACCCTAGTGAGGCCTGGACACGATACTTCCGGGGAAGCTCTGGGAGGGAGAACAGACGTGTCCTGGAGTCTGTGGACGCTGAGCGAGCAGGTGGGGCACGAGGGAGGGGCTGAGGCAGTGAGCAGCCTTCCTCGGTGCGAAAACCCCGCCTGATTGGCCGTGTTCCCAGCACTGGCACCCAGAGCAGGCCCAGCCTGGTGGCCGTGGCTCTGCCCTGCCATCCTAAGGCACCTTGTCGGCCACTCGGTGTAGACCTGTCACAGAGCCACGGACCTCCCCTGCCTGCAGAGAAGGGGCAGGAAAGCCTGCCGACACGTTTTCAGATGAGAGTACCGTGGAAATCAGCAGACTCCGAGGAAAGCAGATTGCCTCCCATGGTGTGGGTGGGCCTGGCCCAATCAGGCGAAGGCCATTGCAGCTCAAAGACTGACCTTCCTGGAAGAGGAAGGAATTCTGCCAGCTGATGACCTCTGGACTCCACCTGCAGCCCCACCCCGAGACTCAGGCCTGCAGCCTCCCCACACCCCACAGCCTGGACCCTCCACGCCTCCACAGTCATCCTTGTCCATCCTGCACAGCAGTGTGTGCCTGTGGGTGTCTCCCTGGCCCATACAGCTCATGTCACCCCACAGGCCACACCCACATCCGCACGAGGAGGACAGGGCCCCACGGGAGTCAATGTGACACATGGTGGGGCCGGGGCGGGGGTAGGGAAAGCCAACGCCTGCCTCAACGGCAGCCTGGCCTCCTGGAAGCGTCACACCCAGGGCAGGGTCTGACGGGTTTTCCTAACATGGACCCAGGTGCTTCCACTGATAAGTGCCTTTTCCCCAGGGGAGGGGACACTGACGATGCAGCAGAGATCCCCTGTGTGTCACTGTGACCTGAGAAGACTGTCACCAGAAAGGTGTTATTTCTAATTGCTTCAGTTTAGCTTCCTGGGCTTTCAAAAAAAAAAAAAATCAAAGATATTAGGGTGACGCCCACACTGAGGGTGCCCAGAACTACTGAACTCAGAAATGGAGCAAGGCCACTCCGTGGGTGACTGCTTTACGAAGAGGCTTTCGGACGGAGTTTCCTGGGGGTAAGACCGGCAGCAGCGGCTGTGCCTTTAGAGCGTGCCTCCCGATGTCACGCTCACACCGATGACCATCTGCCGCAAACCAGCACGTGCCGCCACAAGACAGCGTGGAATCCAGAAAGAAACGGGGACAGTAGACGTTTCTAAGGGACCCGAGCCCGGGCGTGGAAGGGTGACACTCCGCTCGCACCAGGCCCACCTGCCTGCCGTCACCTCCCAGTGACGGCCACCTACCTGTGTCCCCTGAGCCACGGCTGCCCCTCTCACTGTCCCCGTCCTCCTGGCCGTCCGCATTCTGCTGTGTGTGCTGCAGGCTCAGCTTGTGGCACACCTCGAAGGCCTGCCCCACGGTCCGCACGATCCGCATCGCCTGGCTCTGGGAGGAGAGGGGACATGGGTGAAGGATGTGGGGCCCCTGGCGAGGACAGAGGGGGCAGGGGCGGAGCAGGATGTGCAGGGGGACAGGAGCCGGAAGCAGCCACGGGGAAAGACGGGGCACCTACGGTGTCCAACGTGCACACACTCACAAAGAGTGTGGAGACACTGTCCCTTCCCGACACACTCCAGACACCATCACCACAGCTCTGAGAGTCGGTCGATGGAAAGGGCAGGCGGATGCTCCAATTCCAACTCAGCCCAGCCCCTCCCCCAGTACGGCAGGAGCGGTCAGTCTATGTTCGGGATAGAGAAGCCTCTGCCGGCCGCCACCCACAAGCTCAGTGGGCTCATCACTGCGGGGGCTACTCAGCCAGCGCCCCTTTCTGCAGGGCGTGCTGGGCACCCTGCAGCCCTGCCTACCAAGGGCCGCAGTGACAGGGTGAGACCCTGTGGTCTCAGCAGCAGAGGCCGCTGGAACCCAGAACCCAGGGCAGGCCTTCACCCGGGCCTCTCTGCGCGACTGCCCTTCTGCTTTGTTTCGCTGTTTAACCCCCTCCCCGGACAGCCCAGGGACAGAGCTCGACCCCTGTGCCCTGCATTCTGCTGCTTGGAGAAAGGAGGAGGGGAGGGGGACCAGGGAGCCGGTCCGATGAGCCTGAGGACCCCTGCAGGCCCCGAGGAGGTGCTGGGCTTGGTCTCCACAGTGGATCCCGGGCTCTCACTGCCTCTCAGAGACTAAGATGAGCTCAGGCTGGGACCTGGGGCCCCTCCTCCCCAACATCCCACCACCCTGGACGGTCTGACCACAGGGCAGCTGGGACCCCGCAGGCAGGGAGAGTCTCTCACGGAAGCTGGCATCCCCTCACCAAGAGAGGGGACCACCACACCCATGCAGCGTCCAGTGCTGTGATGAGCCGTCAGGCCCTGCAGGGTGCCCTCGCGCCGGCCTTGCTCAGACCTCCCCAGGGCCGCCGCCTCCGTGGCGCTCCAGGCCCTCGGGCCCTGCGTGGCAGTGGCGTCAAGGTCCACTTCCTGCCACTGTGGCCCAAATGGCTCCCACACTGTTTCCCAAGCTGATGCCTGTCTGTGTCCCCTCTTTATTTCTGCCCGGGCACCCATGGGAACCTGAAAGGCACCTTGGCCGAGCACCCTCCACCCACGCCTGTTTTGGGTCTCTGCCCCCTCCTCCAGATGATCCTCAGCTCGAACCACATCCCAGGGGCCTTCATAGCTCAGCCCCCACCCGACGCTGACTCTGCATGAGCCAGCTCGTCACCCCTCGAAACTCCGAGCAACAAGGGCCTGCACGAGGCAGGGGTCGAGTCTTCGCTCGGTGACCCCAAAGCACCCGAGGGCTCCCCATGGCCAGGGTCGGGCTGGCTGCGGTTGCTGGGAAGCTTTCAGAGCCGAGGACATGCTGACCTGGAGCACCTCCAGCTGCTCGTGGAGATGCCAGAACACAAGGGAATGCCAGTGACAGGCACGCCCGTGGAAACAGAACGGTGCACCGCTTCCCCTCATGACACACAGACGTATTTCTGCAAAGCACCCACAGCCAAGCCACCGCCAGGCCCAGCACCAGGGTGGGGGGCACAGTAGTGACTCTCCTCTCTGGGGCCGCCCCTGACAGGCCGCCGTGGCCAGCACTGCTCCCAGAGGGAGAGGTGTCCACTCAGAGCAGACGAGCCTGTGGGGACAGGTGACTCCCACCCTTCCTGATCCCAGAAAAGTTAGTCGGTCACGGACGTAGTTTCTGTTCTCATCCTACGTGGCCGTGTTACCGGCTGGCCCTGCACACTCGGGGAATCTCAGTCCTGTGCCCGTGGAGAAGGGTCACTGTTCGCCTCGTTCTCAGCTGCCTTAGCAAGCACCCGCAGGTGCTGATCCGAGTGCCCCGCCCTGGGCTCCAGAGCCTGTGGACATGACGAGAGGAGCCAGCAGGCAGGTCAGGGAAGGAGGCGTGGATGTTGGACATGCAGGTGTCCGTGCAGACGGGGACGACGGTGAGGAGGAGGGAGGGGACAGAGTGGGGCATGCGTCTCATGACCAACTCTGGCCTTGACAGGGTTCACTCCCTGCGGTCCCAGCCCAGGGTCTGCAAACACACAGCCGCCCAGGGCCTGGAGCCGGCACCACGTCAGGCCCCCATGTCTGCGAGGGGTGGCGAAGGGATAGAGAACCCGGAGCGAAAGGTCAGAATGAGCTGATGCTGGGACACCCGGGGAAAGTGACATGACAGGACGGAGAACGCCGTGCAGAAGCAGCCTCACAGGACTGCCAACACGCACGTCCGAGCCCATGGCCCAAGTCCCGACGCGGTGCAGAAGGGCCCTGGTGCATGGTCAGCCCTGGTCAGCCCTGGTCTGGCCCAGCAGCCATCTGCCCACTTGTCTGTACATGCTGAGCACAGACTGTTGCAGAAACCAAAGGGAACATCACGACACAGGAGCGAGGGCCCACGACACGGATTGTCCCCGTGCCCCACCTCCAGATCGTGCCTGTCACCGGGGAGACTGGTGGCTGTGGGGGGCACGCTGGGGCCATCTGAGGAAGAGAACAGGTGACTCGTGACTGCCCCTGTACCTTCTTCTTGGACTTGAACACGTTGCACCTGAAAACATTGCTGGCCCCGTCCCGGGCGATGTAGCTGAAGATCTTCAAGTCCTGCGAGTCATGGGAGACGTAGAAGATCCTGCAGGAAAGGCAACAGAAACACCCGCTGAGAGCGGCTGTGGGCACCAGCATCCACGCGCAGAGCCAGCCCTGCGTCGGGACCCCAAGGACAGAGATCGCTGACCCAGCTCCTGGAGGTGGCAGCTCGCCCGAGAGCCAGGGGCAGGGCCCTGACTCCGACCCTGGCCCGGGAGTGTGGGCACAGGGGCCCTGCACTGTGACTGGTGGCCGCTCTGTACTGCCAACTCGTGTGCTGGAGGAAAGTGTCTGTCCCGTCAGAGCACGGAGCCCTGGAGACGAGACAGGGTCCTTGTTAGCAGCTCTCGGTTCTCCCCGATGAGGGGCCAGGACCTGCACGCTCCCCCCACAGGACCTTGAGACCCTTTCACAAAGGCATCAGCTTCTCCTCCCGGAGCCGCGGTCTCTGGCGACCACCTCTCTTATGTCTCCCCCACGTGGTGATTTCCCCGCCTAATTGTCCCCACTGGGCCTGCAGATCCGAGGCACGCAGAGGGCCCAGGCCTGTCCTCTGCATCTGAGACCTGGATCCCACAGTGGCCGTGTTCGCATCCCCAGGACCAGCACGCCCTCCCCGTGGCGAGGAACTCAGGGTTCCCGAAGCCTCCCTCTGGGGGGAGCCCACCCCAGAGGCTGCGTGCCGTCCCCCACTAGCACAGCTAGGCCTCCTGCTTTCGAGGCAGCGAGTGCCACCCTCCAGGTGGAGGAAGGTCAGGCACAGGTGGGTCCTGTGCCTCACGGTCGTCACCACAGGCTCACGGGCCCGCGGCCTCATGCGACCACTGAGCCTGCAGAAGCACCTGGCCACCCCCGCACAGTGGAACGAGGTCACGGGCCTTCTCGCTCCCTGGGGCCCCTGGGTGCTGCCCGTCTTCCTGGTAAAGCTCACGTCCTTGATGTTCTGAAGTTAACATCTCGTGTGACCTTCCCCAGCTACCTCCCCGTCTGGGGCACACTCAGAGCTCAGCCAGTGTTCATTCATCCACCCGTTCACTTCTAGATAAAAGCCCACAGAAAAAATGCACCGCCTCCTGGGAGTTTTGCCAAGATTTAAGAAATCAATTCAATTTACCAGAAATGCACGGAGCAGCACTGTGTACAAGTCAGCGGTCAAGGAGACAGAGGGGAATGCGGCAACTCCTGCTGACGGATGGGGCCCACACACGGGGGACAACAACACAAGGACAAGCAGAAGTCAGAGCCTGCGGGGGGGTGGGGGGATGCCATCAGGGAAGGGGCCTGGTGGACATGGTGGGAAGAGAAACCTGGGAAGGTGACCGAGAATGTGACAGCAGAAACGCTGAGCCCAACACACCGGACCTGATTCCTCATGGTTGGATCCCCTGTGCCACCAGGAACGGGAAAGGCCGGGAGTCCACCCCGGGGCCTCAGGGAAGGCCTGTGGGGACCTGCAGCTAACCCAGCCTTTCCACCCCTCGTCCTGAACCCCACACGTGACCCTCGGGCCTCCTGTCACCCTCAGTTCCACGGCTGAGGTCTGACTGGCCAGAAAGAAGGCCCAGACTCCCCATGGGCTGCGTTCTCAGAGGGGGGAGAGCACTGCCCGCACCCACAGCACCTGTACTGGTGAGGGTGGGACGGCCAAGCTGCCACAGGGACGCACTGTGACGCGGTCCCACCACAGTCCCATCCTTGCTAAGGGCTGCAGCCCACGTCCCTGCATCCATAGGGCTCACGGCCCCAGGGGTCCAGGAGGCTCCCGCTGCACACGCCCTCTCGCTGCTGCTGTGGCCTGCCAACCCGGACGCTGACGTGAAGCCGGCCATCTGCGCGGACGCTATGCTATTAAGAGAATTGTACTGGAGTTTTCCCGTAGTAGGACAGCCAGCAGCAAACGCCCCAACTTGAGAGGCTCAGATGGCTCACAGGGCCTGCAGGCACCGGGCTTCTGCCTCGGACTCGAGCCTCCGCAAGGCCCATGACTGTCTGGGGAGAAGGTGGTCCCTCCAGACTCTCTAGGGGCAGGCCGGCCTGGCGTCTTTTTTCTCTGTCTCTCGTGTGATTCCCTGTACATCCTCGGGCACAATATCTACTTCCAGGTCTTAAAAAGGCTCAAAATCACACTCATTTCAACCTGCTATCGTCACCCCCATGGGGCCTTCCCTGTCCCTTTCTGAGGGTGTCACCATCTCCTTTTGAAACACACTGCTTGCTGGGCGCACTGCTAACTTCCAAGTCCCCGCACGGCTCTCCTTTGACCGACTGGAAACAGTCCGGGTCATGAGCCGCGCCCGCAAAGAGGTCACTTTTTTATGCACAGGGTGCCCCTGAGCAAAAACAAAACAAAAACCAACCGAGAAACCCTCTCTTCTACAAAAATGCGGAGGCCGGGCTCGTCCACGCACACCCTCCAGGCCCGGCTCAGGCACCATCTGCTTCTCGAAGCCTTCCTCATCCCTGCGTGGCACCGACGCTAGTTTTCAGATACTAACCCGGAGCATTTGCCTGTCCACCGGCGCACACGCATTAAATGTGCGCGTGGCAGACATGGGCTAGGAGCCAGCAACACGGAGGAGCTGGGCACGTTCTTCCCCCGAAGAGCCTCCCGGCTGGGGCCAAGGAATAGCAGTATCGTGACAACAATGTCAGCAACACTGGCCAGTCCAGGGACAGCGGATGAGTCCATCGGCAGACACGCTGCCCTGTGCAGGGGTTCGGTCAGGGCTTGATCTCCCTGAGGTGCCCTGGGCCCCGGGACCGCAACTTGCTCACCGGGCCAACGACAAAACCACCCGGCGCAGGACCGCATGCATTTCCCGTCTGTGTGTTCCCACGTGAACAGGAGTCCTAGTCCCAGCCTCCGCTCTCAGACCAGAGGCTGGGCCTCCACTCTGCCAGCACCGCACTTGAGTTCCAGCACCGACCCACTCTGCCCACCAAGGCACATAATTTGAGGGGAGACAAAAATCGGAACATAAATGGAGGTCCTGAAAATCCTGCAGGAAAAGCTGACAGTCCAGGCTCCCAGGGAAGGAAACGGGACCAGTGGGTGGGGCTTGGCCAGCAAAAGCCCCGGGCGGGTGAGTGGGAGGGCCCAGCGCTCTGGGGACTTCACTCCTGGGCCCTGCTCTGCCGGGGGCAGTTAGCTAACCTGCAGGAATCGCTCAGTCTCTGTTTCTGGGGGGTCTGCACATGACCCACTTTCCCAGCAACCCCAAACCCTCTCTGCGTGGAGCTTCTGAAGGGCAGGGCAGCGGACGGACACCCACTGAGGGGCAGTGTGAGCGCGGGCGATGGGAGCCAGTCCGCGCATTCCGATCGACACCCGCGCAATTGCGAAATCCCAGTCAAGACAAACGAACACAAAATGAAAAGGCCTCAAATTTCAGCCCAGAGATTCGGGCTGAAACCGAGCAGGACCCCCCGCGGCCCCTCAGTGCAGCTGAGCACAGGACACGCTTCCTCTCGACGCCCAAGACGAGGCCCGTGCGCTCCGTGTGCTGACCACCCACGCGTGCCTTCGGAGGCAGGCACACAGGAAGTGCGCTCAGACGCAGGTGCCGCCCCCGCCCCGACCGGCGGCCAGCTCTCACCTGTAGATGGGGTCCTGCATCACCAGCATCTTGCTCTCGTCCCACGTCCACTCCTTCTTCTGCAACAAAAGAAGCTGTAAATGAATGAGTCAGGCTTGTCCTCGGCTGCAGGGGCAGGGCACACACTGAGCTGCAGACGCTAGGAAATTCAGTTTGCTCCCGGCCTGACCACGGCCCCCGCCCCACCCCCACCCCCAGTGGCCTGCTGGTGGTGGTTCCAAAGGACACCTGCGCCCAGTCTCCTCACCCCCATTAGCACTTGAGGAGAGGGTCTCCTGGGCACAGAGGCCGACTCTCTACCAGGAGCAGAAGGAGCGAGAGACTGTCCAGGGGCAGGAGACGCAGGCCCTGCCACCCCCTCCCAGCTGGGGTGGGCAGCAGGCACTGCCTGTGGAGCCCTGAAGAGGTCAGCACACGCCCAGCAACAGGTGGCGGGAGGAGGGCAGGACGGTCTGGCTCAGGCACAGCTCCACCCCTCGCCAGCTGGCCTGTGGTCCTGCCCGAGCCACGTCCCGGTCTTTTGCAGGACCAGCGTAAGAAAGGCCTGCCTCCTGGGATGGCCGAGAGGTTCACGAGGGTGCAGGGCATCAGACAGGGCTGGGGGGCCCGACGTCCCACAGGCTGTGACCCTCAGCGGTCACCACTCAGGGTGCAGTGACTCTCAGCAGCTTGCCCCCTCTGCTCTGCCTCCCCAAACAGAGAAATGGAGGGAGGACGGGTCCTGCCCCTGACACTCACAGCTGTGGCCGCCATCCAAGAGGGGCCGTGACAGCCACGAGAACGGCCAGTTCTGCTGCAAGGGCCCACGGCCGACAGCCAGCCGCCCATCCTGCCCAGTGGTATCTGTCCAGGACAATGAGGCCCTTCCGGATGTTGCCTGTGGGGACCCACAGGGTCATGGGTCTCCGAGAGACCCCACGTGCAGCAGGCCCACCAGGGCCTCTGTAGAAAAGTCCCCGGGACGGAGCTCAGGGTCGGCCTTCCTCACTCAGACCCCACTCCGCGGCAAACAGCGCGAGCCCAGGTTTCTACAGTGCACCTGACAGATGCTGATCAAGCAGCCGGATGGTGCTGGGGCCACAGCATGGAGCTGAGGAAAACCTGGGACTGAGGGACATCGATGCATAGCCCAGCGTCCCAGCAGCTGTGTTTGCACCCCAACCCTGAGCTTCCCCAGCGTCTGAGGCCCCCGTCTGCAGGCAGTGTCGTTGTTGTTACGTAGTAGTTACTATTGTGCCACTGTGTCATAGAGCTGTTGTTACTGTGTCACTGCTGGTTACTGTAAGGTCATCATTGTTACAGAGTTACGACCGTTATGTAGTTACCACTGCACGTTGCTACATGATCGTCATTGTTACAGGGTCATTGTTACGTGGTGGTTGTTACCCTCACAGAGTTATCGTTGCACAGCTGAAGCTCAGGCTCAGGCAGGCAGTCGCCACCGGGGATCACACAGTTAGGAAGGGCAAAGCCAGGACTGGAACCGGGTCCCAGGTCTCGCCTCAGCCGACAGGCACCAATCAGTAGAGAGCGTCAGGCTGCACTCGGCCTGGGGCCTGGGGCTGTGTGTCACCAAGGACCAGAGTGGCCATTCTGTACCTACAGCTGCCTGGCCAGGGGGCTGGCTCCTGAACTGGCCTGGATGGCCACCACCAAGACCTGCCGAGGGCCCCTTTCCTGGGAGACTAGGGGGCATGCCCACTCTCAATTCCACAGACACACGGAGGGGTGGCGTCAGCATGCCCACACACTCGAGGGCTGTCCCATGGGAGCAAGAGGCACAAAGGCTGGTGGCTGTTACGAGCTCCCGTCTGTCAGAGGTGCGACCTGGCACTCAGTGGGCCCTGGAGCGGACAGGCCCGAGGTCCCCCTTCCTACCCGGGTTGGAAGAGTCGGATCTCAGCAGACCTGTCCAATCCCTGCTCTGGCCAGCGGCAGCCTGCACCCCTCCCTGCGCCACGCCGGGTCCTGGTGCAGGGCTGCTTACCTTTTTCTTCTTCTTCAGGATCACTTTCACCCCATCCACCGAGACCATGATGCTCACTTTCTTCTTCTTGATGTTCTTGGCTTTGAACTCGTACTGTGGGAGAGAAGGGAACGGAGAAGCAAGGTCAGGTCAGAGCACCGGCCCGGCCCTGCTGCTCCCGACTGGGACGGATGGGCCACCGATGGCCGGGGGCTGGTGCGGCTCCTGCCTCGAGGCACCGGGGTGTGTCGGCAGGCGGCGGCTCGGGCACTCTGCTGGGAACAGCAACTCTGCACGGCCATCGGTCTCACTGGTCAGCCCTCAGGCAGGACCACAGAATGGACCTAACGTCCCCAATGATGTGAACACAGAGCCTACTTGGAAAATCTCGTCAGGAATCCAGAACCGTCCCTGGGCCGTGACGCCTGCTACTGTCGTTTCAGAAACTCAGCACAGCGGTCCACATGCCACCCCAGTCTGTCGCCCCCCCGCCCCCCATCCTCCTCGGCTGCTCCAGCTCCTCCCACGCCCTTTGCCCCTTCCCCAGCAGTGGAGCCGATCACCTCTGCCCACACGGTGCCACCCTCCAGCCCCAGGCTCAGCGAACAGGCGCCCGCAAACCAGACCCTGACCCGGCTTGTATTTCCAGAAGAATCCTGCAGTGGCCATCTCTCTTGCTTGCTCAGCCATCTCTCTTGCTTGCTCGGCCACCTTCCTACCAACTTCACTGTCCCTAGGACCCTTTGTAAATCGGGACGCCCTCCTGAGGCTGGCGAGAGGCACCCCGTCAGACCCCTGCCAGAGCTGCTGAAACTGGTTTCTCTGGCCCGTGTCTTCACCGCCTCGGCCCAGCCTGTAACACCCTCGCCTCACAGACTCAGAGCGCTGCCGAACTCTCTCTCCAGAACAGGAAACAGCTCTATGGGAGCGCTCTGCATGCACCCCCAGGGCTCACATGGGGTCTGTGGGAACGCAGGGACCATGAGCACAATCGTGTGACCAAAGGGACAGAGAGAGCACAGGCGTCCTGGTTACCACAGCGGGGAGTGCTCTGCACACTTCCAAGCACCAGGCCCAGAGAGGCCCCGGCCTGCTGCCTGGGCCCCTCAGACACGACACTCTGACCTGTCCCACCCACCTGAGGCCGGGTGTCCCCAACCTTCTCCCAGCAAAGAATAAGCGCTCTGGTTGCAGCTCTGCTGAGAGCCACAAAGATGGAAGGAAACCAGTCCCTAAGCCGTGCCCCTGTGCTCATGGCGTGAGGACAGAAAGCGGCTGGGGGACAGGGGTGACGGGAGGGACCAGAACAGCAGGGACAGGGTTTGCGGGGACCAGCCCCTCTTCTCCCAGGCTCGCAGCTCTGAGGGCAGGCGTGCTCTGGGGAAGTATCTGTCTCCCAGGCTCGCAGCTCTGAGGGCAGGTGTGCTCTGGGGAAGTATCTGTGTCTGCAGGAGCGGAGCCAGCTGCCTGGGCTGGGCCGGGGCTGGAGGACAGACAGGACACAGGCGCCACCGTCTGCGGCTCAGGCCAGCCCCCCACAAAGCCCACACAGCTCTGGGGTCTGTGCCAACAGGTCCAGCTTGGCCCCTGAGGTGACCGGAGCAACCTGGTGTGCTCACTTTGTTAGCCAGAGCCCTGGCAGCAAGGACAGACGAAACCCTGCAGGACCTGCCTTTTGGAAACGAAACAAGTCAAGTCCTGGACAACTGACCACTGACCAGAAAGACCAAGGTCCAGTTCTGGTCCACAGGCAGACCCTGGGCCTGCACTGGACACCCCGTGCTATGCCGGCTGCAAGGCTTTCGGGGGAGCTGGGTCCAGATCCAGCAGGAGCCAGGAGCACACGCTCAGCGAGTGACACAGGGACGGCATCTCCCCACTCCCCAGCATCCGGGACGCCTCCCACCCTGGTGTCTCGTCCCAGCCAGGGCACGTCCGGGCAGGAAGGCAGGGTGTCGGCCGCAGCCGGGCAGGGTCTGTGAGGTCACATCGCAGAGGTAGGGGCCAGTGCTAGCATCTTAGGGTCACGGGCAAGGGCTGGCCCACGCTCACTCACACTTGCATGTGCTCGCTCTCTCAGACACGCACGCTCACACCCACTGCACAGGCTGCCCCACAGAGCGTCCCTGCTCCCCGAGGGGGCCTGGGTCATGGCCGTGGCCCCTCGTCCCCAAGTGGGGGTTTGCAGAGCTGAGGGAGGCGCTTCGCTCAGGGTCCCCAGGGTGCTCGGCTGTGCTCATGATTGTCCCAGATGAGCCTCTGCTGCCCACGACGCTCACGGGATGTTCCATGGAAGGCAGGCAGTGCCATGACAGTGCCAGCCACCTGCCCACAGCTGGGGCTGCCTGGCGTGAGCACCTCGGCCGGGCGCCCTGCCACACAGGGCTCTCAGGATGCTCCTCTGGTCCTCCCACCAGCCAGGTTAGTGACTTGGGCAGCAATGAGACACAAAATCTGGGCACCCACATTCGCAGGAGCACTGTCCTCCACCACCCGAAGGCAGAGGCAGCCTACCGCCTACCAGGGAACAGATGGACGGACAGTGAGGCGCGTGCACATCACAGTCGGGTGTCACTCTGCCAGATACAGGATAGGCGTGGTGACACCTGCTGCGACGTGGCTGGACCTCGAGGAGACTGCTCAGCAGCGACACAAGCCCATCACAAGACGACAGATGCTGTGGTTCCGCTGACATGAGATAGGTCAGGGTACTGAAGTTCAAAGGCAGAGTGGGGGCTGTGGGGCAGGGGCGGGGACAGTGAGTAGGGAGGGTTTAACGGGACAGAGCCTGGGAGATGAGCAAGGACTGGAGCAGCGGGTGGTGACGGTCCCACCGGGGGCATGTCGTGCTCCCCAAGTCCATCAGCAGAAAACTGACCCCAAACCCACCTCTCCAGATGCGCCCCCTGCTCTGCATGTTGTTCAGCATGCTGTTGTCTCCTGGGCCCAGAATCCCGGCTTCCCGAGAGTCACTCAGCATGTGTGTGGCGCAGCCTGCGGGTACGGGCACCTATCTGGCCGCAGGGCAAGAGGGGTGCAGCTCATTGGAAATTAACATCACGAAGTCAGGGCTCCCGCCTCCCCAGGTTCCTTCTCACACGAACCTCACCCTCATTTCCGCTGTCACTTCCTCGTACTCCACACCCAGGGACTCGCGCCATGGCCTGGGAGGGGCACCAAACGCAGTGGGTCAGAGAGACCCAGAAGGGGCCTTTGCGTGCAAAGGAGGATGCTAGGCAGGAACCTCGATATCCGGTGCTGTCTGGAGCGTCAAGAAGCGGGAGACAGAGCTATCCCAGGGGAGGGAGGTACTTCAGAGTCACATTAGCCAGGCCCTCAGGGGGCCGACCACGGCAGCCTCAAGGGCAGGGGAGCTGGGCTGTGTCCTCAGGGGGCCTGCACGGTGGCTGCTCCCACAGAGACCAGACAGGCTGGAGCACAGCCATTGCCTTCCCTTGCCTGGGGAACGCTGGCCGGCCACCAGGATGACACGACCCCAGAGAGTTCCCCGCCCCTCTGCCACCAAGGCTACAGTGAGCACAAGGCCGCCCACTGCCGGAAGGAAGGGCCTCCCCCGGAACCTGACCACACAACACCGTGACCTTGGACTTGCCGCCCCCCAGGGTGCAGACCAAGTGTCTGCCGGTCTCAGCCGCCCCGCCTATGGCAGCCCAGACAGACTGAGACAGCGCTCACCAGATCGTTACTTCTGCCCTGCGCCCCTCAACTCGTGGATCCAAAGAGACACTGGGCTGCGAAGTGGCCGCCTTGTAAACACGGCCAGCTGCGGCGCGTCACTGTTGCCGGAAACCTGGGGGACACCCGCCTTGAAGGCGCATCTTGGAGCCGCCGTACAAACTGCGTCAGGGAGGGCCCGTCCCCCTGTGAACGCAGCTCGTGATTTCCGCCGGGAGAGCAAAAAGGGGACCCACCGAGACAGGCAGCCCTCAGACTGGGTTCTCAGTGATTTCCAGCCATTAAAAAGTTCCAATGTCGTGCGTCCCGGCCACAGTCACAGTGAGACACGAGACCTGAGACCTGAGAGAGCAGAACCACAACCAGGGGGGCGGCCGGCGGATTCAGGGCGCAGCCTTTCCAGGCGCCGCCTCCTCGCCCACGCGGGCCGCAGGCGCCGGGACGTCGGGCTGCAGGCACACACTCCCCTCCACACGCACACGCAGTGCCGTGGCCACACATGGGCATCTCAGCGGCGCGACGCTGCCCAATCGGACCCTGGCCCTGACCCGCTGGTCCCGACCTGCATATCTGACCACCACCACCGCCACCACCTAGAGCGTGAGGAGCAAGCCCGTGAACCTGGGCCCTGCGTCCACTCCCCACCAACACCTGTTGCAGGTGTCACATCGGGGCTCCCTCGGGCGCTGTGCGGACAGAGTGGGCCTGGAGACGGTGTCCTGCCTTGATCCTCCGCGGACGGGGGACTTGGCTTTATAGGGTGCCCACCCTGCAGACCAGGAAACCCGGGATCTCGAGCCAAAGCTGCATGAGGCAGGGCTTATGTGACAGTCACATACGCGTGCCACACGTGCCAGCAGCCCCGAATCACAGCACAGACCTGCTTCCCTCTCAGGCACACGCAGCGTCTCCAGTTGCTGACGGCAGAGCCCAGACGTCAGCTGCTCCAGACGTGATGCTGGGCTCCGTCATGGCCGGGAAACTCCGGGTGTGCCAAGCACCTCCGTGGGTGCTGAGCCCATGCGTACCCACGAGCTCCCTGTTCCCAGGGAGATACCACCACCACCAATTTCCAAAGGGGAGAAGCCCCAGGGGTGGCTGCAGGGGACCAGCCCAGACAACGCGAGTACAGAGCCGTAAAAATCATAGACAGGCAGGAAGAAACGCAAGCCGGGCACACAAGGGCGGCATTTCTTCCTGAGACGTAATCCCCTCTTCTTTGTGCAAGCCCAATTTAACCTAAAAAAATGAACTACCTCTTCGTTAAATGAGACCAGCATCCCTCCTACAACACGCACACGGTAACAGTTTAATGCTTTTTAAAACCTTTAAAACTTCTTAAAGGCATTTGACTTTGTGTATTTATATACTGTGAACTTAACCTAATTGCAAGTAAATTTTAATGACTTTGGCAGTTCAACTAAAAAAGCATCTCATACGCAGTCACATCGCACGAGAAAACGTGGGACCCACCATCGTGTGAATGCTGAGAGATGCAGCCACATTCATGAAAATGGGCACAAAGAAGCTGGCGAAGCCGAATGACTGTGTGATAGTTGAGCTACTTATTTTCAGAAGCGTTCATGGAAATGCAAATTCACGGACAGGGACCGGCCACCCGCGGCCGCCTCTGCCCACACAGACCTGAGAGACCACCTCGGCCCGGTCGGAGCGGCCGTGCTTGCTGAGGGGCCGCACAGCCTTTGAAGTGTCTGCAGTCGGCCAGCTGATCTACGGCCCCAGGCACACCTCGGCAATGTCTTTCTGATGTGGGAGAGTCTTCTCAAAGCACTTCGTCCGACTCGGTCACCCAACAGGGACCCAACTCAGGGAAGACAAGTGTGCACGCATGTGTCCTGGCGGGCCTGTGGCACGTCAGAGGGTTCGCACCACAGACCTCAGGCCTGGCCTGAGACACACACCTGGAGCTGAGGGTTGAGCCGTGGGTGGGAGACACGTGGACCACGAGATGTCCACCTGGACACACAGCAAGATGGGCAAGTTGCCTGGAGGGGAGCAGAAGGCCTGTGGGAAGGTCACAGACTGAGGCCTCCCAGTCCCCGAGGCTGTGCTGAAATCAACCCCCCGCCATCGGTGCCCACATCCCACCAGGACCCAAGGGAGGGACCAATGAGGGCGTCACTGTGAACGCAGAGCACGCCGAAAGCATCCAGCGCGGCCCCTGCTCTCAGGCCACAGGCCGGTGAGAAGGGCCGGTGTGACAGTCCTGGCTTGGCGTCACCAGCCCTGCGTGGTTAAGGGGAAGGAGAGCAAGCGGTTTGCTCTGCAGACCAGGAAGCGAGCGGGCCCGGAGGGCTGGGGGCCAGGCAGCCCGTGGGGCAAGGGGGTGGGGAGCACAGAGGCCTCCAGAGCCCTGTCTGCAGAGCTCAGGGATGCAGACAGCCGCCCTGTGCCTGCAGGAAGTGAGCAAGGGAGAGGGCGGCAACGAGGCTCGGAACGCAGCCAGGGCCAGGGCACGGCCAGCTCTGGAACAAGCAAAACAAGGCAATAAATCTGGTACGTAACAGAGAACCGACCTCTGCGGAACTCAGATAAAGAGGGGACACACCAACAGCCAGGGGAGAAGGCGCGGAGAAAGGAGGGCCACACCTGCGGACCTGCTGACAGCCACAGCCGAGACGGGTGAGCTCGAGCGGGTCCCACGCCTGCAGTGGGCAGCCACCCCTCCCCCAGCAGCTGCCACACCTGTGCCAGACTGGAACCTGGGCACCCGACTCTGATGGGGAAAATCACACAGAGAAGCCCGGGGCCCCCACTATGCCCTCAGTGTGTCCACTGCCCAGATCTGGGTAACCCCACCCTCAACATCACCTTCCTAAACTCTCCTCCGACCAGAGGCCCTGCAGCTCCTGCATGGACTCAAGGCCTAAGCGTGGGGCTGTGCAGTGAGCTGAGACTTTAATACCGTGGGTGCCCCTCCCCCTGCAGTGGGGCCCCTTCACCCCCAACACCCACCACTCCTGACCACTCGCTGGGAACAACCTGACGCAGAACCAGTGTCACCTACAGGTGCTGTGGAATGTGCAGAGAGCTGGGTGGCGGAGGGCCAGGGACCACGCAGCGGTGCCTCCCATGGTGGGGCAGTCCCAGCAGCCGTACCTGGCGCTAGGTGACAGGTGAGAGAGACCAAGGTCCCCCCAGTCTCAGCCAAGTGCATGAGGAACCCGAAGGCTCCAGAAGAAATGCTCTTGCATCGCCAGCCGCTCTGTTCTTCAGAGACGACACTGTCACCCTACACAAAAGCCACACGTGCATGCGTGGGTGCCTGTGTCCAAGAGGGGAGGGAGAGCAAAGGAGCTGAGGCAAACATGGCAGGGTGGGCCTTGGCAGGTGGGGGCCTCGCACGGTGGGGCCAGGGAGGGGCAGGTCAGTCAGTCAGCCCCACGTCAGCATGCTGCCCGGCCGATGGCCACTGGACCCGAAATACTGGCAAATGCGACAAAGACCTTGTGGGGGGAGGACCAGCCCATCAGGAGATTGAGTCCAGTCTGCAGCCAAGGGAACAGCCACCAAGCGCTCCTCACGTGTCGGAGGACAGAAGGACAGTCGTCGGACGCTCAGCCACGGCCCCGAGGTGCTTTGGGCTGTGCCGCCCACCTGTGCTGGTCCACTCCATGCTCGTCCACCTCGGTCTCTCCTCACCTGCCCAGCACGCCCACGGGAGGGGGCAGGGGCCTGGTTTCTGTCCCCGTTTGTGCGCGACACACACACAGTGACCACGTCACAAAGGCCCTCCCCCCCCCACAGGGTCCACCTGACCTCGCCCACCACCCATAGCCACGGACTCGCGCCCTGACTTCAGTGCACACGGCAGCAGAAGGTCACGAAGGAGAGGTCAGGGACAGAGGCAGGGGCAGCTCAGAGCAGTGAGCAAAAAGCTTCACCAGCTATGGGCCAACACCCGGAATCCCTCTGCTGGGCCACTTGCCTGTGTCCAGCAGAGCCAGCAAATGGCTGAGGGACAGTAGAAGTTCTGGGGGCCTGGGAGCTGACCTCGGCTGGACCAGGCCAGGGCTATAGATGGGCACAGAGAGTAGCCGACCAGCTTCCAGGGAAAGGGCCACTGTGACTAGTGTCCCAGAAAGGATCAAGGTGACCGATCTGTAATGCAAAAGGAGCCCCTCAAAATGCTCCTCAGAGTCACCTTTGGGCTGCTGCTAATTTACCCTCGGCTCCTGCAGCCCCATGGGGCACGTTTCACTGGCGAGCAGGCAGCCTGCCCCGGGGCTCTGCCCGTGTCCCAAAGGGCCTCCCAGGAAGAGCATTTGGACAGAGTTGCACATAGCGTGGGATCACCAAAAACGGACCACAAAGGGCCGCCCCACAGGGGAAGCAGGGAGGGCGGAAAGATCAGGGATTGAGAAAGGCCTGGATCCGAAGCCCAGATCGGGGTCTCCCAGCTGGGTGTGCCCAGGGACGGCGCTCACGAGGGCCTCAGCTTCCCCACCTGCAGGTGGCCCCACTCGGCAGAATGTGTGGGCGGCACAGCCCGGCTCCCAGAGGTCTCGGGCGTGACCTGCGCGCCCCATGAACTGTGCTGCTCTGGAAGGAAGGAGCCGTCCGTCCCCGTCTCCTGGGACCCCCACAGCCCCAGGCTCTCCTGAACTGCAGCCCCAGCAGGACACAGTCACAGGCCTGCTCCAGGCCTGGTGTTCTACCTGCCGATGACCGACGTGCTTGCCCCTTCCCAGCCCGCCTGGACACAGTCTCAGCTCTGCTCCCTGCCCTGGAGCCACTTCCAGACCCTTGGCCCTGGTGGAGCCCGAGGGCCATCAGCTCCAGCTGCCCTCTGGGAGCCCTGCTGGCCAGCGTGCCGCAGGCTCCCCTCCGAGGCCCACACAGCAGGTTGGCTTGCGCCCGGGGAAGCAGCTCAGGGCGTCTTAACGAGGCCTCTGGTCCCCCAGCTGGAAACCCCAGGTCACTTCCAAGTGACAAGTACTAACACTTGTGAGGGCAGCATGAGGCATGCAGCAGCGGGGCGGGGGCTATTCTCCCCTTCACACCACGACGACTCGGGTCGGGTCATTCCCAACCAGTGCACCCTCCTAAACCGCTCCTGGTCCCCAGAAACCCCAGCCCCAGGAAGCCCCGACTTTAACAGACTAGGAGCAAGAACACAAATATCTCCTCAGAAGCTCCTGTGAGACGGTGAGAGCGGAAAGTGACGAGCCGGGCTCCCGATCGCGGAGGCGGCGTCTGTGTGAACCAGGAGCGCCGCGGACGTGCGGGGGGCTGAGTCCTGTCCACAGGGCGTCTGCAGGACGCAGAGAGCCGGGGCTGGTGTAGCTCCCCCATGGCACCCTAGACAGGGCTCTCTGCAGACACGGCGGCATCCACCTCCCCCGTGCGCTGAGCTCCCAAGCACTGCAGGGCATCTGGGAGCCACCGGGCACCTGGAAAAGCAAGAGGCCCACTGGCTGCAGCTGCTGGGTTATCTGCGGCGCGCTCCGAGACGACGCATGGCTGCAGGTGGGCTGAGCAGCTCCCCCTTCCCCAAGCCGGGTGGGGGCCGACTCTGCCCAGAGCGCCTGGCAGCGGGAGCCAAAGGGAACGGCGGAGCCTGTGCCCAGAGACCCCGTGCCCCACGCTGGTGCATTCAGGGGACAAAGCCCCCCAGCTGCCCCGAGCTGGAAGGCCTTTATGCAGGTCTCCAGGGAGATGACGCAGACGCCGTTGCCAGAGGAACAGCTGCCACCGTCCATTGTCCACCACCCCTTGACGAAAGGCCAAGGGGTGCGGTGGGGGGTGGATGGCGGAGAACACTAGAATTGGAGTTAAGTCAAGATGGGAGAGCACACTGAGGCTTGTCCCCTGAAGACTCGTGTGGTGGGTGTGACGAGACCTCCGACCCCACAGCCACGGACCGGGCCGTGAGAGTGGGGGCTGTGGCCGTGTGTGTCAGTGGAGTGGGGGCAGGTCCAGTGGGGGCACCCGGAACGGCTCACCCATCCGCCGGGCCCCAGGCCCTGCAGAGGACCACAGGGGTCCGCAGGTCTCAGCACGGCCCCAGCCACCATGAAGTGGCAGGGTCAGAGGAAACCGGTACGCGTGGTCCGTCCCTCCTTCCTCCCTGCTGAAGACCCCTCCTCGGGAAGGACGGGCAGACGAAGCCCCTCTGCCATCTGCTCCTGCTTCTGCGGCAGTGCCTGCTCCTAACCCAGTGAAAGCTGCCATGGGGTAGCAGACAGGTCCCATAAGGAACCGGCACAGACGTGCGCCCAGGTCACGGCAGCCCCAGTGACCTCTGTCGTTCCATGGGGATGGTGACTGCCAGTCCAGGTCACAGGGTGTAAGCCTTACGAGGGATTCTGGCCCCGTGTCCAGCAGCTGGTGCTGGCTACCTAAGGCGTCGCACCCACGTCAGCAAAGGCTGTGACCCCGATGACCCCGGGCAGGGCAGTTACGAGCCCTGTCACCAGCCTTCTGTTGGGAAACAGCTGGTAGAGAGCCAGTTGCTGTGACGTGGAGACTACAGCTGACAAGACCATGTCCCACGGCCTCCCGACTGTCCCCACCTGAGCTGAGCTTCAGTGGGAGTGAGATGCCAACGTCATGGTCAGGGGCCTGGTTAGGGGACACAGGTGCCGCTGGGCGGGGGTGTGCTCAGACTTGGGGTGCCCATTTAGGGTGGAGAGTGGGGGTTGGGAAGGATCCCGAGTCTGGAAACGGGAGCGAGAGGAGGGATTACCTCCTGCGGCTGCTCCAGCCCAGAAAGTCCTCGCAGTGTTCCTGCCCCTTAGAAAGAAAGGAAAGAGTCTGGACCCCGGCTCACGGGGCGCGCACCCACAAAGCTGCCCGCAGTGCCTGGGGTCCTCCCCGTCGGCTCTGGGCCAGGTGAGTGGCCGGGCCCCTGGGAGACCCTCGGCGCTGACGACGGGGATAGGACAAAACACAGGGCAGCACTGCAGGCTCCTCACTCACATGTGCCTCCCACATGGCACCGCTGCGCACCCGCCGGGACACTCAGCGCAGGCACAGCAGTCTCAGAGCCCTGACAGGAGGGACGGAGCGGGCAAGTGCCCTCCCTGCCACTGGACGGCGGCAGGGCCGAGCCCACAGGCCAGGAGGGAAGGAACCGACCTGCGCTGGGTGTCCCGCCCCTCCCGATCAGTACCAGGACTGAGCCAAGGCTACACCATTGAGAAGCGTCCCTGAAGGACAGTGGCGAGGGGCTGAAGCCCGTGGTCCCGGCGGGCGTCTGCTTTGGCTGTCAACATGCTACTCACAAAACGAATTCCGGACCCTCGGAAGTCCCTGACTCCCCCCATGTGCCCAACCGCACGGCAGACGTCACTTCTCAGCATCAGTGTCTCTCCAACGAGGCAGAGCTGGCCCCGCTCGCTCTCCTGGATCTCCCCTCAACACCCCCAGCACAGGCAGGGTGCTGGATGGCACCGGACCTGCCACAGAGTCACCCGGGCTCCACACCTCAGGGTCAGGAAGGCCGAGGCCAAGGGGCCCAGAAAATGACTTGTCCAGGGTCAAGAGCCAGGCGGGAGGGATCCCGGACAGAAGCCCTTTCTCTTCACCCTCTTGACCTCTGACAGGCGGGCACCTTAACCCTACACATGCTGCCTTCATCTCCTGGACAACCACGGCAAGGCGGCACCTTTTCCTGGTCACTTTGGGCTCCTGTGCGGTAACACCCAGAGCCGAGCCCAGTCACCCAGGAAGGATGTGAAGCATCCCCTGACCAGCTTGTGCCTCACTTTTCACGAGGACCTGGCCCATGTGCTCTTCCAGCAGCACCAGTGACACCTCCAGCAAGCCCCTTGCCACCCACACCGTCCCTGTGCTCTTATGTGTTATGACCACGAGGTCCTGCCAGACAGGCCTGGACCGTGTCCCACTTCCCACGTGGGTCCCAATGTGCACCACCTCTCAGGAGCTCAGAAAGACTATATAGTGAACGTGAATTCCGAGCGGGCCTGGCCCTGCCCACGCCCCCGAGGAACCTTGGTATCTCCAGGGCAGGAGCAGGGCAGCCCAGAGCCTTCGAAGCAACCTCTCCCCCCACTCCCACTGCTGACTCGGGAAGAATTCCAGCCACAGGGGCAAGTGGCTGTCACCTTGACAAGAGATCCTAGTGACCAAGGACATCTTCACCCCAAAGTGTGTTAATGTCGGCACAAATAAAACGCTTTCATGCAGCTTGTGGCTGGGGCGAGGCTGGAAGAATCCAGCATCACTATCATCAAGAGCAAGCTCCCCTGGGACACAGAGAAAAGAGCCACCCCACCCCCTACGCCCGTCTCCCCCCGCCCCGGACACAGGCACACTCAGAAAGCAGGTCAGCCGCTGGGCCTCAGCTGAGGCTCCTGCCTGCCCGTCCACCTGCCAGACCTGATGGGCTTGCAGGGGCTGAAGGGCCTCGTCCACCGAGCGGCGTCTGAGGAGCGATCGCTAATGGACGCTGGGACTGGTTCCAGGGTGGGGCTGTCACCGTCCCAAGCCTCTGCGTGGATGCCTCGCTTTGTTTCTCTTCCGCAAAAGTACCGGGAAGTAGAATGGTCCCCACCAGTGGCGAGCGGGGCCCGGGGGCCCCCGTGTCCTCACCGACCTTGATGCGGCCGGTCGTGCCCAGCTCGGCCTTCTTGTAATTACTTGTTGTGCGTTTTCCTAATGACTAATGATACCGAACATCTTGTCAAGGGCCCGCTTGCCACCTGTGTATCTTCTTTGGTGATGTTTCTGCTCAAATCTTTTGTCCGTTCCTTAAATCGGGTTATTTTCTTGTTATTGAATTTTGAGAACCTTTTATACAGTCTGGGCACAAGTCCCTCAGACAGGGACGTCTACAGCTTTCCGTAAAGAAGGAACACCCCACTGACCTCCCTGCCCACTCTTCCCCACTACGCTGAGTTTCCGCCCACGCATTTCAACCGAGGAGCGGGCCACATGGTCATCTTCTCCGCCCCCAGCACGCTGTCTGGTCCCAGGTGGTCAGGACATCTCCGCACATCCCTGAGGGTGGGTGTGCATGGGTGCACACATGTGCACGCCGGGCTGCAGGTCTGAGCGCCAGTCACACCACGAGCGGCTCCCTCAGCTCAGCTCTCCTCGCCGGGAAGGACTCACGTGTCTCCTGGAGACCACAAGCGACAACGAGTCTGTCTGTGGAGCACACACCGGCTTCTCCAGGCACGAAGCTCCACCGCCCCATGTTGGCGCCCCGGCCTGACGGCACTGAGAGCTTTGTAGCGAGCGGGACTTGGCTCCGATCCTTGTGTTCACTCTCACGCACCAGCCGCCAGGTGCAGGGTAATTTCAGGCAAAGGTACAGACTTAACCCAAGGTCAGGTGTGCCTTACTCTAGATCGGGCTGAGAACGGGACCCAGAGCCACATCTGGGTAGATCCCATGCCAGACACTCCAACCCCGTGACAGGAAATGGAGGCGCTGCTCCCGACTGCCCAGCAGGTCCTTGTGGCCTCAGTCTCTGGCCTGAAAGGGACCGCACCGCACACTGCCATCCCCCCCTCCAGCTCCCACATCCGGCACTTCCATCGTTCATGCAATGACCTGGCCACATGTGAGTGCGTGTGCACACGAAGACACACTCATGTCAGCAGTGGGTGAGACAGGCGAGCCCTCCTTGCACACCAGCCCCCGTGGACCGGGCGACGGGGGCCGGGAGCTAAGTGCCACCACCTGTTAGGGTGGCCTCGCTCCCTTCCATCACAGAGCTGGGCACGCAGGCCGGGTCTTAATTAAGCAGAGCAGTGACGGCATCCGTCCAGACACCGCGGCTTTGATCTCCCTACGGGCGCGTTTCTGCACCGCTGAGCGTGCGCGAGCGTCTGCAACACAAACCAGGCAACCCCTGTGACAGTCCGGCCTTGACGGGGCTCCCACGGGTGGCGGGATGGGGTGAGGGGAGGCAGAGGCAGGGGACGGGGCAGCAGAGAGGCCCCTGGAAGGTGCAGAGCCTGGAGCGGACGGCAGTGGGGAAGGAACAGGGGGAGGGGTCCAGCAGGGAGGCCAGCCAAGGCCGGGAGCAGCAGCAGCAGCACCGGGAGGCTCCTCCGTGTGGGAGGCTGTGTCCCAACCCCCCACTGGGGCCCTGCTGGTCGCTGGGTAAGCAACGAATCCCAGCAGAGAAACAGGTTCTCTTGTGGGGAGAGGACTAAGATGGAGTTCAAGTGCAGGTCGGCCAAGTCAAGCTTTCTGGGGGGAGTGCCCCAGAGTCAGGCCCCAGGGCGCGGTGTGGCAGCAGCCGACAACTTAGAGAAGCTTTCAAATGTTTACCAGGGAAAGCGTCCCCCTCTCTACAGCATCTCCCCCGTGTGTTAAGGGCCCACAGGGGCACCGCACCCCACAGCCCAGGGCCACTCCCCAAAGGCAACCGTGGCTAGAATTTTGGCATATTTCCCTCCCTTATTTTTTAATAAGACTTTTGTTATTACAAAGTCGAGTCTATTTATAAACAGTTCTAAATGCTATTTGACTTAGTATAAGCCTTTTCCCAAAATTCCTGCAACTTTTCTGAACATCACTTTTAATTGTACGTGACGTTTTATTTGGTGGTCACGTAACTATTCTGATTGTGTGCCGTCATCAGCTGGTGGCCTCTCGGTTCCAAATCCACGCTGCTGTGACCAGCCGTGACGTGCAGGAGCCGCCACCGGGCCACCAGCCACACGTGGCCGAGCGCCTGCCTCGTGGCCGGCCTTGTAAACTGAGGCGTGCCGCAGGGTGTGGAACATGCTGGGTTCCGAGGACTTGGGACAAGATATAAAAATCTCCGTCATTTCGCACTGATTGTACTTTAAGACAATGTTCTGGACACGCTGGTTAAATGAAAGGGTGAGGTTAACGTGAGCTGGTTCCTTTTGCTTTCTCCGTGTGGCTCCCAGACTGGGGAGGGCAGTGGGCTGAGCGGCCCCGAATCCTCGGGGCTTTGCTGCTGGTCCCTCGTCTTGCCAGCAGAGGGCGCTGGGGGCGGGTTTGTCTCTGCCCCCTGCAGGCGCTCCAGGTCTGGGTTCCGGCTTTGGGGCACGCGGCACCCCCAGTCTTGCTGGCGCCCCAGGACTTCTCTACCACCCTCTTGGCTCTGGACATGCACCTTTGGGGACCCTCTTTCCCCGGAGGCTACCCCCATGTTCTGTGAAATTCTTGTCACCCCTCAGGGTCCGTTCCCATTTCTAGCTGCTGATCTGTCTTCTCAGTCTCCCCCGTTCTCATTACCGGTGGGGTTCCTGTCCCCTGGCTGGGCCTCCTGGGTGCAGCGAGAAACAAGGAAAACGCATCACGGAAGGGGTGTCAGGAGTCTCTGGGCTGCCACCCTGAGCCGACCCCGCCCCAGGTGCAACTTCCCTCTCCTCTGTCGTGCGTCCCCAGCACGGATGTCCGCGGGCCGTGCACTATACCACCCTGAGACCACCAGCCCGGAGGCGCTCGACGGGCTGGAGCTCACAAATAAGAACCACGCCCTCTGCCCGTTGGACAAATACGTGCTCAGCTCCTGTTCAATAAAGGTAACGCACCAGGTGCCGGCGGGCAGGGGTCAGCCACACACAGACAGGTGGGACAGCCACTCCGGCGCCCGGAGCCTGACAGCCCAGCAGACAAAAGCAAAGGGGGACGCGAATCACTGCACCAGAAACACTGGATGAAAAACTGAACCAGCCGGACCATTCTGGGCGCACCCCCCCATCCCACGCCCCGGCCACGGGAAAGTGTAGTTCTAAAGACCGAACAAGCCCTTTGGTGCCTGTCTCTCCTTACTGTAGGGCCTGGTGCCCCCCCGCCTCCACCCCAGAGCGTACCCCAGGGTCGCGCTGACCCGAGTTCTGCTCTCAGCCAGCCGCGCTCTGTCTGACACGCACACAGGCCGGTTCCTGGGCTCAGACCGCCCTCCAGCCTCCTTCCCCAGCCATAGGCTGGCCACGCACAACGGGACCCCACCTGGGACAACCCTGAGGACCCTTTCACTGGGCAGGGTTGTGGCCCCAGACTGCAGCCGCATCCCAGTTCCCACCTTTACGAAAGAATGAGACGCTTAAGATATGACCGGCTCCCAGGGAAATTTTAGTTCTAGAGTTTCTGATTCTTTGTGCAAGATTCCAATTCTCTGCCAAAAGTCTCTATCCCATCTCCTTGTCCCTGCATGGATGGGTCACTGTGTGGTCAAGTCCACGTGCAGTGACAGTGCTGTCACTGGGTCTGGCACAAACACCTGGCCACGTGTTGCTGTCTCACATGGCACATGGGAAACTGCAGCGTCGGCCTGAGGCTCCAAGTGGCGGCACTTCCTCCGGGGGACTGGCTTCTGGTGGCAGGTGGGAAGAGAGACAGCACCTGAGCCGATCAGAAGCGCGGCACCGTCCTCGTGCGCACAGGGTCAGGCCTGCTTTGCCCGACTCCCAAGACACAGCCTGCAGGCTCCAGGCTGAGAGTGTGGGTGTTTCCCAGGGTTCCCCCACCCAGTGCCAAACTGCCACCTGCCTCCTGGGTCTGAGTCTGCCGAAGGCTCCGCACACGGCTCCCTTCTTTCCTGCCACTTACAACCCACAAACCTGCCGGGTGTCGGGCAGGGATGGCACCTGAGGTCAGCTCCTGTCTCTGCACCTCCCTGCACTCCAGGTGGGCTCTGTGTAACTCGCACTCACACACACACCATGCACACACACGCTTTTCCAGTCCGCATGGGGCGCGGGGACCAGCCTGACACAGGGCAGCCCAATGAAGCCAGAGGCGGCCGGCGGAGCCTTTACCGACGGTGTGTCACAGCCCTGCAGTCCGGCCGGCAAGCTTCCTCACGCAGCCTCCCCACCCTCGTGGCCCCGCTCTCTCCCGTGTGTCCCCTGATCTCCGGTCCCTGCAGCTCTGTCCAGTCTAGTGTGGGTTCAAATGTGCTCACTCTACCGTCGTCACAGAAAACCCAAGGGACGTTTGTGTGGTCCTCTCCAACACTGAAAATGCTTTTAAAAGTGAGGATTTTTGGTAGAAACAAATGCATTAAAGAGCATAAGTGAACAGGAGGAAAAGACGAGAAAATGCAGCCGGAAATGTCAGCAGCGAGAGCTCATCGTTGGTGCCCAGGATGCCGGTTCCGCTCCCGCGTGCGTCCTCTGAGACATGCTCTGCGATTCCCGTGTCCCTGTCCCGTCCAGGGTGCTTTTCTTTGCTGAAGCTCACAACCCAAGGGGGCATGAATGGGACAGCTCCAGGCTATGCCCCTCCCTGCTCCCCCAGACAGGCTGGCCACCGGGGAGAAGACAGCTCCTGGAGGCACACAGGGTGAAGGGCAGAATCCAGGCCTGCTACCGAGGGCCGCCTGAGGGGGAGGACTTCCCCGGGCCCAGCAGCCCCGAGACGCCCAGTGCAGCTCACGGAAAGGGAGGTAGTCAGGCTGCAGGCCAGAGCAAGCCAGCGATGGCCCCAACGGGGCTCCAGGGAGGAGCCCGCTGACTCCCTGGGCCATGTGGTGGGCCCCCTGACGTCCTTCCCATCTCCTCCCTGCACTCGTGACAACAGGCAAGTCCATCCACGCTGTTGCCACAGTGTCCACAATGCAAGTCCCTGCACACAAGGGCTGTGCCTGTGTCCCCCACACCGGGCCCGGGTCTGGCGCCCCAGCAGGTGCCCAACGCACTCCTTCCCTGAGAGGTGAAGACAAGTGGGAATATTTGTTTGCCTGGGGTTATCACAGTCCTCATTTCCAAACAGAGGACACAGGCCAATTTGTGTTGATAGTTCCACTTGGCAAAAAGAGTAACCTGAGCTGTGAGTCTTGGGCAGCTGAGGCAGAGGGGACCATAGGGCGGGGCCTGCCCTGTGAAGCACCGTCAGTCACCTGAGGGTCCCGGCGGCCAGGCCCCCCAAGTGAACAAATCAGCAGAGGCCAGCAGCCTGGCAGCCTGAGCCCAGATGAGCTGGATCTGCCAAGGGTGAGATTGTAAGAAAACAGATGTGGGACAACCTGACTACGTACCAGGCACCCGCAGGCCCACTGACCGTCAGTGGAAGGGGGCGGGGCACCATTGCCCCATCAGGCACACAGAGTGGCCCCAGAGCACCAACTCACCGCATCTTCCACACCCACCCTGGTGGGGGCGCTGCCCCCACTTCCTGGGCTGGGGAAGGACAACAGGAGGGGCCCTGCATCCTTGTGCCCACACCACAGAGGGCATGGGGGGGAGGGGCAGACTACAGGCACTTTTCCCATGACTGGCCATGGTCTGCGTTGTGTCCAGCCTGCAGGAAAGCGGGAGCCACCAGGAACCAATGAGTTGGGAAATCAGGGGTGAGACTCCTAACCACAGCCGAGTGCCCTGGTCAGTCGGAAGGGCCGAGTCCTGGAGCCTGGGGCTCCCGAGGAGCAAGCAGTCCTGGTGGGTGTCCCCGGCTCCAGGTCTCAGGTCTGTTCCTGGGAAGAGAACGGTTTCCAGGGGAAACTACTTAGAACCTTATTTCTAAGGAGATGCCCCACCGTGACGCTCACTTCCTCGCTGGGGAAGACCCCGGGCCCTGCTCTGACCACCCGTTGCTCACTGCCATGGAGCCCGGCCCCCCTCTGGGACAGTCATTCAGGACTTGTGGTCCCGCCTGGGAAACCCCGGCCAGCACAGCCTGGCCATGGGAAGGACTCTAGCAATGCCCCTGGTGACAAAGAGGGACAGTTGTCCTCCCAACCCACCCCCGCCTTCTGTCTAAGTTCCGCTGGACAATCAGGTTCGGGGGACGGGTTCCTGGCATCCCCTCTGTCTCCTTACTCAGCACATCCATTGCATTTTGTTTATTTTCATTCGTTAAGCGAAACTGTCCATCAGAAGGGCTGTCCCTCTTTGTGTCACAGGAACCTGCACCCAATGTGACTCGTATTTTCCTTCCTGACCATTTTCTAGGCTCCAGGTTCTGGTTCTAAGACCTGGTGTCTACAAAGCTCAACCACCTTGAAAACCACGTAGCGCCCTCAGTTTCCACTGGTGGGTCACGCCCACGAGCAGAGTTCCACGGAGGACAGAAGGCTCCGTGACTGTCGGGAGCAGGAAGAGCCTATCATGTCACCTAGGACGCGGTGCCTCCCCTCCCCTAGCCAGGTGGTCAGTGCCGAGCGCACAGACAGCCCGGAGGAGCGGCCCCCACCTGTGCGCCGGGGACAGAGACGGCCTGCCAGTTGTGTCTGTTTCCTCTCCGCAGACACACCGAGCTCTCGAACCAAAGGTGCAGGGGCTGCAGAACCTGTTCACTGCGAGTTAATGACCGCACGTTCTTCACACTGCGAACGGAAGTGCCAAGGAGCACGAAGTAAGGCCACGACTGATGTGAACTTCCTAAAAGTGAGCTGCAGGTCACCCCCAGCAGGGCGTCGAGCACAGGGAATTCTGCACCTCACGTCACCACGCACAGAACTGAGGGAGGTGTCCATCTGGTCACCTCAGGGTTCCGCCAGGTCTGCTCCTACAAACGGGCTGGACTGCCGGTCTCGGGGTTTCAGTCACATCCTGTGCCCCATCTCCCAGAATGGGGACTTCAATGATGCATCAACGTCTGCGAACGGTCAGGAAAGACTCAGAAGTCTCCGGACTGCAGGGCAGCTGAACTCGGGCCTCACCCCAGGTCCTCTCTGAAGTGCTGCCTGTGCGGGGACGTGGAAACCCAGGCCCTCTCGGGCCTTCCGCAAACATCAGGTCAGCGCACACCCGGGGGACTCGGCCCGCAGCCCCCACAGCCCGCCCCTCCCACCTCCCTCTGTGGGGAGAGCCTACCCTGAGCTGCTCTGCAGCTGTCACTGGAGTGCCCCTAATCATGGCCCTGGCCTCAGCCGGGTTCTCGGCTGCTCAGTGAGGGACATGAAAAGGAGGGGTGGGTGGGGTTACGGAGGTGGGTGTGCAAACTGCACTGCTAGGTCGAAACAGAAAGCTCCACAGCTCAGTTCTAAGGGGGAGTTTTTTCACTTCAGAAGAATAATCACAGCGTCTCAGATACAACGTCGGGATGATTTTTCAAAGAGTCCGTATGTCTTGTCCTCCACACCCTGAAGAAAATGTTAAAAGGTCTTAGACAGGGCAAGCAGCTACAGGGACCGAAAGACAAGCGTCTCCTTGGGAGGCGCGGAGAGGGAGCTCTGGTCCAGGCGGCAGCCTCCCCAGCAGTCTCACATCCACGTCCACGTCCATCACGGAGCCTCGGGTCCTAAGGGGCCAGGCCCCCAGCCTGTGACTGCGAGGCCTGTTTCTAGTGCCGGGTGCAGTGCCACATCTCAGGCCTTAAACAGAGCCATTAAACAGGCTGAGACAAGACAAGTGACGTGACCTCTGTGGGCAAGGTCTTTTCACTGCGATTCACGGGGAAATGAGCTGGCGGCTTATCAGCTTCCCTGGGACAGGCTTTCCTCAGCACAAAGCTGCCTTTCAGGACCGTGAGTGGCAACGCCTTCTCCGGGGCTCCGGGCCTGGTATTTCCAGGGAGCGCAAGGGGTCAACAGCAAAATACACTGGCACGGCCACATGCCAGGGAAGCTGGCACCGCACCTACCCAGCCAGGACCAGCTCCAGGCAGCCAGACCGGAATCGTGAAAGCTCGTAATTCATCCCGAGGTGAATTTAACAACAATCCGATTCGTCAGGTAGGCCTGCAGACCGGGCTATAACCAAAATCAACAGTCGGGCAGGAGTCGGGTGGGAAGGGAACCGGGCACATCCCTCTCTCCTCAAAGCACATGACCCAGGTGAAGGGTCAGCTTCTTGAATTAGGCCACTCCAGCCATGGCAACCTGTCACAGAGATGCCTGCATGGGACCAGTGGGAGTCTCCAGCCTTAATGCAGAAATTCCTCGCCGGCAGCTCCTGGGGTAACTGCCCAGGGCTGACAGGCCCGACAAAGGAGCGGATTCTCAGAAGGACAGGCTCGGGGACAGGCGCACAGTCGGTCACCCCAGCCAGTGCTGTGTGGTGCCAGGTATTTAAACGTGTGCGGAAGAACACAGAAGGGGCGTGGTCATGAGTTCCTGTCCTTTCTCAGGAAGCAGGTACCTCTGGACTCTGAGCTGCACTTAGACTCCTCAAGGCTGGGAGGTGCCAGGCAGCCAGCCCTCCTGACCCTCCACACCTGCTCCGCCCTCATCATCCAGGACAGTCAGACATGTCATCTGAACTCAAAGGAGACGTGGAACAGCCTTCCCAGCAATGGTTTCCATGCTCACCGACTGCCACGCACGGCTAAGCGTGTCAGCACTGTGCGCTGGGCTGTGGAGCACCCCGGGGGGTGCTCAGGAGCTGGATGTGAACGGAAATACAAAGAAAAGCCAATTCTAAAACTCACCTGGAGCCACAAAAGACCCCAGAGTCACAGCAATGCTGGGAAAGAGGAACAAAGGTGGAGGCGTCGCACCTCCTGATGCCAAACCACGTTACGAAGTCACAATCGTCCAAACAGTGTGGGACTGGGATTAAAAACTGACACGCACGTGAACGGCACGGAATCGAGAGCCCGGAAATAAACCCGAGAACGGTCAAGCAGCGTTCAGCACCCGTGCCAGGAACACAGGATGAGAAAGGGGCAGTCCATTTCGTAGACGGAGCCAGAAGAACTGAAGAGCCGCATGCAAAGGTGTGAGACTAAACCCTCACCTCACCCCCCAGCCTCGAAAACCAGCCGAACGTACGTGAGAGGCTTAAACATAAGACCTGAAACCATACAATTCCTAGAAGAAAACATTTAGGGGGGAAATCCTTGATATCGGCCTTGGTGACGGCACCTTAGATGTGGCATTAAAAGCTCAGGCAACAAAAGCAGAAAATGAAGAAGTGACGGCACATCAGACTCAAAAGCTTCTGCACAGCAAACGAAATCATCGAGAGCGACCTGGGAGAAGGCATTTGCAAACCGTGTCTCTGGCAAGGGTTACATAAGGAGCTCCTACGGGGCAGTAACGAAAAAGCCTGTCACCCGGGGAAAGAATGGGCAAAGAGCCTGAATGGATGTTTCTCCAAAGAAGACATACAAATGGCAACAGACGCACAAGAAGGTGCTCGACATCACTAGTCGTCAGGGAAATAGAAATTAAAACCAAATGAGATGCCAGCTCGACCCTGTTAGGATGGGTGTTACCAAAAAAAAAAGACTTACGTGCTGGCAAGGTCGTGGGACAAGGAGACCCTGGTGGGCTGTTGCTGGGGAAGCAAATCGATCCAGCCATTCCGGAAAACGCTGTGAGCGCTCTTCAAAAAACTGAACGTAAAACTTCCAAACGATCCATCAGTGCCCCTTCTGGGCATGTACCCAAGAACAATGGCATCGGTACTTCAAAGAGACACCTGGCCCCAGGCTCACTGCAGCCTCACTCACAACTGACACACGTGGAGACAACGAGGGACGAGATGGTGGTGTGTGCACACACTGCACGTGTGTGTGCACGTGCTTTACACAAGGAGATCCTGCCACGCACAGTGACCCAGATGACCCTGGAGGACCCCACTCTGAGTGAAGTGCGCCGGACCCTAAAGCATGCGCCACGCACGCCCCGCTTGTGTGGGGTCTGGACAGCCTCAGGCGCAGAGGCAGGGAGGGGACGGAAATGCAGGCCGCAGCGCGCAGGTGACTGAGTCCCGAGAGCTCGTTCTCGGGGCGGCGACTGTAGTTAGCACCACAGGGAGCACCGGAAAGGTGCTGCAGAGGTGGCTTCTGGTGCTCGTCACACACACAGCAAACGGCACACTGTGTCCCACTGAATTGCAGCCTCCAGCGCAGGTGGACACGCACCACGTGTCCCGAGTGTTGGGGATGAGGTGGCGCTGGGTCTAAAGGACAGGCAGTGGGATCGGCAGGCCTGGGGAGATGTCACATGATGTGCGACCTCCCCCTTTTCCTGTCCTTTCAAGTGTGACAGGAGCCCCCAAGTCAGCAAAGCCGGGCGGACCCCTCCCTCTGCAGGCGCCTGGGAGTTCAGCAGCTGCAACCACCTGGGGTCACAGAGGGGCCCGGCTCCTGGTCCTGCACAGCCTGAAGGTGACTGCCCTCGGGGCTGTCACAGGCTTGTTTCCGCAAACTCCCTTCTGCTAGAGGAGGGCATGGGGCTGTCCCTAAACTGGCCCCACCTAGCCCCGTCTGAGCCGGGACTCAAGTCCAGCTCTCTCCCATCGGCCATGCCCAGAGACCCGGACTCCGTCAGCATCCCAGCAGCAGGGATCCCTCAGCCGTCTGTGGGCCAGGGCGCAGCGTGGAGAGGAGAGAAGGTGGCTCCCAGGGTCTCCAAGAGTCGTAAGAAAGGCGCAAGGGAGAGAAAGCCAGCATTCCGGCGGGAAGACCCCACCACCAAGCTCCCTGCTTCACTGCGCAGTCCACACCCTGGGAGGCACGTGACTCCTCGTGTTCAGAGCCACCAAAAATTAGGTGCTATGGCTGCAGCCGAGTCCCCCGAACTCCTGTGTTGAGGGCATACCTCTCAAAGGGACTGTGCCTGGAGAGGGGCTTTGAGGTGATGAGGGCTCAATAAGGTCACAAGAGCTGGTCCTGCTCTGACAGGCCCCTGCGGCGGGGAGAAATGGGTGGTCGCCCCATTGGGCGACCTGGGAACACGAGTCAACCTAGGACATCGTGACACAGGCAGGTAGGGACCACGAGGGCTAGTGCCCCCAGCCCTGCCCCCAAACACACCCCCAGACATCTCACTTCCTCACACAGATGGCTGGCGCCTGAGGAGAAAGGGCCAGGGAGGGAGGGCGGCTCATCCAGGACCAGCCTCCAGTGGCCTCAAGGAACCGCATCCTCTCCCTGCGCCTGCACGTGGCTGGAGGGGACCCAGATCACCTTCCTTCTAAGTCTGGGTCCGGGCACTTTCTCCGCAGGGTTCCCACTGAAAGGCACTTGACTTCGTTCGCAGGGACTGACTTCTGAGGACACCCCAAGCCCAACCCACTTGGTCCACTCCACAGACTCCGACCTGCAAACTTCCAAGTCGGAGCCCAGCGGCAGGCCACGCAGCCTCATTGGGCGACACGCCCCCCCGCCACCTGCCCCCCGCCACCTGCCACCATGCCTGCGTCCTCCGAGGGACAGGAAGAGTCCAATGGAAGTGACATCGTCAGGCAATTAAACACCAAGACACAACCAGTGGGACTTCTCCCTTTGTCTGCATTTGTATTTACTGAAAAGGCGCCTCTCAGGTGTGTCTGTGTGTGGCCTGGGCCCGAACCTCACTGAGCGGAGACTGAGCACACACAATGCCGTTCACCAGACAGCGCCCGAGACAGCGCCACGAGCGGTTAATGATTACTCACAGCCACGGACTCTGCCCTCGGAAGCGTGTGCTCATGCACTTGCTGGTACCTGCACACGCACTGCGTGGCCTTGCTCACCCACAGTGGGACTGCCAGTCTCCGTCCCCCCCCACCCCGTGTCCTCTGTAAAACTGACAACTCTTGGCTACGAACGGTTATAGCAGGTTATAGTAGAACACCGTGTCACACTGGAACGCCACGTTACAACAGAACACCATGTCGCAATAGAATGCCCTGTTGCAGCATCTCTGGTGTCCTAGGTCTCACCCATGTGGCGATGGGCTGCTCCTCAGCCGCTCCTTGGGGGTCCTGCTCCCCTCTACCCACCACTTGTCCCCGCTCTCTCCCTGCCGCCCAGCTTTGCATTTTCCATGTCATCCGTCCATTCCCAGACATTCACAAAGTGCCTACTGTGCGCTGCACACCGGCTGACATCCCCAGCGCACACGGACTTCTGCTGGGCTAGACTCCGCCCTCGCTGATCTGGTCAAGCAGGTGTCGCCTGCCCAGTGAAGAGTGGATCCGGGGTACAGGCCACACCGGGCAAGCGGCCCCCATGTTCCTGTCGGTCACTCCTACATCCATTATCACCAAGTGGGTGGCCTTCCTCCCCACAGGCAGGTGACAGATTTTTCACTTTACCACATTTTCCTTCACACCATTAAAGAAGTGTGAGCACTTCCAACAGTGTAAAAACGATCCGGAGGAAGAAAGGGAAGATCCTGCACCCTAGGAAGTCGGCAGGATCATCAGCCACAGAGCCCCAAAATGTCACCATGACCCAAGTGCAGGGGATTCTTAGAGGGCACCCGGAAGGCCCATTTCCGGAGCAGAACGTCTGGGAAGTGGGAGAGCAGAACTGGGGAGAGAGAGGGACAGAAGGCCTGAATCCCAGCATTGGCCTCGATACCTGTCCCTGACCCCCGCAGACAAACCACCAACCCCGACCGTGTGCCATCCGCACAGATGCTCTCGTGTCCCTCACCCATTCAGCCAGCCATCTGCTTCCCTCAGTCACTCTGATGATGGCACGCTTCTGTTCGGAACTGTCCCTGGTCTCTGCCCCCGTGGACAGATCCCCTGTGTCGCAAATGGCTGCTCCCGAGAAGCTGATAGTCGAGCTGGGAAGGGGAACCCCACACAAATTCCATCCCAGGACAGGGCCCACGGGCTACAGACAAGCAGGGCTGCACAGAGGGGCTGACCAGGCTGGAGTGCCTGGGAACACACTGTGGAGAGAGGGACAGGAAGGGGGGCTGGACGCAGCATCGTCACAGGAAAGAGAAGGGTTTCAAAACAAGAGGGCGGCGTGACAAAGGGAAGGAGATGGTCATGACTGGTCACTGGGGAGCAGGCGAGTGCAGGTGGGTGTTCCGCCGCATGAGGGACACTTAGGGCACACGAGCCGTGTGTGGATGGGAGCATTTACACACCAAGTCAGCGAGAGGGGTTTGCTCACTTATCGATCCGGCACACCACACTGGGCCCGGCCTGCATGCTGGGCACTGGGCCCGCGACCGGGGCTCATGGCCTCCTGCAGAGGCAGCAGGCTCACTGGCCGCTGAAGGACGCAGCAACCAGCACCGAGAGCACAGGGTTGTTATAGGCAGTGGAGACCGAGCTCCAACGTGATGCTGCTTTTCTAAAGGTCAGCTTCCAGCTACTGAGCACCTAATGTGTGCTGGGTAAACGCTACCTGTCCTGCAACCCTCAGAGCACCTCCCGCCTCGTCACACCCGGAGGGGAAGCAAAGTGAGCAAAGACCTCAGACCCCCTGCGGGCCAGCCTGTGCTCGGAGGCCCTGTCTCTGGTGCATCCCTGACGGGAGCGACTGTAGGGCAGACAAGTGTCCGGCACCAGCTGGCCGCCCCAGATGCCGCTGGACACCACAGTCTGGCTGGCGCAGGCTCACTGTTCTGGGACAGACAAGAGGCCAGACTTCCTCTCAGTGTGAAGAGCCCCCGCCGCCTCCCTTCCTGTCCCTGCAGCCCTTCCCCCAGGGCTGCCTGCGAGATGCTCTCGGCCTCTGGCCATACCAAGAGGGCAGAGGGCGTGCCCTCCTCACCAGCCCACAGCACCGTGTCTGCATCACCGTCTGTGAGACAGCTCAGGATGAAAAGACCATTGTCACCTCCACGGGTACCCCCCACCCCCAGAACGGACCACAAACCCTGAAAGGCCACGAGAACTTCTCCGCAGGCACAGACCTTCAATGGGGAAACAGCGGGTGCAGCACCCTTTGGAGGGAGGTCTCAGAACGAAGAAAGGCGCAGCCACACTAAAGCTCACTGTATGGAAGCCTGTGCTTGGTTGGAGAGGGGCCCCAAACCAACGAGGACCCCACGACCTACAAAGATGCACCAACAGGCTCTCTGTCAGGCAGAGCAACTTGCAAGCAGGTTGTGGCCAAGGAAACCCGCCACCCGCCCCGTTAAGGAAGTCGAGGACACGGTGGCTTCATCCTCCTGGCGAGGGGAGCACACAGGGCTCTAAGCCAGGTGGTGAAGGCAAGTTGGGGAATCTCATTTAAAAGCAGATGCAGATGGAAAGGGGTTGGACGTGGGAACAGGCAGGTCTGCCCGGATGCTGTTCCAGGCTGTGTGTGGGAGCAGCCCGCGTGCAGGGCGTGTGTGACCGACACGGAAGTGCCAGCGCCGCGTCTGCGGTGGTCCCGGCAGCATCATCTCGCTCCAGCGGGCTGGCCACTTTGCCTTGGTCTTCTCGAAAATACCTGCCCATAGCTCGGATGGTAATCTCTCAATCAGAAAGAACGAAAGAGGCCCTGGCTGGTGTGGCTCAGTGGATTGAGCGCCAGCCTGTGAACCAAAGAGTCATAGGTTCGATTCCCAGTCAGGGCACATGCCTGGGTTGCAGGCCAGGTCCCCAACAAGGGGCAAAAAGAAAGAACGAAAGAGAAGAAACATCCACCCAGAAATGGAAAACAGAGCAGCAGAATCTAACTAACGTGATGGGGGGCAGGGGGCGCAGTGAGGAAAGAAGGGTCGCAGGCTTCGGGGGCAGGGTCAGGAAGAAAGAGAACAGATGGGCTGGATTTCCAGAAGGTCTCCCTTTCCTGTGCTCCCTCTGAAATCGGGAGATTCTCGAGGGAATTGTCAGGAAAGGGAACAGACAACCCAACTGAATTCAGATGGAAGCCCAGAGAATTTGGTCTCCTGGCTGCTATTCAGCACCAGGGACCAAGATTCCATCAGGGGGGAAGAGGAAGAAGAGGAGCCCACCCTCTCCTCCCCCCGCCCACGAACCCGGGCTGCCCTCTCCCCTCAGAGGCCTAAGCAGCCCCCAGGCCCCTCAGTTGGGAGAGCCCAGAGTCCTATCTCCCTTCACCCACTCCCCTCCACTTTGGCCTGGGAGGTAGCCCTTGAAGTCCGCCTTCAGATATTCCACAGGAGACCATCTGTCACACTGAATCTGAAACGGGGGATGTGGAGCTGCCTGTTCTTGTGAGACTCCCAGGCATCTGCGTGTCTCCAGAAAGCCTGAGAGGCAGCCCTTCACCGGCAGTCAAGGAAACCCGCCCGAGCGGGAACTCTCCCACAGCAGCTCTGAGTGCTCCCCAGAGGGGCTGAGCCCCTCCCCGGGAATTTCTGGGCCAAGGCCGTGGGCCCCTTGAACAGGGCATGTGCCAGTCATTCACCGTCACCGGGTCACAGTGGAGGGTGCAGCATCTGGGGGCACACAGGAGACAGGACAGACACCTCCTCAGGTCCCCTGTGCTGTCTGTGTGCAGGAGGCAGGGACAGGCCTCGCCCTGCAAAAAGGGGCCATGAGCATGTCGGACTTATGCTGCTGACCATGAACTTAAAAATCAAACACACATCACACCCAAAACCACCTGCAGAAAACAGGTGACTAGGCAGCACATACCCAAATCAGAAGGGGCTGGCCACCCGTGGAAGCCCAGAGGAGCTGAGTGTCCGCAGAGCCACAGGCCGGAGAAGCCTCCCTCAGACCCACTGCCGGAGCCTCCCAGGGGGCCTCCTTTCTGCAGGTGAAAGCGGACGTCGGCCTCTTGGCCTGGCTCCCAACACCAGTGCTCGGGACTGGTGACCCCCAACAGCCTTTTGCTCAGTGTCCCACCTCAGCCCAAGTCTGAGCCACCAGTCTTCTGCTCCAAAGGCCTTCCTGCCCACCAGCTAATCGCCAAACACAGCTGCCCACTGCCTTCGAGGATCTCTCCTGGGGGGTCCCGTTCAACAGAACCATCTCCAAGGCTACAGCTTTCACACCAGAGCCTGGGACACCCTGAGGAACCTCAGAGGTCAGGCCAACGGCCCAGACTGGCCATTCCGACACTGACGTTCGTCAGGACCACCTGGAGGGCTCATCAAACCCCGACTGCTGGGCCCCAGCCCCGGAGCACCAGGGCCAGGAGTCGTGGGTGGGGCCTGAGAGCGCCTTTCTAACAGGCTCTTGGGCAACAGTGCCAGCCTCAGGGCCACACCTGGAGAAGCACTGGCCTCGGTCACTCAGGTCACCCAGGACACAGGGTTAAACCAAGATGCTCTCACTGACTGAAAATCCCAGCCAACTCCCTTCACTTCCGGGGCACAGTCCCCTCCCATCTGAGTAGCAGTGGACCGTGAGCTGAGCACCAGCCGCAGGCCAGGATGCAGACAAGCCCCTGGCCTCCATCACCGCATCCCCCACGGACAGGGCACAGCCAGGCTGCAGGGGCAGTGTGCTGGCACAGACAATGACGAGGCTTGTCATCGTTAAAACTGACAGGCTGCTGCATCGAAGGGACCGAACGTCAGCCACAGACGCAGAGCACAGGCACAGGGCCGGCCTTCTCCAACCCCATCTTGTCCTGGGCCTCCCAACGGGGGCAGGGGAGGAAGGGCATCTCGCCAGCAGTCTGGACCAGAGCAGCAAGAATGTCTGGAATCCCTTATCTTCCCCTGCAGCCCAGACACAGATACAGCCGCTCAGTAAATCACCGAACAGCACCAGGAGTCCTGGGAGGCGCAGGAATGTCCTCCCCACACCCCGACGTGGGGCCTGGAGAAGACACAGAGACACGAGCTGGGGGCCCCACCCCCAGCCTCAGCACTGGAGTGCACAGTGTAGAGAGCACTGTGGAGAGCCCCCGGAAAAGCACACTTGGAGCGAAGCAGAGCAGAGATACTCTCCAGGCAGGAACATCGGCAAGGCAGACTAACCGGGGCAGATGCACCACAGACCAGAGCCTGGGCGCCAGGGGGCTCCGGGTCCTTCCCATCTGAGTGCCATCTTGTGAACTATGTCAGCCGTCTGGGCTGGAGGGAAATCAAACTGAGGCCTCTGGGCAGCTGCCTTAGTAATCTGCTTCAGGCAGGCTCAGCTCTGGGGGGGCGGGGTGGTGGTTGTGGGAGGTAACTCAGATTCCACCAGAGGGGCCCAGTGCAGGGCCCTCCTCATGGCCTGTGCTCAGGCCGGCACCCGCCTCCCCACCCGCCTCACACCTCACACGTGCCCAAGGCCTGAGCATCTCCGACCAATTACAATGTGTTCTGCCCTGGCTGGTGGGAGCATCGTCCCATGCACCAAAGGGTTGTGGGTTCAAGCCTTACACGGGAGACAACCAAAGAATGTTTTTCTCACATCAGTGTTTCTCTCTCTCCCCCCTCTCCCTCCCTGAAATCAACAAACACCCTTGGGGACCCTTGGGTGAGGACAAAAAAAAGGGAACCTCAGGGTGAAGAGTCCACCCCACAAGGGAGGGTGACGGGCAAAGAGGAGATATTGCGGAGACTGGGGAGGAGCTGGCAGGCCCCGTGGGAACGAGAGGCACCTTCAATGTGCACCTGGCCCGAGGGCAGGAAGGTCAGGCAGGGACTTTGAAAGTCACATGACATTGTCACACCTACTGAAAGGTCAGGCCCCACCAAATCCCCTGAGGTGCTGGTGTCTGAGCCTGGGCTATGGGACGGTGAAGGCCTCCAGGACCGGGGCCTGACCACCTCACATGAGGTCCCTTGGCCACGATCCTGCTGCTGGGCGGGTCCCGCTCACCCCTCCCCCCCTTGTCCTCACCGGTTCCCCCACGAACAGAGCTTAGCCAGGCCGGCTCAGCACCCACATTCAGGCTTAGCGCCAACGGTGCCTCCTGCAGAAGGGTCCCGCCCCGAGGGTGCACACAGGACAGGCAGGCCCGAGGGTCTGGCAGCAGAGCCCTGAGGGCCCAGTGCTGCGAGCGGGGAGGGGCGCTCTGCTCTGAGGTCAGACAGGCGCAGGCCACCAGCACACGTGTGGCCCTGTGCATGGAGCCTGCCTGGGCCCTGACCCCAGGCAGCCGAGTGCTCAGCCATACAGTCACGTGCTGGGAATGCACGGGAGCAAAACCCCCAAGTCGGCACAGCGCGCTCTCGCAGTGAAGCACCTGGCTGCGACCCCGGCCCCCACAGGGCAGCTGCTGGTCTAAAGGCGGACCCCCTCTGATGCAGCTGTCATCCTGCTAAATGGAGGACAGATGTGCAAACCAACCAGGAAACCTCACCAGGTCTGAGGAACACGTTTCAGTGACAGAGACCTGGGTGGGGGCTGCCAGAGGCGGCGGGGGCTGAGAAGGAAATTCGAGCTGGCCTGGCCGGGCACGCAGCCTGAACCATGCAGCCGTGGGCAGCCCTGTCCTCCAGAGAAGGCAGGGTTTGGGGGGCTCAGAGCCCTTCTTCTCTCTGTTACCTTTACCAGCATGGTGAATGCACAGAGATCTCTAGAGGGAAGCTTCTAGAAGGGAGGCTTGTGGAGCAGACCGGAGGAGACAGACTCAGCCACAGAGAGAAGGGGGTGCCTCCCAGGCAGAGGTGGCCCCAGGACACGTGCAGGGCACGGGGTGCCGGGGCATTCAGAGTTCAGCCTCCAGCCTGCAGGTGAGGAGCCACAGGGTCCCGAGAAAACCACCCCTTCAGACCTGCCCGCAGACTCGAGCCAGGCAGCAGCATGGAGGAGGTGGGAGGGGCACAGAGTGACCGCCTGTGGGCCACTGCCAATGTCTGTGCATCAGATGACCTGGGCCTCCCCAGCTGGGGATGGAGAGGGAGGCACGCATTCGAGAAACATTTAGGAGGCGGTTAGGGTGACTAATGGGAGGGCTGCTGACAGAAGCCTTGAAGGTGACCCTGAGGTTTCCAGCTTACATTCCTGCCTGGATCAGACGCCTTTCAATGAGATTTCTGAAAAGCGGAAAAGCACAGAGGGGAGAGGGTTCTGAGCAAAGGGAAGAGGCTGCAGAACAATGCATTCGGCCTCTGACACGTTGAACTTGAGGTGCCTTTGAGACATCCAAACAGGGCGTCACCCAGGGTCTAGGGACCTCAAAGTCCACAAGTACATTTACGGAAAGCTAAGAACGGCCCTACTGACTCCCGGCTGTCCACCGGCAGGCCATGCAAGGAGCACACCCACAGCGACGGAGACGCTGCAGGCCGGAGGAGGCGGGGCAGGGCCGTGGGCGGTCCTCCAGGGGCCCTGGAGCAGAGGTGTCTGTTCTGCAGCCTCAGCCCCTTGCTCATGAGCTCCCCCCCAAAGGGGAGAGGGGAAGGGAAACGGAGCTCCTTGCAAGTCAGGGGTAGTAGCCCCAAGCCCCCCCGGGAAGAAGTGGTGCCCCCAACCTGGGGGCGCCTCAACCACCCAAGGCCCTGACCGTGCAAGAAGGTCATTGCTTGTGAGTTCCGATGCACGTGGGTGTGGCAAAAGAGCACAGGTGGGTGCCAGGGGCTGGGGGCAGAGGGAGCAGGAGGGTTTGATGGGGACGGAGCTTCTGCCCTGTAGGATGGCAGGTTTGGGGACACCCTCGCAGCGACGGGAGCACACTGAACACCGCCCATGCACTTCTTGTGGTCGGGCTTCATGTGCTGTGGCTTTGGACCACCGGCAACCTCGGGAGCACAGTAAAGAAAGGCGGGAGAAAACATTCCCAAGCTCGACAACACATTTTAGAAGGAAATCTACATTTCCTCCCTCTACAGGGAGAGAACACCTGAGAACAGGGAAGAGGGAAGGGGAGAAACACCAGTTGAAGGAACCGAGTCTGTCGTTTAGCTCAGAGAGGACACCAGGGCGGAGCTGGGAAGGAGAGGAGCCCCCGTGCCAAGGGCAAGTCTGCCCCTCTGGGGGGGCTGCGCCCTGCACTGCCCTGCCCACGGTCCCATGCAGAGCTGCACACGGGGTCAGGGAGGGGGTGTCTACAGGGCGGGCCAGTCACAGCGCACGGCACACATGAGAACACTGTGACCCGTGTCCTGCCTGCCGTGCCCTGGGACCGGCCGCTGCCCTGGCCAGGCTGGGAGGCCTCTGTCTCGTGAGCCCATAAAGCACCTGGGGTCCGAACTCCACCCTGAGCTGCCCAATGCTGGCCTCATCCCGCTCAACATAAAGGACAAAGCTGAGGACTGTCCTCCACATGGAAACCCTGCACCTCAGTCCCTGACAGCTGCAGCCCCACCCAGACACCGCCCACCCCCACCCCAGGGCACTGGGGGCTGCAGGACACGCACACCCAGAGCTCCAGCAGTGGGTGGCGGCCAGTCCACACAGGGTCTGGGCAGCCGACCAAGCAGCCCGGTGGCCAGTGATCTTCCCCCTCAACTTAATGAGCTGCTCGTTAAGCTCTGGAAGCAGGTCACAGGGACAGAGCTCCTGGCTCACGGCCCTGCGGCTGACAGGTAACGAGCAGCAGTGGGTTCCCCCAAAAGAAAAGAGCCCAAACAGGCTGCACCCAGGGTGACTCCCCGCCACCCCACACCTACTTGCTCCCCAAGTCACTGCGACTTGGCCGACCAATCCCAGCCAGCCCTCAGCATGCACAGACCTGAAATGACCTCTCCCGCTCAGGGCCAGCACCTGGACAGAGCCCTTCACGGCGGCCAGAAGGCGCCTTAGTGCTTGTGCTCTCTACGCTGCACCCGAGTCAGGAGGGAGCATCGAGCCCATGCTCCCGAGGGCCCTCAATGGGGGGGAGGCACACGCACTTCCAGAGCCCAAAGCAACTGGCCCAGGGAACGGCTGAAATCCCACACTTGTTCTTAAAACTCCAAGTCACTCTTGCCTTGCACCCCGCAATAAATGCCTTCATACTCTTACCATTTGGTGCTGATTAACTGCTCCTGCCCAAGCCATTCCCTAACGTCTCTGACTAAGGCCCCTCTCGCTGCTCCCTCTCACGCCCTGGTGGGCCCCACACCCCATCCGCCAGGGTGCCAGCATCTCAGGGTGAGAAGCAGCAGGTCAGCTGAGAGAAAGGGTGGTACCCCTGCAGCCACCCCATCCGCTTGGACCTTGGCCTTTCATCAAGGCTACATCCCAGACTGGGAACAGCTCCCCTGCAGTGTGGGGAGAGGGCCGGGGTGCCAAGGGGCAGCCCCGCCTCCAGCGCTCACCCGGATCCGGCGCATGGCAGCCACAATCTCCACTCTGCTGTTGGGCCGCGGCACGTCCAGGCTCCCGACGTACTGCGGGGAGAAGCAAACGCTCAGTGAGAACAGGGCTGGCACGCGTCCCCGGTCGCGGCGTGTGAGCAGCCTCGGACGGGCCTCAGGGGGCCATCCAGCTCATCACCCCATTTCACAGCTCCTTCTAGCTCTATGTATCAAAAGCAAACAAACGGAAAATTTTGAAATGATTCAGTCTTCCCCAGAGATGCAGCGCTGACCCCAGCAGGCTCCGGAAAGACCCAGGGGAACGCCCGCCCCCCACCAAGCTGGGCCGGCACAGTGGCCTTCCTGTGTGACCTTCCTCCCTGGGACACGGGATTTCAGGGGAGATCCCAGGAGATGAGGGTGAAGTCTCTCCCACAAACCTGCTGTGCACATATTGAAGCACCCAAAAAAATTAATGAAAGGAAAGGGAATTTTTTTAGTCAATGGCAGATCATCGGGTGGGCCCTGGGTGTCTCAGAGAGCGGCACGGAGTAAGTTCCTGACCGCAGGAGAGGAGCGGACGAGTTGCACGTCCCACCACCATCCCTAACCTGACTACCAGAACGACTGCAGCCCACGTCAGTGCATGGACAATTCCTCACTGGACACTGCTCGAACGGCCCAGGAACGTGTGGGAAGAAGGAGGTCCACATGCCAACAGCCCGAGGAGCGTCTCTGCGTGACAACGGACGTGACGCTCAGGGACGCGCGGGGGTGTCTGTTCTGCGTATCGAGGCTCACGCTGCTACTCACACTGTTCTTCACTCGAAGAACAGCTTGGGCGTCTTCCTTGGCCCAAACCAACCCCTGGGCTCGGCCTCTTCTACTGACACACGAGTCACGTGAAGCAACCCAGGGGCTGCCCTAGAACTCAGCCCCAGGGGAAGCCCAGACCCCCGCGCAAAGGCGGCGTCCACAGGGGTAAGAGCGGAAGTCAGGACGGGTTCTGTGGCTATGGGAACAGTAGGTTCTTCCTGAGACATGGAGCAAGGCCAGCCCCCAGCGAGCAGGCTGCCCGGCGGCACTGACCAGCGGTGGAGAAGCCCAGGCGGAAGGGAGCAGTGGGCACACAGGCTCTGGGCCTGAGGACGCCTTGCAGGCAGGTCTCAGCCCCTGGGTGTAAGAGCGCAGTCTGATCAACTGTGGCTGGTGCTTCTCCCCTGGGGGCTCGGCAGGACCCCCGCAGTGTGTCGGCACCACAGCGACCCGCTGAGCCAGGCATGACACGAGGTTGGGTTTCTCCACCATAACTGTTCAACCTCAAAAGCCCTCCAGCCAGAGGCAGCCCCCACACTCCCCCAGACGCTCGTTCTGACAGCCGCCGGGGCTCACGTGGAGGTCAGACCCTCAGGGTCTTGTCCCCTCAACCCTCAGGGAGTGCCGGGACCTCGTGGCCAAGCAAGGCCACCATTGCAGGTGGGCCTGGGGGCTTCGTGGCCCTGCACATTGGTCTCCACCACCCCAGCAGGGGCCTGCTGCCCGGGGAGACCACGGCCGGGGCCTGAACGCACCCACCCGAACGGGACCATCCCACCTGCTCCCTCTGCCCGGCCCGACTTCCCCTCAGGAAGGGTGCGTGGGCCGGGAATCCCGAAGTGTCAGGAAATGGGGGTGCAGGGCACAGAGGGACAGCTTTGGGGAGGTTTCCTGCAGAAGGAGCAGCATTCTGCAGGGGGCGGAGCTCTCCAGAAGACACCCGGTGTCGGCCGTCCACCAGAGCAACCTCTCTTCCCTGAGCACCTGGAAAGGAAAGGCTACAAGGAAGATGCAATCACGCTGGGCAATCCCGATATGAGCCCCTCTGGTCAGTTCATCTGCGGCTTCCCCTTCCAGATCAGCAGGCGTTAAATGCAAACAAGGTTCACCAAAGGGCCCCTGGTATTTAACCCTCCGACTTTCTGGACAATCTCAGTCTCCGAGCTAAGTTAATACCTCACAAAGTTTTTTCTCGCTTTCTTGCTTCCACCCTGTTTTCTGGAGATTAACTTCTGAAGACAATGGCACAGTCGGCTGTAGCGTCTCCTGGTACATAAACCACAACACGAAAGCAGCCTGACGTGACCGCTCGACAGTCACCAGCACCCCCGCCACCCCTCGACTGGTTAGCCTTTCTGCCCTCGCCCTCCTTGGGGAACTCCCTTCATTCACGAGTGTTTCCAGAGACCATAAAAAGACACGTATGAGCCAGAAATAAGCGCATCAGGTGATTCTGCTTCTGATCACGTTGGAGCAACCGTGTCATCAGACTGGGCTCCTTCAAACAGAAAACAGAAGTCCGGACAAGACACGAAGTAACTCTGCAGAGAATGTACAGGCAGAGCAGAGGTAACACAACTGTGGACACTAGTTAACGACAGTGTATCCATAGTGGACCCTGGACACTAACTAACACACTAACTAAAGACAATGTATCCATAGTGGACCCTGGACACTAACACACTAACTAACAACAGTGTATCCATAGTGGACCGCAGACCTAGCTAACAACAATGTATCAGTAGTGGACCTTGGACACTGGCTAACAACAATGTATCCATAGTGGACTGGCGACACTGGCAAACGACAATGTATCAGTAGTGGACCCAGACACTAACTAACACACTAACTAATGACAATGTATCCATAGTGGACCTTGGACACTAGCTAACGACAGTGTATCCATAGTGGACCCTGGACACTAACTAACATATTAACTAACGACAATGTATCCATAGTGGACCGCAGACCTAGCTAACGATAATGTATCCGTATGACAATGTATCGGTAGTGGACTGCGGACACTAGGTAATGACAATGTATTCGTAGTGGATGGGGGACACTGGCTAACGACAATGTGACAATGTATCCGTAGCAGCGCAATCAGAACGGGTGCACCACTGCTAAGCAAGAGGCAGTAACAGTGGAGACTGGGCAGGAGGGTCTACGGGAACTCTGTCCTTGGTACTCAGTTTTCCTTAATCATAAAATTAGTCTTAAAAAATTAGGTCCATCGATTAAACTCTGAAGGCACCAGAGAGACCCCAGTGGGCAGAGACAGGTGCTCGGGAAGCGGACCAGCGTGGTGCCCGCCCAGCACATGGTCCTGTGGCACAGCCAGCACCGGCTGGAGCGCAAGCCAACGGCTCACTCAGACACCCAGTGGGGCGGGCACCGAAGACGGGGCCGCCCGAGGAGCATGAAAGGGAGACGGAAACCTCACAGGGGGGTGTCACAGAGGGAGCCCACATATCAGACATCCACTCCACCCAGGTCCTTGGATGACCCCGAACTGCACGTGTGCACAGGAGACTCCAAGGAGCCCAGCAGAAGGGACAGCGGCGCCCCTCCGGAGAGGTGGATTTAGGACCCAGGAGCAGCTAGGTTAACCGTCTTTGGATCTAAAACCCGAGATGCTCAGAAGAGGACAGCAGGCTGTGTAGTAGGGCTGTCAAAACCCCACCTGGCTGGTGGAGGCCAGGCCATGGGAAAGGCCACAGGGCCCCGTGTTCCTGCAGCGAAAGGAGAGGCCCGCAGGTGGACGCAAGGTAAAGGTCCAGGGATTCCTGCGTTCCTGGATCTCAGCTTCTCTGAAAACCGCTCATCCCAGGGCTGCAGCCCCACAGCACATGCCACGTGAGGGGCCGGGCCCTGCAGCGCTCAGCAGACGGCGGAGGAGGGGCTGGTCTCCCCAGCTCCCGGTTTCCTTCCCAGACCACCCCACCTGCGATCCCACCACCTCTCCCCCTTCAGGTCCAAACCAGCCTGGCTTCTACTCTGCCACCCTGCCTGCCTGGTCGCTGTCCTTGGTCTCCCGGCCATGCTGGGTCCTCTCTCCCAAACACACACAGTCAAGAAGAAACCTCACTCTCTCTGTTGTACCTAGAAATCACCAGGGTGACAGCCTGTCTGAGTCATCCCTTCACCAGCCATCTGTCCCGACACCTGCCAAAAACTAGGGTCACAGGAGCAGAGACTTCAAAGCCAAAGAAACGTTAGCAGTCATGTCCAAGGTTACGTCGCAAAAGGGTTCAATGGGAATGTGTGACAAGGACTTGGAGAGCCGGGCGCCCAGCCAGTGTTTACAGGGCTCCCATTCTGAGCCACCCAAAGGTGCTCTCGAGTTGCCCTTTCCTCGCCAGCAGGCCCATGGTCTGTGCCAGGAGGGTTGCCTCATCACACGTCCCCATCGGCCTCCCCAGCACCACGGGGGCCCCTGGAGGGCTGGAGCCCTGCCCCGAGTCCCGAACCCCCAGCCTCAGAGCAGCCACAGGGCTGATGAACCCGCGGACACGGCGGGCCCCGGGCACCACCGCTGCCACCTGAGCGCCCCCTGCAGAACAGAGGGGCAGGCCCTGAGCAGGAGGGCAAGCGTGCCTGGGGGGAAGGTCTCGCCTCCTTCAGCACTGGTGCAGGTGGCACTAGTGCCGCGGCAGCAGGACCCCAGTCCCAGGGCCTTCAAGTCACATGTGGAAGCCTCCATGTGCTGTGGCCGAGGGTCGGTGGCCCTGCACAGAGTCCCCGAGCCTGGGCCACGGACTCTCAATGGGCGGGAGCAGGCGGAGCAGAAGCAGCCTGGGCTCTGGTCTGTCCGTGTCGGAACCTGAGCTTCGGTTTCTGGTTCCCTCCATGGGGAGAGGACACCCTGCTGCACAGGCACCGGGCGGTGAATGACACAATGTCCCTCCCGGCACGGACCTACAGCCCCTCTCGGCTCCCTGACCAGGCCCCTCCTGTGGCTCACCAGGCTCACACAGCAGAGTGGTGAGTTACGTTCATCCCCTTCCTGGGTTCACTGTGTCCCCTGATGATACAGCAGTGACTGATGCCATGGTGGTTGTCACTGCTGTGCCCCGAGCACCCAGCACAAGGCCTGGCCTCTCCAACAAGTGGATGAACTGGTAGTTCTTCCTGCTGTTCAGCAAGAACCCGTAAGATGCGATCTAGCTGTGGCACCGCCTCCAGGCAGCCCCAGACTCTTCCGCCCCCACCGGTTATCCAGCGGGCCCCACCCAGAGGCATTAGCTGCGCTCACTGTCGGCACAGAGAGCGAGCCTCCCACAGACACGGTCTTCCAGGTGAGTCCAGGGAGCAGGAAGGTGACGGCCAAGTCACAGCAACAACTCCTCTCATCAAGAGGGGGAGAGAAAGCGGGAGAGAAAGCCCTGGGGACAAAGGTCAGTCTATGAGAAGAGCCCACGAGGGAGCCAGTGAAGGGGCAGAGATGAGGGCAGACCAGGACTGTGAAGACAGCTTCCCAGGGAGACGAGAGGGGATACACATTGGCCCTGGAGCTTCCTACAAGGTCTCTGGCTCCAACAAGGCAGGACATCGATGTCCAGGGACCAAGGGTTTGGCTCAAGGTCACTCAGAGAGTGGCAGACTCAGGGTGAGACTGTGACCCAGGTGGCTCCAAGCCAACGCTCGGTGACAGAGTCAGATGAGTGGCCCCTGGACCTAGCCCGGGCTCCGCCACGGGGAAGCCATCCTAGGGGTCGGAGCCAGCAGGTCAACGCCCCTGCACGGCCACCACCACTGCCGCTGCATCTGTGAGCTGGAACCTCGCAGCATGGCCTGGGGACCCAGTGAGACCCTTCAGGGGCACATGTGGCCTTGCTCTACGCCTTTCTTTACTAACAAGTCACAGAGCACTTCCTACTTGCCAAAGCCCAGGGGGACGTGAAGCAGAGAAGAGATGCAGGATGATAAGGAACGAGCGGCTCTAGCCCAAGGAAGAGCCAGGCTTGGAGAGCAGCGCAGAGGGGCCGGTGGAGGGCCGGTGGGTGGCCTTCCTGGGGACATGAAGAGATGCCCTAGGGAACAGAAGTGAGACGGGCCGTGCCTGCCTGAAGCCCCGCAGGCCTCCCGCTCTGTCTGAGAGATGCCAGCGCGGGCTCCACTCGCCCCTCAGAGATCTCTCTGAGCAGAAAGCAGTACTATTTCCACAAAGACTTTTGTGGTGGGAAGGTTCACATCACATCCCCCAGTGCCGAGCAGAGATCCCAGCTGGATGCCCCTGTTCCTCCCACATGGAGGTCCTTGGACCCACCGCGGCCTCATCGCCCCTGCTCCGCTCACCACACATGAAGCCTTCACAACAGCGCCTGTGGGTCCCCTGCGGTCCCTCGAGCCTGGAGGTCTGTCACGCTCATCCGAGCCTGTGAGCCCGACACACCGTGTCCGGTCCTGTCCCCAGTGGCCAGTGCTCCCTGCTCAGAAGCAAGGAGGACGTGGCTCACAAGACCACACCGGCCCTCTGCAGTCCCAGCAGCTGCAAGAAGAGGACAAGCAGGGATGTGGCCAAAAGCCAAGAATGGCCCGGGAGAGATGCTGCCACACGGCCCGAGCCAGGGCCACCTGCTAAGGACGCCTTCCATGGACGCTCGTGAGCTGTGCGGTCACTTGGGCGCTCAGAGCAGGACAGCCCTCAAGGAAGCAACTCTTGCCGTACTTGTGAGGACCAACCGCCCCACCTGCCCGGAGTTGCCCTGGTCTGAGCACTGCAGCCTCCATGTCCTGGGAACCTGGGCCCGGGTGAGCCCCTCCTGCCCGGTGGCCCTCGGTGCTGTGTCCCCCGCCCCTCCACTCCAAGTTGCTTCGCCTGGGAGATGGTGCATGTGCCTGGCCTCCTGGGTGCTGCAGGTATCAGCAGCCTGGGCAGCCAAGCACACCACCTCTCCCGTGGTTATGGGGAAGGCGGCAAAAACAGGTACAGGAGGAGAGAAGACCCGCCCCTCAGGGTGCCCCAGGCAGGCAGGCTCCAGGGACAGCCTCTGCCACCACACTCAGCCACCAGCCTGCTCCTCTGTTGTCTGCCCAGGATGGGGTGGGAGCCAAACGGACAGAACACAACGCTGCTCGGGGCATCAGACAACGACTAATGACCACACTAATATCACGTGTATTTCTGTGCGAATTCCAGGAAGTGCAACCGCCCCCATCGCCACAAAGGCCTATCCTCCCGGTCCATTCTGCCCACACTTACACACCAGAGGAAAGCCACACGCACTGGGCACACTGCCCCCTCCAGGCTCCGCCTCTGCGGTGTGCTCGGCCGCCCGCGCAGAGTGACTGTGAGCCCCAAACCAGGGGTCCACAGGAATGTATTTCGAGAAAGACAGAGCCCTACAGGAGCACAAGGTGACACTGTTGTGACACAGGGGTAGGAGACACAATCAGAGGAAGGAGGTGGCCACTACCCAGATGGTGACAGTCACTGCCAAGCAACCAAGTAAAGCTGAGCCTGCCACCTCCCAGCGCAGACCTGGCCGTCCCCTCGGGAGACAGAGAATGTTCCCAGAGCCCAGGCTGTGCCAGCTCCGCAGACGGAACAGGTGTCCCCCGGAGAGGTCAGAGCCGCAGATTCAGGACATCGCGCCCAGTGTGCCCGCCTCCAGCACTGGAAGTCCTCCAGAGCCAGGCAGGGACTCATCTTCCCGCCTTCCCAAGAGCCTGTCCCTTCCCCTTGCCGCAGGGGAAGGCCAGACGTCTCCACGGCACACAGTGAGCACACTGTCCTTGGGAGCCTGCCGCCAACCTGACCCAGCCGGACATAAAAACTAGAACCACACACCGCCTAGGGGCCAACAGCGCACGCGGACAGACTTGCGCTTCAACCAGTCGCTGCCACGCTCCCCGCTGAGGTGGGGCTCCGAGTGCCCGCCAGGGGCATGGAAGCGCACCCACACCCTCCTCCAGAGCTGGCCAGGCATGGGCTGGAGGAGACGGGGCCTGAGGGGTGGGTGGGCCAGGACCGAGCCCGGCCTGTGGGCTGCTCACATGCCACACATCCTCTTGCCTGAGATGTAAGGACTCCGCACAGCAAACTGTAATCAGGTTAAGTGGCAGCTTCCTGGATGAGGGGCAGGAGGCGGACGGACGAGGGACCAGGGAGTGGTCAGAGAGACGGAAGCAGAGCGAGAGACCTGGGTGGGACGACGGGCCCCTGAGAGGCAGGAGGGGCAGCCCCGCAGAGACATCAGATAGGGCCCATCGGAGGGGAGAGGCGTCCAGGATGGGCTTTGGGATCCCTTCACCTTCCTTTGACCTTTAACTTTTCACGCCCTCCTCCCCCCCCCCCTCCTCGCTGTGTTGCTGAGACGTGTCATCACCCGGCGTACCTGTGCTTGCCGTGACTCACCCCTCAGAGCTGCGTAACTCAGCGGGCAAGCCCCCTGACAGCTGTCACCTGTGTTTTATCCCATTTAACTGAATTCCTAAGGTGTGTCCTTTTGAACTGAACCCATTTTCTCTCCCTCGTGGAGCGGGTACAATTCTGGGAAAATGTCTTCTCTTCCTTCCCCCTCTGCCCAGCTCCCCTGACATGATGCTCACGGGCAGGAACCAGACCTGACCCTACGTTCCGCTTCCCTTCAACCGAACACGTTCCTGGCCCTCAGCAAATGCCACTCGCCTCTGCCAGCCACAAAAGCAACAACAATGACAACTCATAAATGCCTTGGCTTCCTGTCGCTGGGAGGAATTAACCACACTGCAATCAGGGAGAAGCCAGAGCGAGCATTTAGTGAGCACCTCCGCAGTGCCGGCTGCGAGGGCACGGCGATGAATACCAGTTCCAACAGGTTTCTTGGGTGGCGTTTCCCAACCAAACCCTAAAGACTGCCCGAGGCCGCAGCGGGACGCCGGCCGCTACACAAACCTCAACGACCAGGTCACAAAGCAGAGAGAAGATGGCAAAGCCCAGTTCCTACAGAGCATCACCCTTTCACACCCACCCGGGAGGACACGACGACCCCATTTAGACTTTCCGAGAAACCGTACACGGCTGCTAGGTTCAGGCCCCGTGGGGACCGACAGGGGCGGAGAGCCCTCCGGAACTGGTTCCATCGAGGATACACGAGGTGCAGAAAGAGGACCCGCAGGAAGGTCTGCGGGGCCCGGATGGGAGAGCAACCAAATGCATGGCGTGTAACGAGGCAAGGGCTGGCCTTTGCTGTTAGTGGCATCCCGCGTCGAAGCTCAAACTCCGAGAACAGACCGAGTGAGCAGACTCACACACGAGCCGCCGGCTGGAGAAGATTTGAGGTAAATGGCCACCAGGGGATGAACTCAGAGCTGAAGCAATGGACCCCAAAACCTCGGCCAACGTGTGACGCTGTGACATCCCACCCACTCCTGTCACTGGGCCTTGCCGACACCGAAGTTTCGACCATGCCAAGTCAGAAGAGGCCGGAGAGGACGGGCGGGAAAGGCGGCAGCTGAGAGAGAACGGCCAGAGCAAACAGGAAGCCAGGGCGCGGGCAGGTAGGGCCGGACTCTTGGTGGAAAGCACACTCAGAACCGCCGGCACCAGACCGGGCGTCTGGCTCCAGGCCCGCGGCCGGGAAGCCGGTCTGGAGACCAGGAAGCCTGGGCCCCGGTCCCCACGCTGTCCTCAGTCTCTCATGCCTGCTTCAGAGCACGTTTACTCAGCAGTATCCTCCACGTTGCTCTTGCACTCGGAGCAGAGAACGAGCTGGAGGCCCCATCACGTCGTACCCTGAGACCCCGCCCGCCGGACGCTTCTCCCCATCCCCCCAACAGCTGACGCTCAAGGAGGAGCCTACGTCCCCTCCACTCCTCTCCACCAAGGCCGGTGTGCTCTGACCTGATCCAGGAGGACAGAAAATGACCCCCCTTTGCATCCACCTTCCCTTGTCTCCACAGAAGTCAACCTCCCGCCACGAGCATCCCCCAACCCCCTGCCCGGGAGTCACGTGGGACGTGCCCTGTCCCCAAGCTTCGCGCGCCCAGGGCATCTGGGGCACCACTCTGTGCTGCGGGGAGCTGTGTCTGAGGCGGTGCACCCAGGACCTGCTCCGTCAGGGGCCAGGACCGCCCTCGCCCAGAGCTGTACCTTGACCTCCCGCAACACCTGCCCCAAACCCAGGACCAGAAGGTCTCGGCCAACCCTGGCACGCACACCCTGGGCTCAGCGTGTCTGGGACACACGCGTGTCCCTGCACCAAATTCAGTGTCTCCGTAGTCACCAAGGACTACCTGGTCAGCGGCCAGTTTTCCAAGTATTCTCACCGGTTGCCTCGTTTGAGCCTGGCAGGGACCCTGCAGGACAGGCAGACAGCACTGTTACCTCTGTCACGGGAACCTGCCTGGGGACTGGACCGATGCCAGGATCAGAGGCCTGGGAGCCTGACGCTCCTCCAGGGCCTTTCTACGTCTCTTTATCTTGATTACGATCAGAAAAGATGCCAGCGGCTCACCGTGGAGCCCAGGAATGGCCGCTGGAAAGGGCTGCTCTGCTGAGGTCGGGCAGCAGCGAAGTCAAACCAAGCCGATGTCCCGGGGAATGTCCCCAAGGACACGGTTCTCTGGGCCAGCCCGCTGACCAGTCTGTCACTCCAGGGCATCACAGGCTGAGCTGTGGCTGGCCTGGCTCCCTCCACAGCTGTATAGCAAAGACCCCGATTTCTCTGCTGGGCCCCCGCACATCCCACCATGCCGTCCCGCGTCACAGGACCAGCAGCATTTCCACGGAGTCATCTGCTAACGCAGCTGCTTCTCACGGACTCCATGGCACCCTGGCCACCGAGAAAGGTTGGGATTTGTTCATTTTCCCAAGACATAGTGAGTGTTGCCATGGGCCCCCCACAGTCTGACCAGGGGACAGGACAGTGTTGTGAAGAGGCGTCACCTGCCTCCAGGTCTCAGGGCCTCAGGAAGACCCACCAGTGTGTCCAGGGTCTAACAGGGCTGTGCCACTTGCTGACGAGGCCAAGGCCAGGGTGGCTTCGGACGACCCAGCCATGGAGCTGAGCCTACTGGGATGAGCAGAGGGGGACTTGGACGGAGAGGCCATCCCAGGCAGGGAAAATGGGAGTCAGGAACAGAGGTGGGAAGGCAGACAGTGTACTCGATGTGGTGACAGGACACTGGGCAGAGAGGAGACTGCATTGCGGGCCACTGAGCAATCACAGCCAACAGAAAAAACGAGGTCCAACGACAGGGAGCCCCACTTACTAGATTAGGGAGAAGAGACCAGGGGGACAGTGTCACAGGTGCATGTGACCTGGGCCAATGGAGAGGACAGCATTCTGAGCAAGGTGTGTTCCGGGGGAAGCTTTACCTGCCTCCACCTGCCACCCCTGGAACACAAACACACTTTTGGAAGAAACCCCACAGCACCCCCAGCGCGCCTCACTAGGGCTCAGTCCAGGTAACACGTGGGGAGCCTGCCATGTTCAATGACCAGCTCATCCAAGATCTGTCTGAGCCGCAGCCGGAGTGGGCTCAGGGCCTGCACGGTGCCTGGGCCCAGGTGAGTGTGGGGTCCCACGACAGAACCAGAAATGCACCAGGACGGGTCGGGGGGCAGGAGCGCACAGAAGAAGGCGTCTCCCGCAGGACGCCAAGAGGCGACCAACCCGCAGCGAATCAGCGCACAGCCGTCCGGAGCCACAGCTGCATGGGAGGTGGCAACACAGCAGCCACACACAAAGGTGATGACCACCCAGCTCTGGAGGAGGGGTCGGGGCTGTGACCACAGCCACACACGTCAGAGGGCAGGGCCCACATTCCAAGAATGAGGGGGAGCATGAGGCCCAGGGACAGCAGCTCGGGTGTCCTTTTGATGGAGGCCCATCCAATTTCCTGACCTTCTGCCCTCCCGGCCGCCTCCCACGTGCGTTTCGGACATCCTGTGGGGACTGGAGACCCAGGAGAAGCGCCCCACACAAAGACCAGTGTGAGTCCTCACTGTCCAAAGCCACACGCCTCTTATCACAACCTTGCACACTGGCCAGCGTTCGATTTTGCCAGTTAATGTTTGTTTTTAACACTCAACTGAGGACATTTTTCATTGCTTTCAGAGAGACGGGAAGGGAGAGAGGAAACATCAACTGGTCACCTCCCACGCACACCCAGACTGGGACCACCCCAGCCGAGGTAATGTGCCCTGGCCAGGAATCGAACTGGCAACCTCCCAGTTACACGGTGCGCCAACCAAGGGAGCCACCCGGCCAAGGCGTGCAAGTCAGTTCCTCACAGGTGACCTCACCCAGCGTGCACTGGCAGCACTGACCTTCCGAACGCCCCCTTCCTTCTCAGGTCCCGTCTGCACCTGAGGTCAGTCCCTCCCGGGCCTCGGCACGGCCCTCAGCTGGAGCAGGGAGGGCGGCAGGAGGGGCTCGGCCAACAGGGCGCTGACGCACCCGACTCCCCAGGTGGGTTTCAAACGGGACAGAGCACAGCAGTGATGCTGTTCTTTCAGACGTCAGCCTGGCTGGGCCCCGGGCTGCAGTCGTGAGACCTGGCGTTGCTGTGGCAGTAGGTGACATGATTAGGGCCACAATCCATCGATTTCAAGTAAAAGAGATGACCCTGGATCACTTGCGCAGGCCGATTCCATCAGGTGACAGGCCCGCAAGTCCTGCCGAGACCTCGCTGGGGAGTCCCACTGAGGACAGAGCTCTTCCCGCCCTGGTGGCCCTGCCCCCGCTACTGAGCCAGCTGGGTCCAGGGACCCTCTTTGCTGCTGGTCTGCGTCTCTGTGGCCATGGCTGCCACCCCGTCTCACCGTGGACCCGCATGGCCTCTCCCCACATGGGGCTGGAGACGAAAGGCCCCCAGGGGGCCCCCCTTCCAAATCAAGTAACCGGTTCTGTGCAGACACCACGCCACCCTCAGTGACGACGACGATGACGAGGACCACAGGCACCACCCCCACGGGAACCTCTCCCCCAGTGACTGATGCGCTTCCTCGTACGTAGTTCTGGGTTTCCACTCTCTGGCGGACTCATCTTCAGGGTAGTAAGACATGTCTCAATGAGTGGGGTGGGAGGCACCAGCACACCGCCCAGGACAGGTGCTCTGCACACCTGCAGACCGGGCAACTCTGCAGAGCCCACCGGACATGCCCACCTGACGTGACCATGGCGATGCCACAGGACCCCTGCAGCCAGCACTATCCCGTCCGAGGTCCTGCCCTGACACTGAGCGTGGCACCTGGTTTGACACAGAGCTCGAGATGAGCCCAGGACGGCAGTAACGACATTGCCCACGGAGTGTCTGCTCGGGGGCACACGCTTTATCAGAACAGATCTGAGAGCTGGCACGTGCCACGGTGGGGGCTCTGGATTCCAGGAAACTGCCTCCCACTGGCCAAGAAATGCCATGACCCTTAGCGGCTAGGTGCCAGTTCCCTGCCTGCAAGTGGACACAAAAATAACCCTCAAATAAAGGTCCTGAAGATGAGACGCAGTCATTACAGCGTCTGAGAAACTGCACAAGCAAGCAGGCCAGGTGGGGAGCGGGCAGCGAGACGCTCGGAAGATGCCAAGGAATGAGCGCCTCTCCCCCCAGGGCCATTTCTCCCTAAAGGCAGAATACACCTCCCCGTGGGCGTCCCCCACGCGATGTCACCACCACGGTTGAAAGGGCGCAGGTGAGCATGGGAGCAGCAGAGTGAGGACGCAGCTCCGCCTGACCATTCCTTCCGGGAAGAAGCACCCTCTTCCCTGGAGGTGCCACGTGTTGTTCAGTGTTCAACAACACAGAGTTTTAACTTGCTCATCTTTTCACGCCTTGGTCCCATTTCTCCAGAGAGACACGTTCAGTGCGTGTATATGTAGCACAGGTCACCTGCCAGGTGCAGAAGCACAGGTGTGAGTCACTGCGTCCTCGGCACAGAAACGAGAGACCCTAGGCAGAGCTCTGGCTGAGGTGAACGCGCGTCTGCCCGCCGAACCGTCCGTAATAAAACCCCGTTCTGGGAGCAGCCCAGAGCACTCAGAGAGACACTCCCTGCCCTCGGATGTGTCACAGCCACCAGACAAGTCTCCCGGTGGAGTGGAAAGTTCGGTGGGACGACGGCGTCAAGGCTCTGGGTGCTGCCTCAATGCTGTGGACGGGGCTCTGATGCTGTGATGAATCTGTCACCCACACGGCCCCATCACGTGAGCCTCTATTTTGAGAAAACCCACCAGTTGAAACGCCCATATCTTAAAACAAAAGCGTGGACACCCTGCAATTTACTGCACAACAGGCGCCCTCCCAGGACAGCCGTCTGCTCCCTCTGCACTCCCCGTGGCAAGGACTATCCTGGGCGGTGGCCCTGCCCATCCCACCCTCCGCCGGGTCAGTGACAGCGGGAACCAGTCGCTGCCAAGTCTCTGCACCTCGGTCCCTCGTCCGCACAGCGAGGAGCCGACTTCGAACCTGCACCTCAGTTTCCCGGGCTCGCTGGTGTCCCTGTGGAGCAAACCGCAAAGCACAGACCGACCCTGAAGGAGAAGCCAGAAGGCCCACGGCCCCCAGAGCACACGCTGGGGCGGCAGAGAGACCAGGAGAGCGAGGGGCCCTCTGGCAGGGGAGGCCGCAGGGTGGTGTCCAGCGCGGCGGGAGAGGCAGAGGGGACGATTCAGGTACAAGGGGGCAAGGGGGACAGCCACACTTTTCTCATCTGATGAGGACAACAGAGAGGATTCGTGAAGTTAGAAACGCTACCAGACTTCTCGTCCTTTAAAAGTGCAGGGACAGAAGCTCACAAAAATTGACAACAGAGAAGAATCAAGGTCAGATCCACGGGCGTTTTCATAAAAGAGGGAACAAAAGCAAAGCGGCATCTCTGGGGACATGTGACGGTGAGGCCTGCCAAAGACACAGACTCAACAACAGATAAAAACATAAACTTACAAAGGAGCCCCAAATATTTTAAATTATGCATCAAGACATGAAAGGATAAATTAGAATTATGAAAATTCAGAGAAAAAGTACCAGAGCTCAGGGGAAAGAATCAGAAATCAAAACATTACTTTAGAAATGAACCCTAACTAGGACGAATACAGGAAAAAGAACCCTAACGAATGCCTCAGAAGCAAGGATGGCTTTAAAACGGACAAGAAATACAGGAAGAGACCAAGGGGACCTGAAAGGGACAGCCACTGAAGGCAGCGAAGAGGCGCTGACGTCCGACAAGGGGAGTTCCTAGAAAACCATCCAGCCCTGGACAGGGTCACATACGGTGGTGACACGTCTGCACAGGGGGACATCACCAGTGTGCAGGCGGACACCACCTGGCTCTTGGCCCGCAGCCTTTACACTCCCCAGCCCACCTGCTGACGGGGCGTCACACCCTCCAACCATCCCCCCGGCGTCACCTGCAGGGCTACACACTGGAAACCCATGAAAGGACTCTGGACTGAAATCAGGCTTGTGCATCAGGGCCTCGCACGGACGCCCCTGTTCCGAGCACCCCTGTTCTCCTGCCTACACACTGCGCTCACCCAGGGGCTGTGACAGGGACAGGGATGGGGCCCCCAGTCCAGCACATGGGGTGAGCACGCAGGGAACCAGCATGTGTGTCCTCTAAGTTTCCCAGGTGGCCCTAATGTGTGGCTGGGCCACAGTGGAAGTTAGCAGAAGTTAGGTGTCTGACCCCTGAACACAGGGCGTCGGTCACTCCCTGAAAGGCCGAGCCCCCGGCCTTTTCCCACCCCAAGGCCTGCAGAAGCCCGGGCTGCGGCTCCACCCTCTTCTCCTTTGCTGTCTGTGGGGTCAGACCCTACAGGGTTCTGCTGCTTTTCAAAACGCTTCCCTTTTGGCTGCAATAGAGAAAAATGGATGACTAATTCTTAAAATATCTTTTCAAAGAGCAGCAAAAGGTGTAAATATTGGAGGACAGAAGACAGCGAGGAGTGAATCTGCTCACACACAGTCCCCCCGAGCCACGTTCTGGTGCACGGCTCAGGGAGAAGCACCTCCAGCCCCCAGGTGCCAGGGCGAGCGCTCGGCCAGACACATCAGCTCCGTGGGCTGGTGCCGTCTGTTTGTCCCCACGCATCTGTCAGCCAGCGTGGGTGCTAGGCAACGGGGATGTGGCTTCCCTGGGGACCAGGATGGTCTGCAGGGGACAGGGGAAGAAGAAACAGAGTCAGGGTCACTGAGATGCAGGTTCTAAGTCAGCTCCTCACTGTACGGACGAGGGACCAAGGTGCAGAGACTTGGCGGCAACTGGTTCCCGCCGCCACTGACCCGGCGGAGAGTGGGATGGGCAGGGCTGCCTGCCCAGGACAGTCCTTGCCAACCTCTGGGCCCTGGGGCTTCCCGCTGAGCACAAGGCCCACCAACTGCAGGAGGGGAGAGGGGACAGCTGCCCCCCCTGCTCCATGGCGTAGGCAGGGCACCGACACCTCCCGCACAGGAGGTGAGTCAGCTGCCTCAGTGTGTGTTTCAGATGCAGTTCTCATGAAAAACAACTTCAAGCTGCTGGAAAGAGGAAACAGAGACTCACTAAAAGCCATCTCAGTCACAAGCACCTGACACCCACAAGACCCTGCGGAGGGCGGCCTCCGGGGACAGACCCGAGGCTTCTGGACTCCATGGGCCCCGCCACTCGCTTGCTAAGCAGCCACGGGTGCCGGCCTCAGCCAGGGCCACAGACGTGCAGCCTCCCCTGCGGGGCCTGTGCGAAGACAGGTACACAAACAGTCCCGTGGGGACAGACCAGACGGGGCCCCAGCCATCAGGGAAGGGGGACACATGCCAAGCTGGGGGGCAGGGCAGAAACCTCACAAGACAAGGGTGAGGCCGATGCAGAGGTCCCCGCCAACAGTGATGGAGCTTCGGGCCCTGTGGTTGGCTCCCCATCGGGACAGGGAAAACGAGACCCACGCCAGGACAGCCCTGCCATCTTGCCAAGGGACCGGCTGGGAGGGCAAAGTCACCAAACGCCACATCCTCTCCACAAAAATCGCTTCGGGAAGTACAACTGAGAGGTGGCCCACGGCACGGCGCGATGACAAGTGGGCCGGGCAGGAGAAGCACAATGACCACCCTGAAGGCCCCATGCCGGGGAGTCCAGTGCAGGCCCCAGGTGAACGTGGTCAGGGCAAGGCCATGTGCGCAGTGACACAGCGTTCCCTGGAGGCCAAGGATGCACCTAGGGGTCAGGCACTGCGCCACACCCTGGAAACGCAAAGGTGAGCCAGACCTGGTGCCCGCGGAAGGTTCTCCCAGGCCAGCAGGCACCAAGCAGGGGAGGGGCTGAAGACACAGGCACCATAACACGGCAGGTGAGTGTTACCAGGACCCCCAGAGACACGAAGGAAGCTGCTGCCTGGGACCCCCACGGTAAAGGAACCCCCAAAGCCCATCCCCGACTTGTCAGCAACTGAGAGTCCCTGCCTGGAGCTCACACACTAGCAGCCTCCACTGTGGAGCCGAGGCCGGAAGGCAGGGGCATCCCGGTTGTGGCCGCTGGGACTCTGCACTGCTCTCAGAGCCCCCGCAGTGCCCACACAGCCCTTGCCCCCCTCACGGAGGGGCCCCTGTGCACATGGCCTTGTCCTCATGGCTCTAGCCCAACAGGCCTTAAACCGCCACGTTCCAACAGCCTGACACCTGTGTCCTGCACCCGGAGACGGCATCAGATGCCAGGCCACTCTGCAAGGGGACAGTGCCCCGGTGCGGTGTTAGGACCCAGTGCAGCTGAGAGCCAGACACAGAGGCAAGTGGAACCCCCTGGGGCCCAGTGCTGCAGACACCTTCTTGTCCCCCAAACGGAAGGTGTTCAGGTTTTGCCAGGTGAGTGTCAACAACTCGCTTAGACACGTTCCCGGGAAGCAGGGGCTCCGGTCTGGTACGTGTTACTCCGTCCCCAAGCACAGCCTGGCCCACAGGCCTCCTAGCCATTTCTCGTCCACCCACCCCTTCCTGCCGCACCCCGGCCCCGCCCGGTTGTCCTGGCCCAGGCTCACACCTGGACTTGGGCACCGCTGTATACCTGGACAGGGGCTGACTCGTGTGCGGATACCTGTTACACACATGTATACCTGATACATGATTCATGCCTAGTACATATTACATAAGTGTATGTAAATACACACCTAATACATGCCTGCGCACATACACATTGTATGAGCATATTTACATCTACTAGAAACACACGACTTCTTCCCCAGTGTTTACAAGACGAAAACCCCTCTCTCAAGCCTGGCATTTCAAGCCTCCTGGGGTGCACGTCTTCCTGCGCCTCTGTCATGCCTCCATCAGCCACGGTCTTCTTCTGGCCCCCCACCTTGGCAAGAGTAAGCGCAGCCCGCACAGAAAGCCCGCTCTCCCCCTCACAGCCAGCTCCAGCCTTTCCCTCCCTCTCCAAAGAGTCGCCACCCGCTTCCCGGCTCCCATGCCACGCTGTCCACACTGAGAGGAGCCTGCACCCCGCCACTCCTGAGGGGACACAGGCCCCAGCCCCCCCTACCCCACCACAGTGGGGAGCTTCCTGGACAATCCCCAGGCCTGTCACTGCCCACTCCCCAGAGCACCGGGACAGTGGCACTGTTAAACCGCAAGGGTCACCCCTGGTGCCCCTGCAAGACCCCTGCCAAAGTCACAGACTCAAGCTACTGACAGCAGCTGCCTCCACGCACTGGCCTGGGCCCGGCAAGGTCAACAGGTGAGCACCGCCCCATCACAGCTGCACCCCACGAGCACGCGTGTGACCAGAGCTCCGGCAACATCTCGGGGCAGAAAAAACAAGGGCTGGTCCCAGCACTGAAGCTGAGGTCCCAGTCTGTCCCGGAACTGGACATGGAGTGACCTTGGGGCAGCCACTCAGGACTCAGTGTCCACCATGGAGCGGCTGGTGGGAAAAGCTGAAGTTTCGGGCACACCGGGCAGGAGGCTCCACAGCTGATGGACCCACTGGGCCCGGCTCCTGTGATGGCCTTCCGGTCCCCAGGCTGCTGTCTCTGCGGGCCTAGAACACCGCCAGCACCTCCCACAGGACCGGGCACTGGCACACCTGCAGTCAGCCAAGTGGGCCACGTGAACAGCAGGAAAGAGGCAGAGCTCCCTGGGCCACGAGAATGGCGGGAACGAGGCCCACGTGGCCATCCCAGAGCAGCATCCGCCAAGGCCAATGACTAAGCTAGACCACCAGCCCCACCTGTCAGCAGCGAAGCACCCCCGCACCCCTGGGGCTTTGGCAGGGGCATCCCCCTGAAAGAGAAGACTCAATTAAGCTCCGGAATCTCCTAATCTAACACTCCCAATGTCCAGGTCACACTCACAAAGCCCTCCCCACTCCAGGAACCAGGAACGTGTCACCGTGAGTGAGGAACGAGGGCAGGTGTGTTCGAGGTACCGGACAAGGACTTCAAAGCCCACTCCCGGCCCACTTCCACCACCAGCAGCGAACAGGCCGCCGGCTCAGGGGACTCGGGCCGCAGCCGTGACTCCCGACCTCGGGTGCCAGGCTCGCCCGCACACCAGCCGGAGGCCTGGGCCGAGCTGCGCCATCCAGGTGGTTCTCACAGACACGGCGCTCGGGAGCAGCTGCTCCGCTCATCCCAGGGATTTGCGGGGCACCCGCCTCGTCTGAGGATGCTGCAAAATGCTCCCCTGAACGAGGAGAAAGCTACATTTAAGTGACCTCAAGGCAAGAGGTAAAGTTTTAATCACAGTGAAAAACAACAGTTTCGGCCACACCAGAGACCCGAGTGCCGAGGACACAAGGTGTGTGACCCGCTGCCAAGTTGAAGGGCAGAAAACACAGGGGCCTTGGGGGCCAGGTTGAAAGGCAGCTTCAGGACAAGTGGGCGTGTGGGGCAGAGGCGGAGAGCCAGGAAATCCGTCACCTGCCACTTGGCCCATGGGAGACGTTAACCTTCCTGTCGTCAGAAAAAGAAAATGCCTCCGTGTGAGCGTCTCTTCCCATCCACAGAGCCCGACACAGAAAGGGAAGCAATTACCCTCAAGGAAGGAGGCACGGGGCCAGGGAGCCTTCCCGCTGTGCTGGGGGCAGGTTTCCCAGCAAAAGGCAGCCCCTCGGGACTCCAGATTTTCAGCACATGCACAGGCCATCCTGGGCAGCCCTGGGGTGCTGGGCACAGAGCTGGTCCCAGAAGTGGGGCAAGGGGCATGGGAGAGGGCCTGGCGCTGATGGGGGAAGATGCTGAGGGAAGAGGAGCCCCATCGACGGCCCTGAGGTGTACAGACTGGAAGGCCAGTGCCTGGGTCCCAGGCGTAACTACAGTGGAAGGGGCTGAGACCCCCACCTTGAATAGACTGTCTGCCCGTCCAATCCAGCCTAGGAAGATGTGCCTCAGTCCCCTCGTCTGCAACATGAGAACAGTGCCCACCCTCACGGGGTCCCTGCCAAGGACAAATTCCTGAATGCCAGTAACAGCGGAGCACCACCTGGAGCACGTGGTGAGCGCCTGGTAAACATTGGCTCTCGGGCTTTTCCAAGATACTGCCCAGCTGTTCCAAACGTGCCGGCCACGCTGCCTGAGTCTGACTGGGGTCCTGCCCATCACCACATCCGTGTGGGGAGAGGTTCCCCCACCTTTCCATGTGGCAGCTCCACCCGCTGTGAGGCTCAGATCTGGGCCGTTGGGAGGGTTACTCATTTCATACAAAGAGCTTGGCATACAGCCTGGACCGTAGTGAGTGCTTTCTAAATGACGACGATGATGATGTTCACCTTCGCTGATGCGGGCGGCACTGGGCATGCATGTGGGGAGCCCCCTGGGCCTTGGGGAGCTGGTGCCCCAGAGCAGGAAACAGGCAGCACCCATGCCAGCAAGGGACAGTGGCACAGGACAGGGGCATGGGATACTTCAGCAGGCACGCACATAGCCTTCTCACTGGGGGGCTCGCACCCACACTGGCAGAGCTCAGAGCATTCTGAGTGACTTCTGGGGGGCACGTGCCCCCCTCCTGGCCATGCCATGGTGGGAGCCCCAGGTCTCGTCAGCTCTCAAGGTGCCCACTTCACCAGTTCTGACAGCACTGTAGCTCAGGGATCGGGGTGCAGGGGGGTTCTGTCCGCCGTTCTCCTGGACAGACCCGAACGGTGTGAGACCCCCGCGTTTCCCTGAAACACCACAGAAAACCCACTGAGGCACACACAGCAGGTGGAGGAGGGGACTCCTGTGTGCTCCAGCACCCCAGGCACAGGACTTCCTGGAAGTGCCATTTTAAGTAACGTTTAAAGCAGCTGCTGCCGTGCTTGAAAGGAAACACAAATTTAAAAACTGAAAAGGGAAATGTAAGCCTCACAAGGCATTCCTCAATCCCAGGACGCACAATTCCTTCTGCTTAAAGAAACGTTTACCCGAGGAGTGCAGAGAGAGAGAGAGAGAGATGAGAGCCGGCATACTGTCCTTCGGATGCTGCGGTGTCCAGCCCCAACGAGCCCTGCGAGGCTGGGCCGAGGCGATGGGGCTGCACCAGAGCTAGTCAACGCCTTTCTGCCCCCCACCCTCCCACCTCCCACAAGGAACCTGGTGGCTATCTTAAGCCCAGATAGTGGCACTGTCTGATCGGCAACTTTAGGGATCAGAGCGGTACTGCAGCTAGATGCTTTAAGATGGCACGCTACAAGCCTCTGACTTGCAAATAAACAGAGGATCCCAATCTCAAGGTCAAACCCATGAATCTTCAACTGCAGTGCGTGGGACTAAGGGACGGGAATGACAGCAGCCAGTGCTGGGCCGGGCACTGCGCTGGGCAGTCCCACATATAAGTCACTTCTGCCGCTCGCCAGCCCTCTGAGGAGCGTGATGTTCGCATCATCTGTTGACAGATGTCAGCGAGGTTTAAGTAACCCACACAAGGCCACGCGGCAAATGAGGGACAGAGCAGGGTTTGCAGCCCACCAGAGGTTAGCTCCTGAATGTGTGCCATGCCGTGCCGTCAGCCATACTCACGCCATAAAAACTGTAATGCAGCAGATTAAAAGACAACAATAATTTGGGGGAAGCTGTCGCTTCAGCAGTGAGATGACAACAAGGTTGAAGATACGTCTTTACCTATAAATGACAATCATCTACTGAAATTGGCCCCATGTTCCATAATCCAAGGTTCTGATTGCATTGTGCGTCCATCACTGGAACTCCATGTGTCCAGGAGAAAACGCTTTCTCAGAGCTGCCTTTGGAAGGTGGGAGCGGGTGCCCCGTGGGACACCGGATGGGACCCTGGGGACTGAGAGGTCAGGCCTGAAGCCAGAGCGATGGCAGGCAGGAGACAGGAGCCAGCGGACGCACCTCCCACCCCTGGGTGACACGGGAGGGCCCCGCAGGCCTTGTTGGGAGTGTCTTGGAAATTATGCACATTCATTCAAAGCGCATTTTCTACATGCAAGTGCATCACTCAGCCTGGAAGGGGACACCGGCAGCCAAGTGGCAGGGACCCTGGCCGTGACAGTGGGGGTGAAATCAGACTGGCAAGCGGCTCTGATCCACAGCAGCTCAGTCAGTCCTTTCGACACAGAGGAGGGACAGGTGGCATCCAGGTCACTGGTGATGTGTGGGTGGGCCTGAGAGATGGTCAGGCGATCGGGGGGGCCGCTTAGGGACCCGTGAGCGTTCCTGCTTAGGGAGCATGGACTGGGCACCAGGGCAGTGGAGGGGGGCGTTCAAAACCAGAGAGCCCTGAAGGTCACACTAAGAACTGAGGATCTTCTGGAGGTTTTGAGGAGAATGACGTAATTATATTTCAGGGAAATTAACGGCGAAGTTGGTCAGACGCCGGGGAGGCCTTTCGGGGCTTACTAAGACGTGTGTGCAATCGCTCAGCAGCGTTTACTGCCTTCGGACTCCACTCCACTGGCACTTCCTCCCATGGACACAGAGCCTGTGACTGTGAGCTGTCTGTGGGCCTGACGGCCGGGGAGGGGTCACACAGAGAGGCGGGGGCAGGTCCTCCGAGGCCACTCAGTGTCAGTGCAGGTGAACGCACAGGGGAAGACCACAGATGCAGTGGTACGTTGTCACCCCAAGGAGCTTCTGCAATGTCACTCGTCCCATGTGCGCTTGTGCAGTGGGACTTCCACGCCCCCCGTTGGGACATGACGCCCACTTCCCCTGCCCTGGACTCTAAGCAGGCTGATGGCCTGATGTGCCCCACAGAATGCAGCAGAAGTGACCCTGTGTCACACTGGAGGCCAGGTCTCAAGAGCTTCTGCCTTCACCCCTGCAAACACGGCCTCTTTGGAGCCAGCTGCCCGGTGACGGAGCCGCCAGGCCATGAGGACACGCAAGAGGCCCGTGGAGATAACCACTATGGGAAGGACCGGCCATGGGAGTGGCGCTCTTCGACCTTCCAGCCCAGCCCTGCCACAGCTCAGTGCAGCCCCACGGGTGACCCGGTCAGCAGCACAGCCTGGCCGAGCCCTGCCCGAGATCCGGACCACGGGTCGGCAGCACGTCAACCAGGTGTCGTGTTAAGCAGGCCCGGGCGGGAAGGAGTTTGTGTGGCAGCAGGAGGTAACTGCGCCCAGCTGGAGGGGTCCAGAGATCGAGGGTGGATCCTGGTTCCATTCTTACCAAGTTGTGTGACCTCGTGCTGGTGACCTGCCCTCCCTCAGACCTGTCTCCTCTGCACAAGAGGGAGGCTGTGCAAGGGACCTAAGGGGCTTTCTGCTTCTAATTGCCAGTGCTCTGCGTGTGCTAAGAGCCACCGCTGGGGCAAAGTGTCGGGGTGTGAGGGCTGAGTGAGGCCTCGCCGGGGACAGCCCGCAGCTCACAGTGAGGACCCACAGAGCATCAGCCACCACCATCACTGTCTCATCAGCCCTGTGACTCCGGACAGGTTCATCACTCTGAGCCCCATATTTTCACCGCAGATATGCAGGTGCCAGGAATACCTGTTTCCACACGAGGACACTCTGTACGTGCAGGCCTCATGCAAGTCAATGATCACCTGCAAGTGTAAGGCTCACAACTTTTACAGACCCTCAGACTGTCCTCACTCCATCTCCTTCTCACCCGGTGAGCAGAGGGCCAGCAGGTGGCTGTGGCCACCAGGGAGGCACACTGAGACAGGGAGAGGGCCACATGACCCACCACAACCGGGGAGTGAGGGCCTGTGCGGGCAGCCCTGAGAAGCAGCGCCAGTCCCAGGGGTTATCTGGGAACAGCCCAGCATGAAAAGCTTGGAACATGTCCAACAGCTGAGTGGCCCACAACCTGCGGCAGCCCCACCGGTGAGCCTCAGACCACCGCCTGGCGCAGACTCTCAGGTAAAGAAGCATCAGGTGTGGGAGTCTAAAGTCACAGGCCCAGGTTCCAGGCCTGGCGCTGCCGTGCGCGGCTGCACACTGAAGCGGCCCCAAGCGCCCGAGCATCCCTAGGGATCGGACATGAGGAGGCCTGCTCTAGGGAGGCGGTGAGAAGTGCACCAGGTCCTGCGGGTGAAAAGCAGCTAGGATTCTGCTTGGTAGCTGAACATGGTGCTTATTTTTTTAAGTGCCAGAACCTCTGACACCCAGGCGCCCTTCAACCCAGCCACAACCTTTCACTCTCCGCGGAGCCCTGGAAATGACAGGCACCTATGCAGTGAGTCCCTCCGCGGGGACTCTGCCAGCCTGCCAGCCCTTGGGAGGAAGGCCCCGGCTGGCCCTCCGAGGGTACCTGTCAAGACAGCAGCAATGCACTTGAATTTCGCAGCCTGTGCATGTCCAAAACAAGCAGAGGAGCTGCACATTTAACTCTGACTGGGCAGCTCCACAGGCACAGCCCAGAAAAGCTTCCACTGCCACCTCTGCGTGGGTCTCAGCTGGCGGTGTGAATGTGCAGGTGCCCGGCATCGAGCCTCACGAGCCAGGAGGTAGGGCCCAGTCCTGGAACCCTGCCCCTCCTCCCCTGCCTCACCATGCTCAAAGCAGAGCTTCCTCCCTGCGCTCAGCTCTGCGCTGGGAAACACAGTCCCGACCCTCAGGGGCACCCCCTCCTCTTATGGAGCATCGCTGGGTGGGAGCCCAGGGAAGTTACCATAGGAACCACATCACACAGCCCCCAGACATTGCTTAGAAAAGAAACTGGGAAAGGGAGGGCAAGGCCCAGCAAGTTGGAGGCAAGCTGCAAGCCCAGTAGTTCCCAAAGTCTGGACCCCATCTCCTGCATCAGATCACATAAAAGGCTCCCTAAATGCCCCCAGCCCTGCGCTGCCCCCAGAGTCATCAACTCAGACTCGGAGGCGGCAAGAATCGGACTTTCTAATACCTTCATGTAGTGATTCTTACGTACCCCAGGCTTGGAGACCAAACTGGGATCAAATGCGGAGACGGTGAGAAAGGAATAGAAAGGCTTAAAAACATTTTAAATCTGATCTCTCTCCTTACCCTCATTCTTGCAAAACAGAGCCCTAGTGAACCCAACAAGACAGAAGCCAAGTTCCCAGTTTAGGTACATCCAAGAAAATTAAGTCATGACGGTGTTGGAAACACATAATTTAAAATTAAAAAAAAAAAAAACCCTGCTCACCAAAGCAACAGGCCTGGACAAAAATTAACCCAAACATCCCTTCCTAGACCGACCAGATCTATTCTGAGAGAAGCAAGATAAGACGTTGGCGGCAGCCCCACTCTGGTCCCAGCCATACCCAGTGATTCAGCTCCGCATTCCACCGCGGGGTTTGATGTCTGGGGGCAGGGGGTGTCCCTGCTCCAGCCAAGACGGTTGGGGGAAGGTTACTCAGGGGCAAAAAAAAAAAGAGGCAGATTCCCAACTCACACATCTCGGAGAGGAGGGAACAAATCTCAGCGTGACCGACGGCCCTGGGCCCGTGTCAGCGCTCAAAAGAGGCTTCACGGTGCCACAAAGTGGCCACGTGATGGCCCGACCCTGCCAACACCTGCACCTACACAGCCCTGCAGGACAGACAGGGAGTGCCGAGCAAATTATCTCCACATGGAAAATGCCACCTTTCCACAGGTGATGGGCACTCTTCCCCAGCGATGGGCAGCAGGAAACCCAGCTGCAATTTTAGAAACCAGAAGCACAGCATGGGGGGGGGGGGGGCACTGCACTTCTCAGAGCCAGGGGGGATTCATTCATGCCTGAGGGTCCAGAACAGAGGCTGTCACCCACCCCTCCCCAAGAAGGCCCAGGCTCCAGCTCCAGGCTGGAAATCTATCTGGTCAGCCCCCTAAATTCTGCACCTGCGGCTGGCTCCTTGTGAGCTGCCGAAACTTAACATTGTGCCACAAAACCAGCAGAAGGGTGGCGCTCAGCCCGCCCCCTTCCATGACTGGCACTTGCAAAGGAGTCTTGGCAACCCGGGCACTGGGGAAGGGCTGACCCGGGGCCTGGCTCCCTGGAGTCTAAAACACACCCCGTATTATTTTCCTCAACCCGGAAGCAGGTATTCCCCCTTTGAAAGACGTTCTCGAAAGCGCCTCTCCCATGGGATCCCGGCAGGTAAATAACACCAGAGCTTCCCTAAACTGGTTCTAAGGGGCCAGGTGTGCAGGCTGTGCTCACCGCCCCCGCAGGCTGCTGGGCTGATCTCCCCAGGACAGGGGTCTGGAAGTACAGCCATCACTCTGGGGCCAGTGAGGACCAGGGTCTGCAGGTAGGAGGGGGCGGAGGGGGTCTGCAGGTGGCAGGGGGTGAAGGGGGTCTGCAGGTGGGAGCGGGTAAAGGGGGGTCTGTAGGTGCGAGAGAAGAGGGGTTTCTGCAGGTGGGAGGGGGAGGACCAGGGTCTGCAGGTGGGAGGGGGCGAAGGGGGTCTCCAGGTGGGGGTAGCAATACCTCTGCAACTTCGCCAGCACACCCCAATTCTGGGCAAGAGCCGCGGACTGCACACCGAGAGGGGCCCCCCTCTAGCGGAGAGGCCCCCAGTCCGCCGGCCCCCTCCCCCCTCGGTCCAGGCTGGACCCCTCCGCGCGCCCGCCCGCCACGCACGCCGCCCGCGGCGGCGCCCTCACCTTGGCCTCGAAGCAGATGCCGTGCTGGAAGGCGTCCTCGTTGTGCAGGGGGATCCGCAGGTCGTGCCCGTCGTCCACAAGGTTGTACTTGGTCTTGCTGGGCATGGCGAGCGCGGGCGGCGGGAAGGGGCGGCCGGACCCGCGACGGAGGGAGGGGGCCGGGCGGGCGGAGGGCGCGGGAGCCGGCGCGGCGCCGAGGCGGGCGGCGCTGCGGCCGCGCAGTTCCTGTCGCGGGGAGGCCGAGCGGGAGCAGGGCAGGCAGCCCGGGACCGGGAAGGAAAAGCGGCGGCGGCGGCCGTGGCCGAGAGCGCCTGTCACGGAGACGCCGGCTCAGCGCGGGGCGGCTCCTCCTCCGGCCGCCGAGGCCCCTCCCACCGCCGAGGCCCCGCCCCCAACGCCGTCGCCCCGCCCTCCGCCGCCGAGGCCCGTCCCACCGCCGCCGAGGCCCCGCCCCGCAGTGTGGGCCGAGCAGGTGCGAGCCCCACGAGCGCCCCTCCGCGGCCGGGCCCGGTGTCCTCTCTGCCTGGCACCCGGGTCGCTGGAACCCAAGCCGGTCCTGCCGCTGGTTCACGCCAGGTTCCGGGCGGGCGGGGCTGCTATCGGCGGTGGCGCCCGGGGTTTTTGTTTTTGTTTTTGTAGCGGGTCAGGGGCGGTACTTACTGTTTTGTTTCCATGTTTTACCGGGAAGGCCCAAGCCCAGGGGCCCAAAGTTCCCCACATTGTACTTCTGAGCGGCTCCTTTCCCCGGAGAATCCAGACTGTGCCCAAACCGGGCCTCTGGCGCGTGCTTTGTCCCCGTGAGCAGGGCTGTCTGGCTTGTGTCCTGGGGGTGGGACATGAAGATGGGGCACGAAGGCCGGGAGAAGCCACAGCTGTGTTTGATCCTTCTTCCTGAAACGCCGTCTGTAACTGGGTACGGAAGAAAAAACGTCCGTTTCTGGCGGCGGATCCCTCCGTCCGCCTTGGGGAGAGCTGGAGCTCAGTTTGCCTGTTGCTGAGAGGCCTGTGCGTGCCTTACCTGTGCAAATGCAGGGCCCGGAGGAGGCGTTAGCGACCCAACACTCAGACAGCATCTGTGAAACCCGGTGGGCACAGGGGGCAGGGCAGCTGTTCCTGGACAGGTTATTACCCCAAAGTCACCAAAAAGCAGCCAGAGCAAAGCCAGCCCAGCCTGAGGTCACTGAGACCAAACGGCCAGCTTCTCTTGGGAAGTCACCACTCGAAACACGGGCACAGTCATCTGAGACAGGCTGCACACCAGAAATCCTCAGCTGCTTGTTGAATGGACAAGGCCGGGACACATCCCAGGGAGAGCGCCTGCGAAGGGCACGTCTTCCCACACCATTTGCACCATAAATTGATATAAAATGCACTATTGCCGTTGCTATATTTCTCATCTTGTCCTTCCCGTATGTTGCCAACTCCCTGTTTGCTGGAATCACTGGTCCAGGTGTAGCATCCACTTCGGTACCTCCTTGAACAAAAGCAAGCTGAGGGCTGGGGCAGGTTAAGCATGCACATTACACTGGACAGACTTGATTATATTCCTCAGTATTAGTAAGAGCCAAAAATAATCCGCACTGAGGAAACACGCCACTAACCTTTTTATAAATACAGGACGTGAGTCTAATCAGGCTCGTTTGACTCTTTGAATGTCATCCCGGTTTTAACATGCATCACGAGGCGCTCTCCAAAACCTGGTGCAGGAACCAACAGTGTCCAGGCAAGACCATGAATAACTGCTTCATTCACATCTCAACCCTCCCCACGCCCACTCCCCGCCAATCTAAAAAGTCTGCTGCCTCCTAATAGCCTTCTTTCGTGGACTGGATGACCACAACTTCAGATCTAAAGCTGTGACCCATTGTTTGCCAACGAGACACAAAAGGCTGAGCCCCCAAAGTATTGCAGGGTCTGGTATTTCAGAGACAACAGCAGAGCAGACATCCAATAATTAGTTATGGAATCAAATGATAATTAGAGCCAATAGTCGCTGTGCTTTCTCTATGTGACGTGTGACATCTCCATTAATGGTGACAACAGCCCTAAGGTTAGTCCCTATTTTGGAAGAAGCTGAGGTACAGAGGCATCGTCTGACCAGCCCAAGGTCACACGCTTAGAAAGGGGAAGGAGCCGGAACTGGACTCCTGTTCTGTCCAGAGGTGTTCCCACCGCGGCCGGGGAAGGCGTGAAAGGCTTCCTGCTGCAGGTGAGATGCACATGTTCCATGTAGGTGTGTGCTGTTGTGGAGCTATGTTCACTGCACTTGGCCGAGACAGAATGTTCCAGAAGGAGAGGCCTGCTCTCCGCTTTGGCCTCCGCCGGCTCCGGTGTCAATTGCAGGGGCACAGAACGACCTTCTGCTGGGAAGGAACAATGGGCGTCCAGAGTCATTTCCTTTTTCAGCAGCGACTTCAATCTTGTTTTTACACCTTTGGATATAGTTGGCAATTGACGTTCGCCCACAGCGTTTTCAGATGCATCCAAAAAATGAATCAAGTGTTGTTTCTTAAAGTGAATGACAGGCATATATATCGCTTTCCAGAGCCTTCTGTATTTTAAACTTGCAAGAGACCATTTTAATCTGAAGTACATGTGATTAAAACATAAATTGCCAAAGCATCCAACACTTTCTGTTAGATCTTATTGAAACGTTGTTTAGAAACAAATTCAGAAAAAAACCTAAATCACAGGCTTTACAACTGGAAGTTACACAGTGACCCTCCAACCCAGCTCCTGCTTTACAAAGACAAAAAAGCAACTCAGAGAGATTAAGCCATTTTCCTGGCGGTCAGTACAGGCTCAAGCTCACAGCTCAGAAGCTCCCCATCCCACAACGATGAGTTATAAATTACTTGACAGCAAATTTATGTTGAGCCCATGTTTGAGGCGGAGAAAATGAATTCAGTTTTGACTGTAAAATGCCTGCTTGGCTAGCTGAGCACGCCCTGTGGGTGTCTCGCGTGGCCACGTGAGGTGGGTGCGCAGATCAGGACCCCGAGGCAGCGCAGGTCTCAGAACCCCAAGTCTGAAGACCTCACCAGAGAATTGCCAACAAAGAATGAAGAGTGGCCCTGGCTGCTGTGGCTCAGTGGATTGAGCATCAGCCTGCAAATCAAAAAGTCGCCAGTTCGATTCCCAGTCAAGGCACGTGCCTGGGTTGCAGGCCAGGTTCCTTGTAAGGACCACGTGAGGGGCAACCACACACTGATGTTTCTCTCCCTCTCTTTCTCCTTCCCTTCCCCTCTCTCTAAAAATAAATAAACAAAATCTTTAGAGGGGGGAAAAAAAAAAGAACGGTAACAACCCACGAAGATGTCTCCTGTCAGATAACACCAGCTCCAAAAAGTTCAAGTTTGTTCCACAACATCATTTTTACCTGATGGTCTCCCCTGGGTCACGGGGAGCAAGAGCCACGCGCCCAACTTAAAGGTGGCCATGAAGATAGTAAGGGACTTCTGTGCAAAGGCAGGTAGGTAGACAGACAGACAGACAACAGACGGGTGGATGGATGGATGGATGGATGGATGGAGATAGAGACAGAGAGAGAGAACCCTCTCTCACTAATGGTCTCTAATGGGAGTTTGGTCAACCCCGGTCTTTTATTCTATAAGTAATAATTTGGCATGTTCTCCCCATAAAAATTGCTCTAAAAGGTTCTGACGCTGACCTATGTGTTTTTCCCCTTAATTGAAATGGATTCCCCCCACGTCTGCCCCCACACCACGTATCACACAGGCCATGGCTATTTCCAGAGGGTCTTCAGGCTGCCCCCCACATTCTCTCTCCTGGGACGCCCGGGGGTCCAGAATGCGATGCAGAGAGAGGAGCAGGGTCTGGGGGTGCCGAGCGTGGACAGCAGGCTGGGCTCTGGCTGGCTTTGAGCTCCCCCTCTCGTGCGGCTTCTCCTGACCCTCCCTCCTGAGTGGAGGGACCTCCTTGCTTTTCCAGGTCAAGTTCACAGCTGTGTTTCTTGGCCTTGCTTCATATTTCAGGTGAGAAATACTTATTGACTCAACAGCTTTTGCTTCAAAAACCTTTTGGTCACAAGCAGTGAAACCATTTTTAACAAGGGTGGCCGCCCTCACAGCCTCCCAGAGGTCCCCGGGAATGTGAGAGGCATACACCCTACACAAGACTGAGACCTGGCCATGCGCAAGGTGATGTGGCCCAACTGACCGTAAGAACCAGAGGCACCATTTCTGAGTGTCACAGGAGACAAGGAAGAAGAGAAGCCACCGGGACTGGCTTGGTCCAGACTGAGCCTTGAGCCTGGCTTGAAAAGAGGAAATGATTTGAATCTTAATACAGAGCCCAGCAGGAGGAGGTGAGAAGACGCACAGACGGGGTGTATAGCCACACGGGGTCTTTGGGGGACAGGAGACTGGCTCACAGGATGGAGAGTCCCCCTGCCCCCTGGGGTGCAGGTGGTGACAGGCCAGTGGCAGAGTCTGCAGGCCTCGAGGGGCAGCCTTTCCCAGGGCGAGAGGGCAGCCCTGCGTGGGAAACATGTTCCCGTGATTTCAGCCACTGTGGAGAAATTCTGGCTCTGGACCAGACGATCCCCTCCCGTCCACGCTGCTCCCGTCCCACAGACACCCAGTGATGGAAACGGGTGAAGCGTCAGCCACCCCACCCCACTGGTTTCGAGGGTCCAGAGCAATGCCCCTTCCACCGGCTTCTACCCTCTGCTCCCCGCCCAGTGTGGGCCTGCGCCCTGGGTGGCAGCTCCGGGACCAGTTACAGGGTCCCCGGTTTGGTTTGTCGGCTGGTTTCCGTGTCCCCCAATGGCCAAGCGAGAATTCCCTTCTGCTGCTCTGCTCAGGATGGGTCCTAGGGCCCTCCCTTTACCCCTCCACACTTAGATCTCTGTCTCTAAATCTGGGGCTAATTCCATCTCTTATCTATTTAAAACCCAAAGCAAGAGTCCAGCTGTTCGAATGAGAGCCTGTTGGCTCAGCTGAGCCCACCCTGTCGCGGCGACGGGTCTCGTTGCTCTTTATAAACCCACGTTCTCCAGACACGAGGGTTGTGAGGCTATGGGAATGCTTGAGGATGCAATGGAAGTTGGTGGTTTTGTTTTGTATTTTATTTATTTATTGTTAGAGAGGGGGAGGGAGGGAGGAAGAGAGAAAGAGAAACATCCATGTGTGGTTGCCTCTCGTGCGCCCCCTACTGGGGACCTGGCCTGCGACCCAGGCCCATGCCCTGACTGGGAATCAAACCGGCGTCCCTTTGGTTCCCAGGCCCGACCCTCAACCCACTGAGCCACACCAGCCAGGGCTGTAAGTTCATGTTTTATTTTCAGATCTCTCTTTGGACATATAAAGCTTTTAAGAAGATCTGTAGCTGCTTAAAAAGTAGAGCTTTCTTCAGGCACCCCACTGCTGTGCTTTAAAAAAACAAGGAAGGAAGAAAGAAAAATACAGCTGTGTGCTTGCCCAGGTGTGTGTGGGACCGCATGTGCCCTCCCAGGATGGGCCTGCCACGTGGGGCCTCCTGTGTCTGGGGGAGCCGGCCTCTGATTAGCATAACGGGCTCTCCTCGGGGGCCCTGGTGTTGTCCTCTGAACGACATGTGGGGGAGCAGCACCAGAGTTTGTTAAGAATGACAAGCATTTCGGGAGAATGAGGAAATTGTGTGGCCTTCTTCAGATCCAGTCTTAGCAGGTTTCCATCATTAGCAGCAGTGTCCGTCCCTTAAAAGGTCTCACATTCTCGGTGATAAATCCCTCGGCATCTCCAGCAGGCCCCCTTTCCACGCCGCTCAGAGTATTTTCCTGAGACCGCGCACAAGTCCTCAGGACCGTCCACCCGTCTGAGCAGCCGTGGGGCTGCTCCCAGCCAGAGGCAGCCTTGGTCACCTCAGCTCCGCTCACACGGTGACGCTGTACCTACAGCCAAGTTCAGGTCAGAACAAATGTTTCTCAAGACCATTCCTTTCCAGAAAAGCAGCCTGGTCTCAGAGCTAGAACAGAGAGTGCGGGTGGGGTGGCATTTCTTAACGACAATCTGCTCTCCATTCTAAGGGCTGGCACATCACTGATGTGCTCCTGGTGTAGCCACAGGACTCCTGCAGCCTGTCTGTCCGTGAGCTGGTGGCATTCCTCCTCGGGCACCCACCACACGGTCCAAGAAAAGTCCTCACCGAGCTACTGGTGGGAGGGAGTTTTCTAGGGAGTCACTGGAAGATATATTTGCCGATGAGAACAAGGATGAGCCTGTGCCGAAAAGCCTCTTTCTAAACGGAGTGCTGTTCACCTGTGTTCACAGGGGCCAAAAGGTGGAAACAGCTTGCACACCTCTTGGCAGGTGATGGGAAAACAGAATGGTCCCCCCACACAGTGCAATATTATTCAGCCCTAAAAAATCAAATTCTGGCACAGGCTGCAATGTGGAGGAACCCAGAGGACACTGCGCTGAGTCACGACAGGACAAATGTTCTGTGACGCCGCCCCTCCTGGGCAGGGCTGCCCGGTGACACTGTGGCTCGGGTCCCCATTTCGGACACAGCTGGGCAGACAAGAAAGGGGGGTCCGTCCCTGCAGAGCCTGTTCCAGTGTTGGCGAGGACCTGTGAGACCTCCACCCAACTTTCCTCCTGATGCTCATTTCCCCCCCTTGTCATCTGCAGCTCTGACTTCACCCCAGCCCCCCAGCCCTGCCAGACTTGCTCCTCCTGGTCTTGCTGAGCTCTGTGCCCAGGAGGGGACACCGTCAAATGCTCCAGGACACAAGACTCTGCTGTTCTATCCTTTCCCATTTTCCCTGGTGCTTAGAGTGATTCAAAGCACTGAAGGGGGACGGCTACTAGGTCCACTCCTTCCACCCCACCCTCTTCCAGGACAGGGAACTGAAGCTCAGAGAGGCCAAGTGACTTTGAAAGGCTGCACAGCTGGCTGGTAGCCCAACTGGACTTGAACTCGGGCTTCAGGTCCTGTCCTGACCCCAGGGACCCAGCTGCCCTCCGCTGGCGCGGCAGACCTCTGCAAGGCTGAGCAGGCCAGGCCCCACGGCTCCCAGTCACCCGGCCTCTGTGGCCCGGTTCCCAGAACCTGCCGGGTCCAACCCCGCGCTGCTATAGCCACGCGGTCTCTGGTGCCCTCTGGTGGCAGAACTGAGAAGCGGCAACTGCTCCGCTTAGCTCTGCAGAGTCCCCTCTTCCTTTACCTGTCCTGACCATTCGGGGGCACTTATCAAAGTTCGTCTGAACACAGACTGCCCCATGCTCCCCAGGGGCCCCTCCAGAACCTGAAGTTGAAATATGTGAGCGGAACAGGGCCCACAAAGCGACCCCACAGGTGACAGGGATGTGGTTTCCTCCCTCCTGGTCCTGAGTGTCTCAGGGCCACCTTCTCACCGACCACAGGAGAGGATGAGGGTCAGGGCCCCCCGTGGGGGGGCAGGGACCAGCCAAGGGTGAGCTGGGAGCAGGGCCACTGGGGGAGGAGCTGGGAGGCCTGGGAGTCCCCTAAGAGCAATGGCAGCGTGGGACACCCACGCTGTGGGCCTCCCTTCCGCCCAGAAGCCACAGGACCTGCTGCTGCTGCGTTTGCCATGGAGTGATGTCCAGACCCCAGGGCCTTTCTCTGCTGACCGCCCACACAGACAGTGGTCCTATGACCTGTCCTCCTCACCCATCCTCAGTGGCTGAGCACATGGAAAGCTTGTTTCTCACGCACCCTTGGGTGAGTGAGACCCCAGAGCCAGGCTCCTCCCTCGTCCGCCACCTCTGGGCGCAGACAGAGCACTGTGGCCATGTGACTGACCCGTAATACCACCGAGGAGGCTCAGGTACACTGTCATCGTGGGAGTGTCTGCCCTTCTCACCTCTCAGATACTCGACGCCCTCAGTGACAGTGGCTTCCCAGAAACATGCAAAACAGCCCCTTCCTGTGGGGAGCCGCTCCGAAGGCCCTGAGCTCCAGGACACTGTGGGAGGGCCAATAAATCAAGCTTGGGGACCGCAGAACGCAGAATGCTAGGGCTCAGAGGGCCACCCTGGAAATGAGTCCACATCTTGGCAAGCAGGCCAAGCTGAGACCGCAACTTCCCAGGGGCCCTGAGGCTCCCAGGCTCAGGCACAGCCAGAGAGGCAGCGTCAGGGAGATGCCAAGGCTACCGGGTGGGACATCTCACCGCCCTGGCCTCTGCGGGTGGTTTTTCTTCCATAGGTGTGCCCCTTTGCACGTCTAGCATTGGAGAACCTCCTAGAAGGACAGATGGCATGTAGCTGAGGGGCTGAAGTGGAGTTTTCAAAGTTAGGTGCTGGAGGGTGGGTATGAGTAACAGCCAGAGCTCAGACCTGGCTTGCCCCTTGCAGGCCGCTCCTTTTCGTCCTCGGACCTGACGGTCAATCTCGGTCCTTGGTGTCCCCGCCTGCGGCTTCAGGCAGCAGCCCTTTCGGTGCAGGATGGTGGTGAGCATGACCTAAGATGCTGGCACCGGGCCCTATCAGGTGCTCGGCTGCCATGAGCTGTGGGGATGCCACTTCCAGTGCATGCCCCCTGGTGGCATGGGGGCAGCGTTTCACAGGACACACAATTCCAGATCTGAAGGAAGCAAGGCTCCGATGCTGACAGCCTGCTGAGCAGCAACGCATTCAGGACCCGCGCCTGTCACCTTCAGGTGACAGCTCTGAGGCTCTGAGGGGCTTCCTCCCCGTGTGAAGGACAGGAGGGGGGACTAGAGAGGGGCAGGCAGCATCAGTGAGGTGGAGAGAGGGGGGAAGGAGGGCAGCCAGGGTCAGGGGCTCCCTGGATTCATTGGAACCAGCTTGAGCCGGGTGTTCGAAAGGAAGAGGCAGCTGCAGAGGAAGGGCAGAGACCGTGGGCAGGGGTTGAGGCTCGGCCAAGCCGCCCTCGGGCTCCCGGGGCTATTTGCGGTGTTTCTCTCTGTGGACAGGAGCTTGGCTCTCAGGGCGCATGGCTGGGTTCCCTCTTGTCTGGAGTGAGGGGTGACCTTGGTTTTTCACTCCAGACTTGGTGTCAGGCCATAGATTGCTCCGGACTCTGCCATCTGTCCTCCCAGAGAAGCCCCCCACCCCCTCCACACTCAGGCAGCGTCTCCCGGGCCTGACGGGTCCCGGCTGCTCTGCCAGCAAAGACGGGCTGGTAGCCGCCCCCAAGCCCAGGCTCCGGGAACCTCTCCGGATCTGCTCGCCCCTTAGAATGTCCCCTTGTTAAAGTTTATCCCTAGAACCAAACAAACCCCGAAAGAGGAAAGCATGTCGACCTGAATCACAGGTAACAGAATAAAAAACGATGACTTCCTTGCTTCAGGTAAGGAAACTGAGGCACAGAGAGTCCCCACCGAGTTCACCCAGCAAGTCAGATCCAGCAAAGACAACCCTGTGTCATAAAGGGCTCCTGTCTAGTCACATCTGCGCCGTTCAACAAGTATTTGTCAAAGGGTGGAGACTGTTAAACACCCCCAATCTCCACAACAAGTGGGCGATACCAGAAAACCAAAGCTGGGAGGCAGAAACCTGCCCAAGGTCACCCACCGGACGAGCGGCCAAATTAAGATTAGGGCCCAGGCCTGCGGTTCAGACGCCCCCACAGAGCTCAGGGGAGCATGATCTCCCTTCTCCCCAGGCAACCTTCACCTTTCTACCGGTGTCTCCATGCCGAATCCGACCGACTTACCCCTTCTGACGCCGTGACCTTGGGTGCCCGTGATTCTTGGACTTGGGGTCGAGGTTCACGCCTGTAAGAGTCAGTAAAGAACATGGCAGGCAGGTGAGGGCACTGCGTGGTTCCCATGCTGGAATGAAGTGACCACTCCAAGGTCAGCAGTGAGTATGGCAACACCAGATCCCATAGCCCGTCTATTGGATCCCAAAGCCTGGGGTCCCCTGTGACTCCAGGCTGCCTGATAAGCTACAATTAAATGACATTGTCCACTAATGGTGTTTGGTGTCGATTCAGTGCCAGCGGAAACCCCCAGAAGAGGAAACTTTACTCGGTGCAAACAGCTCAGCTGTGATACAGCAAGACTACGTATGAGGCAGCCCCGGGGAAGGCCCCTCTCTGGCCACACAGCTCAGTTCAACAGTCCACTCGGCTCTGTCTCCCCTGGGCCATCTGCAGTGTTTCGGCTCCAACCAGGGGAAAGCCATCCTCACTGGGTGGGGAAAGTGCTTCTGGGAGCCAGAGGGAAGCTGACTTTATAGAGAGAAGCCCCTGCACCTGGCCCTGATTGGTCCATCCTCATGCAAATGAGGGCTCTAAGGAATGAGGTCCTCAGTTGGATTGGTCCAAAAGGGACTGTCCTAATTGGTCAGAATGGAGCCACTCAGAAGATGCTGATGGGGATAAAGCCGTGCATCTCTGATTGGATGGGGAAAGTCTCCATCCCATTGGTTGAAACAATTCCAGGAGCCCCTTTATAAGGGCTGGTTCAGCAGCAGAACCACAGTGCCCGAGGCTGGCAGGTCTTTGGCTTTTCCCTGAAGTGCAACCTGTCGGCAGTGGCTGCTAGACTCTGGTTATGGATCAGAGCCTGGTTACCTCCAAGGACCCCTTCTTGGACAATAAACATCTCTTCTCAAGGTGCACAAGTGTCTCGGGTCTTGAAATCCTGACTTTTCACCTGGGAGTGGCCAAGTCTTCCTGTGAGTCCACCGCCCTGCCTCCAGAAATGCCCAGACTCTGCCTAACAATTCGGATATTTGCTCTGCTTCCCTCCCCTGCCCAGCACCCTCCTTCTGGAGGATGGCTTCCCATTGAACACCTAGCAGCCCAGAGCACCGCCCTGGTCTCAGCCAGCACTCTCCATTTATCTGATTTGAACACTGCACTTTGTCCATGTTTTTACCCCCGTCTAGCTCCAGAGAAGATTTGACAGTGCATGTGGGTGTGTTTGCCGTTCTCACAAGTCCAGACACCCAGACCTTGGATTTGTGCCCATAAGCTGGGATTTGAAAATAAATAAATAAAAGTTAGAGGTCTGTCCAGAAAAAGTCCAGCCATGGTTAATGTAACGAGAACAATTTGCACGCCATCGGTGTCACCTGGCAGCCAAGGAGCATGGACTGGAATGCCCAGGCGTGAACAATGACGACTTCCCTGTACTAGTCAGTGGGGGTGGTAGACACACCGAGTGAGCCTGTGTCCTGTGTGGCTGTCACATTCACAATGACTGAGCGAATAGAGCAACGAATCTGCATCAAATTTTGCATTAAGTTTGAACATTCCTCCACAAAAAATATTCACATGATTCAGAGGCCACAGCTACGGGCGACTGCTGATGGGCAGCTTCATCACGGCAACCTGCCCACTCACGCATCATGTCTTCTGCAGAGTGTTTTGGTGAAACATCAAATCACCCAGGGGAACTCAGCCCCCCTACAGCCCAGATTTGGCGCCCTGTGACCTCTGGCTTTTCCCAAAACTGAAATCACCTTTGAAAGGGAAGAGATTTCAGACCATCAGTGAGATTCAGGAAAATACGATGGGGCACCTGATGGTGATTGGGAGAGCTGTGTGAGGTCCCAAGGTGCCTACTTAGAAGGGGACAGAGGCGTCATTGTCCTGTGTACAGTGTTTCTTTATCTTGTATCTTCTTCAATAAATGCCCCCGTTTTTCATTTTACACGGCTGGATACCTTCTGGACAGACCTGTGCATTAATTAATAAGGGTTGTTATTCTGCTTCTGTCAGTGATGATCGCTTGTTTGTGCTGCAGGCTCCTCAGCTTAGATGGTCACACCGCTCAGTCTTCGCAGAAGGGGCAGGTGTTTAACTTTCTCCAGGCCCTGTGCTCACACCTCCCACATCTTGGCAGGGTATTTCCCGGGTGGCAGTTGTCCCTGAAGGCACAGCGCCCTTCCTGACATTCACAGGAGGGTCTCCAATGCAGGGACACGGTAACAGAGTCTCCCTGTTAAGAGTGGCCGCCGTCGTGAAGATCACCGAGCCACCGAGACCCTGAGGCTCGTCGCAAACCAGAAGACTGCGTGAGCTGCGCCCTTTGACCGCTGCTGGCATCCCGGCAGCGGCCTCCCGGGGGACAGTGTCGGAGATTTACTGGCAAAGCGCTGTCCCGGTGTTTAACATTCATTCACAAGCGCCAGCGGGGAGTTCAACAGCTGCCCTCTGGGGGGCAGGGGGACCCGGACCGGCGCTGCACTCAGAGCGAAGCACCGCAGGAGCGCCAAGTTCAAAGCTGCGAGTCCGCCCAGCGCTGCTCCGGACAGAGGCCCCTCCCTCCGGGCCAGCACCCTGCGCCCCGCTGGCCTCCGGCCCTTCTCCGACCCAGTGCGCACGAGGGGGTGGGGGGGGCACACATCAGAGACCCGGATCAGGGTCATTTCTCTCCCGTCTCCATCAGCGGTCCGAGGCCACCCCGCCCACCCCACGATGCGAGCCCTGAGCCCCCGTGGGGCGGGTCTGGGCGCCCCGGGCTTCCCGGGCTTCCTCCGCCCCGCTGCTCTGCCTGCTCCCCGCCTTCCCCCCTGCGCTGCCCCCTCCCCCTGCGCGCTGTCACTGGCTGCACCTCCGAGGCCGCACAATAGAGGCTCCGCCCTCGCCCTGCAAGCGCTGGGCTGCCTCGGCGCCCAGCAGTCGGCGCGGTCCGCCCGTGCACCCCGGGCTCCCGGTCCCCCACCCCGGGCGACCCCAGGCTCCCTGCTGCTGCTGGTGGTGCACGCACAGCCCGGACCCCTCCGTCCCCCCTGCCGCCGCCGGGCCACCTCCGGTTTCCCTCTGCCCCGCTCCACCGGCGCGCGGTCCGGGCTGCTCGCACCCGGAGGGAGATGTCCGGGCGCTCCAGGGAGCGCCCGCCTGCCGCGCTCGGCTGCACCCGGCTGGAGAAGGCGCTCTGAGCAGCCCCCCTCGGACTCCAGCCGACGGACCCTCTTGTTTCCGTCGCTCCCAACCCGGACCGCCGACGCTGCCCAGGGCAGCCAAGCCCCTCCTTGCCGCCCCCATGGCCAAGCCTCTGCTGCTGGTTCTGTGCCTGGCTCTGGGTGTGGCTCCAGGCTGCGCATCCAGCACGGCCCCCGCGGGAACCAGCGAGCCCCCCGCGGGAACCAGCGAGGCCCCCACGGGCACCAGCGAGCCCCCGCTGGCTGAGACGGTGGCCCCCACGGAGGCGGAGACCCTGCAGAATGAAGCAGACAACCAGGAGAACATCTTGTCTCAGGTACTTCCCAGAACACCTGCCTGAGCCCATGAGGGCATCCGCTGCTCACGGATCAGAATAGTTTCGTGAGGAAGGGGAGGGCATCCGCTGCTCACGGATCAGAATAGTTTCGTGAGGAAGGGACACGGGTCTCTCCAGGTGACGAAATCAGGAGAGAGAAGGGAAAACCATCAAAACTCTTGCTTCGGGGCTGGGGACAGCAGGGCCACCTCTGGTATGAGTGGCTGTTTGTCCGGCTGGGAATGTGATAGCAGACGGGTGTTGGGTGGTGTGACCCGGGCAGGGGGGGATGTTTCACGGCAGGAGCGAGCCACCCAGGAGTAGATGGGGTGACTGTGGGCAGAACAGCTACCTGTGAGGCCCCCCAACACAGAGGGACCGGCAACCCCTGACTGGGGGGCAGCACAGAAACGCAGACCACCCAGGGCTGGCACGTCGGCGGGAGGTGCAGGTGGCAAGTGACAGCTGACAGCGACGGGCCTTGTAAAGTGTCCCTTTTCAAAGGACTTTCCTGGTTTTCCGACTCAGGCCTCATGCCCACGATCTGCAGCAAAGGACTAGGGAACTCAGGCCGGTTAGAGCGGGGGTGGACTGAGCCAGGGTGCCCACCGTCTTTCCAGACCCGTCCACTGTCTGGGACAGCTCTCCCTGGGCTGTTTGACTCATGTTCCCCAGAGCCGGCGCGATGACGTGTGGTGGGTGTCACTGTGACCTAAGCAGGGGGCGGCTAAGAAAGGGCCCCAGGCGGGCAGCTGTCAGCGCCTCCGCCAGCCTGGCACTGGTCTCCTGGGCCTTCCCTTGACGACGAAGCTAACACAGGCCCCACCCCGCCCCCGTCCTCGCGCTGACCCCTAAATCGAAAAGCAGATGCCTAACGCTGGGGCTGTGCAGAGTGACTTTTCCTGGACGCCGGGCCTCTGGAAGGCAGGGCCCCCACGGGGTCTCAGTACAGGTCCGGGAGGGACCTGGGCCGAGTCTCAGAGGGCCGCAGGTGGCAGACGGGCAGCCCTGCCGTGCCAGGCACCCCGAAGCACCCCGCCTGGGTCCGCTGAGCGACTCTGCATCCGACCACAGCCCTCAAGCAACTGTCGGTGTTAGCAGAACCCCAACCTTTGCGCAAGAACGTGGCCAGCCTTGCTCCCCTGCATCCCAGGAATGTTTCCACAGCAACCAGCTCTTGACCTGCCAGCCGGGTCATGAGCCGCACGGAAGGGACCAGTCTCTGTGCCTGGAAAGGGAGCCTGGCTTTGGGGCACAGGGCCTGCTGGAGGGGAGCGGGAGGAGCCTGTGCCCCCACGTATGCCCGCTGGGGAGGGTCCCGGCCCGGGCAGGCTGGCGGGGCTGCGCTCTGAGGAAACGGTTTGCGTCGTGGAAGCGAAAGGGCTGCCAGTCTGTGCTCCTCACTTTGGCTTGGACTTTGGGCTCAGTAAGGGCTCTAGAGGCCAGATAAGCCCGTAAGCTGAGGCGTCCTCGCTGACTTCTCCCTTCCTCTACTCCAACCCATCCTTCGAGGCCCAGATCTAACACCACCTCCTCCGAGAAGCCTTCCTGGGTCCGGCTGGTGCACTGGGCCCAGGCCGAGCTCCCACTGAGCTGAGCACACGGGGCAGGCATCTCTGCTTTGCTGGGACTGCTCCTTCCCTCCCTCCCGCGCTGGCTTGGGTGAGGACTGTGGGGAGGACGGTGGGTTTTGATGCAAGGCTGTGGCCCCCGGAAACGCACAGCGTCCAGGGTGGAGGCACTGGTGCGGGGTGACCTCAGGGAGCTGTCACGTCAGCGGGTGGTGTTGCAGTGACTCCTCACGCCACCATGAGAATGGCCTGAGGTCTCTGGCCATGCGAGCAGAGAGTCCTCTGCGGGGGCCTGTGTGTGCACCCTGCCATCCTCCTGTCTGTCTGTCTGTCTAGTTGCTGGGAGACTATGACAAGGTCAAGGCTGTGTCTGAAGGTGCCAACTGCCAGTGCAAGTGTGTGGTGAGGCCCATGGGCCACGACGCCTGCCGGAGGGCCCACGCGGGGGCCGCCCGCCAGGAGGACTCCTACACAGTGGAGACCATCACCTCGGGCCCTGCCTGCAAGTGCACCTGCATCGCGCCGCCGTCCGCCCTCAACCCCTGCGAGGGGGACTTCAGGCTTCAGAAGCTGCGGGAGGCCGACAGCCGGGACCTGAAGGTGGGACCTGCTGGAGGCGATGCTGTGGGTGAGGGGCGCCTGAGGGACCCTGGAGTCTGACAAGCCCAGGGGGCGTAGGCCTTGGAGAAGTGTATCTGCTTTAGCCTTTACCCAGATGGGTCCCTTTCAGTCCCAGTGTGCAGGGGAGGTGCGGAGAGCCGAGTGTGCCTGCCTTCCCTATGCAGCCCGGGAGGCTGGGCCTGGGGGTAGCTGCCAAAAGAACTTGGTGTCCTTCCCGGGGACCACTGCCATGGCGGACGGTCACCATCACGCCCCCAGAAGAGGCGAGGAACACACACCCAGGTGTCAGCGTGAGCGCTGGGTGACGCTGGGGACGCTGGGGTCTGGCTGTGACCCTGCAGTCCTGGTCCCCCGGGGTGGGGAGGCTCCAGCCTGCCTGGGGTGGCCTGTCGGGGCCTGAGCTGGCCCCTGCTGTCCCCCCTTCCCTGGCAGCATGGGCAGTGGGAGGAGCTGGGCTTGGGAGTCACACAGACGGGTTCAGAGCGTCACTCTGCCACCACTTGCGTCACCTGACTCAAGATATTTACTTGTCTGGCCTGAATCCCCCCCAAAAGGAAAGTAGGAATAATAACACTTCCTTGTGAGACCGTGCTCAGAGCCGAGGACGACCGTCGATTTTGTCATTGGCCCCACGCACACACGTGGCATTTAACGAATGACCGCAGGACGTGCCGCTGGGCTAGCGCCCGGCGCTCTCTTGTCACTGGCGGTCATCAGTGCCCCTTTCAGCAGAGTGCCATTGCCCCAGACAGCGAGGGTCTCAGGATGCAGCCACAGCCCTCAGAGCTGTGGGTCTGCCCTGAAACCGTTCTGACCCAGAGGCCTCGTCCCAGGGTCTAGGCTAGGACTCTGGGGGCTGCTGGGACAGGCAGGCAGAGCCAGACCCCATCACAGTGCTCGCGGACCAGGCGCCCTCTGTGGCCTTGCCCAGGGCGCAGCTGCCTCCACCCACAGGGAGGAAGGAGATCCCCAGTCACAGCTGTGTCACACGTAGGTTCTCCTTCTCATCGCGAGGCTGGGTGCTGGGCGGGGAGCTGAGATGCAGGCGCAGGTCCAGCAGTCTGTTCCACATGTGGCTCCAGCAGGGAGGCTCCAGGGAAGCATCTGTCCTCTGCCCCCGCAAGCCCCGGGTGCCCCCAGAGCCCAGCTGCCTTCCTCCCGGGGGCTCCATCCTGGCAGGAAGGGGGCAGTTTTGGAGGAACTGAGAAGACTGGGTGCCTGACAGCTTGCCGCCTCGGAGGTGGGTCCCTGGGCCCTTCTATGCCAGGCCCGGGTAGCTTTCAGTGCTCAGGGAAAACGAGGCAGACAACGAAGGTGAGTCGGGAGCGTGTCCACCAGGCACTGAAGTTCACGGCCACTTCACTGAGCATTCACAGATGCCCGGCTGTGGGCCGGGTGCCCTGTGGACAAAGCTGGGTCAACGTAGGCACCACTTATGAAGAGCTCACAGCCCCTCAGGGCAGGCAGCCACGTGCGCGGCGGAGAGATTCACTGGGAGGAATAAACCGTTTTCCTCATTCGCGCAGGGTCCTCCCTCGGCTCACCCACGACTCCAGTGCACAGACACGCCTACGCATTTGCACCCGCCCTTGTGGCTGCTGAACCGACGCCAGCCTCTGAGGGCCACCTCTCAGGTCCTGGCTGGGACTGCCTGCCGGCCCTGCTCTGGGTCTAACTGACCCTGTCCTTGTCCCGCAGCTGGCTACCATCATCGACATGCTGGAAGGGGCTTTCTACGGCCTGGACCTCCTGAAGCTGCATTCTGTCACCACCAAGCTGGTGGGGCGAGTGGACAAACTAGAGGAGGTAAGGAAGATTCTGGGTCTCCCCGTCTGTCTGCTGCCCGAGCCCCAAAGCGCCATCGTGTTCCCGCAGAAGCCACCAACCCTGACTAGACTTAAGCCACCCCCGTTCTTTGGAAAGAAAAAATGTATGTCAAACACACATCTAAAATTATGCCAAATTGTTGGTGGGTTAGAATATAAAGACCACCCTTTTCACAGAGAACCACACAGCTGCTGCGGCTGTAGTGCAGTCCCCCTAGTGCGGACCGTCGTCACAGAGGCCTGGGGCTTCTCCGGGGCACCCTGGGGCTAAGTCACCCTGCTTCTCAGGTGTCAGCGGGCATCTGTCGCGGGCTAGATGCCCAACAGCTGTCTGCTTGGGAGCGACTGGCCGCAGCAGCTGGTGGCCCCACCCCCAGGCCGGCTGCCCCTGTCCGTCAGCTGGGGTCAGGCATCAGGGAGAGTCATGCCTGTCCTCACAGTCTGAGCACCAGCTGTTTCAGAGGCTGGAGACAGCTGTCCCCAAGCCACCTGGTCCCCATTGTGTCCTGGAGGGCTCGGGCTGAGCTGCAGGGAACTCCAGCCCTCCACTGGGGTCCAGCAACCCCCACAAGGAAGCCTGTTCCCTGTGCCCGGCCTGGGCTCTTCAGCCAGGCCCTGAGCACATCCATCCACCTGCCCACATGCCAGGCAGCTCCCGGCTGTGGGGCCAGGCCTGCTGCACAGCTGGGGCCCTGCTCGGCCCAGCTGCCATCTAGCAAGCTCTCCTCCAGGTGTGCAGGTGTCTCTTGTCTGCGGCTCAGATCCAGGGCCCCTCCCGCTCCACCTCACCCCCAGGTGCCAAGCTGCGCATGCAGCCCCCTGCCATTGTCGGTCCCAGGCCTGGGGAGGGAGGCAGGTGGCATCCTTCCTGCCCTGACACCTGCCCATGTGGTCACACAGCCAGGCAGCACCCCCGCTGTGGGCATCTGGCCTGGTGTCCAGAACAGCACCGCCCCCCCCACGCCCACGCCTGCTCCAGCTGCACAAACAAGATGGCCGAGAGCCGCCCAAGCTCCGCACCCTGGTCACCTTCCCCAGGCCATCGCTTTCCACTTAGTGTCAGCCAGGCACGCGCACACCTGTCCAACAGCTGACAAGGTGCAGACAGTCTGTGCCCAGGAGCAGCTTCCCCCACCTCCTCTGGCCCCCGGCCCATCCCCCACCTGCCCGCCCAGTGGCACTGGCTTCTTCAGGCTGCCCCGTACCCAGGATGCAGACCAGGATGGCGTTGGCTGGGTGTTCCTTCGTCATCGGCCAGCCCTGGGCTCTGGGGGCGGGGCTGCCTCCAGCCCCGAGCTGCGCAAACCCAGAGGCCGGCGTGGGGACCAAAGACTACAAATCTGAGACTAGGGGCCTCTGGGGTGTAGCAACGCCAAGGTGTGTGGCCCCACGTGAGCACACGACCAGCACTGCCTCACAAGCTGCTCAGGAATCGGAGGACCTTGTCTGGGCACCAAGGCCACTTAGGGCCAAGCCACCGGGTCCCCCTGACTCACTCCCCTCTGCACTTGCCACCTGCGCGCAAGGACGCCTCACATGGTTCATCTCCGGGGTCTTGCGCCCTTGTCCTCGCTGAGGGGTGGTCCCAGAGTGGGCTCCTTGTGCGTCTGGCCCCTTACCTAAAAGCGTCGCTGATGAAGTAACACGTCCAACCTGACCCCGCGGCGCTTCCGCTATCGAGGGATGCGTGAGTCAGAGACCGCGGCCCAGAACCGCAGGGACCCACCGGGACCCAGAACTCGCCCTGCTCCTCTGACCCGCCGGCTCCCCTTTCCGTCCTTCCCCAGCGGCTGCTCTGCCTGCGGGCCCCGGCATCCGGGCACAGACCCTCCCCATATACAGGTCACCTGCGCATGTGGGCAGCTGGCTCTGATCCCGGTGGGCGGGGCCTGATCCCGGAATAGGCGGGGCCTGTGCTGCTGCCTCGCTGGCCAGCTCCCCTGGTGACAGGTGACACCTGCTGTGGCCCCTGCACCACACTCATTCAGCGCCCTTGTGTGAAAACTCACAGCCACTGAGCACGTCCACCCCCGTTTGCTCCTCGTGACCTGCCGCAGGGGAGGCGCTCGTGTCCCCACCTCACCCGGCACAGGCCCAGCAGCAACGGTGTTGGGGTGGGAACCGGACCATTCCCTCCAGAATCCAGGCTGGTGACCACCGCAGGTGGCCACCCTCCACACCTGCCCGCGTGGCCACCCGCACCCGGGGCTGCCCTCTCAGGGCTTTGCTGCCCTGGCTCACTCGAGGCAACTGGGGGAGGCTGGCTCCGCCGGAGCCCAGCACAGCACACCAAGCCCGTCCACTGCCACGGAGGGTTCCTCCGGGCAGCTCTGCAGGGGCCCCGGAGCCACCGCACCTGGGCTCAGGGGGTCAGGCTGCCCTTGTCTGTCAGCTCAGGAGAGATGGGAGCCAGTCCACCCTGTGCTTTACCTGCTTGCTGCCCGCACGCCCTCCTGTGCCCCGCGTCTGAGAGCTCAGATGCCCGAGGAGACCTCAGAGCGGGGTCAGAGGGGGACGGTGTGGGACCTCAGTGCCAGGAGCATCGATGAGCCCAGAGGAGGAAAGGGCGTCTGAGATTCCGACCACACGGCGCTCACCTTCCACAACCTCTGCCCTTCTGCCCGGGCCTTCCGGGGCCTCCCAGGTGCCGCCCACAGTGCCTGGGGCCCGGGACCTGGGGCCTGGAACGGGTCCTCAGCACAGGGCTGGACGCTCTCTGGGACCCTAGTGGCCTCCCGGCCGGTGTCTCAGCCTGTCTGGTGCGTCTCTGAGCTGAAGATGTCAGCCAGCTGCCTCCTGCTTGTGTTCAGGGCCCATTAACGAACCCTCTTTTTAAATGTTTTCCCAGGAAGTTTCTAAAAACCTCACCAAGGAAAACGAGCAAATCAAAGAGAACATGGAAGGAATTCGAGTCCAGATGAACAAACGAGCCAAAGAGAACTGCTCCCAAAACGCAGGGGACGGCCTCCCGGACGTCCACGCGGCCCTGCAGAGGGATGCGGCGGCCGCCTACGCGCACCCCGAGGTACAGCCCCAACCCCGGCGTGAGCCCCCGCATGTGCCCGAGCTGTGGGGTTCGGTGTCCTCACGGACCTGGGCTGGGTGGAGGGGCTGCCCACTTCACTCCACACGGAGGCCCATGGAGGGTTGGCGAGCCAGGAGATGGTGTGGGGGTCTCAGACCTCTGTCACTGCCCACCATGCTGTGCCTCCAGCGCCACGTCACGGCCCATGAGTGTGATTTGAGCAACACCCAAGGACCCACTTGCTTCAAAGTCCCTCCCCGTTTGGTGCCCATTGGTTTTGGCTCCAGTGACCAAGTTATGTCCACGTGCTGGTGGTTAAACCACTTCAGGGTGAGGTTGTCCCCTGAGTGGACACCGAAGAAACAGGCGTGAATTGGGCAGCTAAGCCGAGGGAGTGGAGGAGCTGGGGAAGGAGCGGGGACACTGTCGGGGGCAGGCCAGTGTACAGCTGCCTCACTGACTTTCCCGGGACCACCGGTCAGGGGTGGACAGCAGAGCGTAATGGCAAGGGTGCCATGGAGGGGTCACGTGGGCAGGGCGGGGCCTGGGGCTGCTGCCATGAAGGAAGGGCTGGGTGGTGTCACCCGCAGGCACTGCCACCTGGGTCGCTCATGCACTGGGTCAGGCAGGAAGTCAGCCTGGCCTGTTGGCCTGGCAGTCCTGGCAGTTCCTCGGTGGGTGCCGGGCGGGCAGCACCGCAGTTCTGGGGTCAGCACGTGAGCTCCGAGGGCAGGGCGGCAGGCAGATTGGCCCCGAGGAGAGCGGGACCCTGCCCAGTGTGTGACTCAGGACAAGGCCAGTTCCAAACCAGAGTGAGTACAAGGCAGGCCTCTAGCTTGCTGGCTTGGCCTGTGATGACTACTTTGATGCTTTCTGGAAATATCATATTCCGCCAGAAATCACATTCACTCCCATCTCGGGGAGTCCCGGACATGCTGGCTCTGTGCTGAATCTGCTGGGTGGCCCCAGGCAGGGCTGAGCTCGGAAACCTCAGAGCCCAGGCCCTCTGGGCCGGAAGGGAACTGGCCGGCGCCCTCCACCCACCGGCTGCCCAGGGTCCCCAGCAGCCGGGCTGAGAGTCACTGCTGTCCCGATGACACATTGCATGGTGTGTTCAGGAACCCACTCAGATTTCCTGAGGGCAGACGGCAAACCAAATCAAACACAGACTTTTCTCCTAGCTCAGCAAAGCCCTGTCCCCTTGGAGGTCCCCAGCCGTCACCCAGCTGAGGTCAGGCGCAATCCGCCTGAGCTGAGTGATAGGGACAGAGGCAGGACCCAGGGGGAGGAGGGGGCCTGAGCTGGGCCTGGCCCCTCTCTCTCTCTCTCACCCCGGACCCTCCAGTGAGCCTGTGCTGCTGAGACAAAGTGGGAGTACGGGCCGAGCTCTTGCTCTCAGGGTTCCTGTAGGTGATGTCACGGTTTCTGAGTGGTGGGTGACAATGCAGGGGGCCTCTCTCCAAGAAGGTCTCTGCCTGGAGGGCTGGCGACGGCTCTGGGTGCGGGCGGGAGAGGGGACAGCTGGACGCCAGGAGTTGAGGTCAGGCAACAGAGCTGTGGATTCACAGAGAGGGGGGATGAGAGCTCGGCGGGGCCACTGCCGTCCTGTGCAGCCCGCCGCCAGGAATCCGGGGAAATTACACGCTCTCTGGCCGAGCCTGTCCGAGGTCTTGCTCCATCCCCTTGGCTCCGAGGAGCCACAGCCCCTCCCGTCCCTGAGAGCCCGACATTAGAAGCAGCCCCTGGGGTTTGCCACGAGGAAATGACGGCCCGCTTCAGCAATGCAGAGGGACGCCCGAGTGGCAATTAGAGGGCCCGCAGCGTCTGAGTCAAGGGTTGAGGCTGCGTCTGCCTCTTGGGCTGATCCATCCAGTGGGAACCCAGGAGTTCCCAGGCCCACCGGGCCCCCGGGGATGTGGACAAGGTTCCGGAGAGCACATGTCACTCCCGCGGTCACGGCTGTGGGCCCTGTGGCTTCACGCAGGCAGCCCTGGGCCCGCTGAGAGGCCGTGTGACCACAGGTGCCCTTCTCAGCCACTGGACTGGCCTGTGGCCAGAGGGTCCACAAAGGGGAGTGCCCGTCCTCCTCTGTAAAATGAGGACAATGGTACCGACCTGCCCCTTGCTGAGGGGTGAACACTCACGGAAAGGGGCATGTCTGACCTTAATAGGTGCTGACAAACGGGAAGTGGCAGGGACTGGGAGTGGGCAGGGCCAGCTGCCGGGGCACGGGTCTGGGGTCCCTGCCTCCAGCACTTGGCCCCAAAATGCTCTGGGAGCCAGCGCTGCCTGTCGGCTGCTCCCGTCCGGCCTGGGTGCGGTGGAGATGAGGACCCCACGTTTTGTTCAGGCCCTATTTGCTCCTTCCTGTGCAGGGTGAGGAGGTGGCCATGGGGGCAGGGTGGGTCCCTGCCAGCTGACTGTGACCCCCAGGGGCCTACCCTGCCCTGCCCCTCAGGGCTCCAGGCACAAGGGGACAGGGTTGTTTCCGAGCGGCTGCTCCCCGGGTGGACTTCAGCGCAGTCTGCAGTGATGGGGTCTCAGGGAGCACCCCCTCCTCCTGGAGGGAGGGGCATGTCGTGGCTTTGGTGGCTCAGGGCTGGGCTGGGCCACAACCCTGAGGTCCCACACCTCTCGACGGACCACTGGCCTGGGGTGCCTTTGACACTGAGCACGGCGGCTCCCGGATGCCGCTCAGTCCCCAGTCTGCCTGTGAGTGGGGACGATGACGTGAGCTCCTTCCTGTGGGCACCTCGTTGGAGTCACGAGGAGGTGAACTTGGCCATGCATGTGATGCGCACCGGACCTGCCCAGCTCCGAGACATGCCCACAGGACGGGCCCTGGTCACAGGCATGGCCTGGGCTCCTGCACGGCCCCCCACCATGACTTGACCTTTTCATGTCCCCTTGGAGGAGACGTTCCTGAGGGAGGCCACCGTGTCCCAGCACGTCAACTCCGTGGAGCTCCCGCGGGCACGGCCGCTGGCTCCGCCCGAGCTGCGCCGGCCACAGCGGCCCCTCCACAGGCAGGTGCACCTGCGGGGCCGGCCGGCCTCCAAGCCCACCATCATCCGGGGCATCACCTACTACAAGGCCAAGGACCCCGAGGACGAAAACGACATCGAGGAGCAGCGTGAGTTGGGGTCCGCAGGGCCCCCGGAGGCAGGGCCGGGAGGGAGCTGCATGTCTCTGTGGTCGGAGCGTGTTTCCCACGGGAAGGATGCACCGCCAGGGCAGCGGTCTATCAGCCTGCAAGTCCCCACAGTCACTGTCCCTGTGTTCTCGCTCGGCCGCAGGCAGGTCACCTGATGTCCCTGGGCTGGCAGAATCAGAGGCCCGGAGGGGGCGCCTCCCATGGCTCTCCTCCTGCCCAGACCCTCCCTCCGCCCTCTGCCTGTTCCCGGAAGATGCTGGCCCGCTCTCCTCTTGTTCCCTGACCTCTGCCCCTCCCGTCCCAGCAGCCCAGAGGGCCCAGCCCCGGCTCTGCTCGCTCAGCTGCTGCCAGAAGTATTTTGCCCATTTTTAACTGTGTTTATTGTCTTTTTAAATCACTGATGGAGCACCCCTTCCAGTCACGTGAGTGACTTTCTCCCAGGACTGTCCTCCTGGTGGCCCGCATCCCCGGGGTGAAGTTCGTCCAGGCCCTCCTCCCACCTTCCCCGCGGTCCCTGCAGGGCTCTATCCCCAAGTCAGGACATCCTTTCGGGGACGAACCCCTCTCATTGCCCCGCCCATGCTGCCCACCCGTGGCTGATGGCCATCCTCTTTGCCCGTCTCTCTCCCAGAGGATGAACTCTTCAGTGGGGACGGCGGCGTGGACCTGCTGATTGAGGACCAGCTGCTGAGACACGACGACCTGCTGGTCAGCGCGCCCCGCAGGGCAGCCGCCACCCAGCGCGGCATGGCCAGGGCCACTGGTGTGGGCACTGAGGCCACAGCCTCTGCACAGCCACAGGTCTCCCCCTGGATGCCCAGCGTCCCCGACCCCACTGTCTCTGCCGCTGCTGAGCCGACCTCCACGCCTATGCCGGCCACACCCGTGGCTGTGGACCCCCCGGGGCAGGCAGGCCTTGCACCTTCCACTCAGGCCTCACCCACCACGGTCACCCAGCCATCTCCAGCCCCAGCTGCTCCACCTGTAGCTCCTGGGGACACGTTTCTGGGGACCACATACTTGGCCCCGGTGCCTCCCACCATGGCCGGGACAGATATGCTGGGGAAGGAGGCAACTGTTGGGCCAGGCACAGACCCTGCCAGCCCTACCCCAAACCTGGAGGAGGCAGATGACATCCGGAATGTCATAGGTGAGTCCTCGCCACCTGGCCTGGTCTCCCGGTCAGCTCAGGTAAATGGCCAGGCCTGGAAACAGGTTGGAGCCAGGTGGTCTGGCTCCTTCCTTGGGAAGTTACAGCGATGTCATGACACCTTTGATGGCGACCAGCTGTGGCACCCGGGCTGAGGTCTCCGAAGGGCACAGTGTGGGATGGGGCGCCGAGAGCAGCAGCAGCAGGAGGGAGGCTGAGATGCTTCTGGGTCACGTTACTCAGGGCTGAGCCTGCCGAGGCGTCCAGGCTCCAGGGGTGGGGGACTGGTCAAGCCTTGGGGGGGCTTCCTTCCATCAGTCCAACCTCCCCTCCTCCCTCAGGAAGGTGCAAGGACACCCTGTCCACAATCACCGGGCCCACCACCCAGAACACTTACGGGAGAAACGAAGGGGCCTGGATGAAGGACCCCCTGGCCAGCGACGAGCGGATCTACGTGACCAATTACTACTATGGCAACACGCTGGTGGAGTTCCGGAACCTGGAGAGCTTCAAGCAGGGTGCGCATGCCAGGGGAGCCCCCATGGGCTCGCCCCCCTCTCCACCCAATGGTGCAGCACAGCCACTGGGCGGTGGGGCCAGGGACGAGGAGGAAAACACCCCGACGGGGAGGGACCTTCAGGGAGCAGGCGCCCCGCCATACTCCCGGCCATCCTCTGCTCGCAGCTCTGCCCTCCTTCCTGACCCGGGACAAGGGGTGGCCTGGAGCTGGGACCTCCTTTCCTGTGGCCCCGACAGCTGGCCACTGCTCACTCGAGGAGACACCTGGGTCCCTGAGACAGTGCCCTGAGGCGAGGGGCTCTGGTGGCTCCTGTGGGTACATGAGGGAGCTGGGGCGTCCGGGGTTGAGCAACTCGGTATGAAAAGTAGAAGGTGGGGGTGGACAGGACACACCCGGGCGCAGACCCCTCCCGCACCCCACCACCACCACCGGGCCGCCCACCCGGCTGAGCCCGCCCTGTCACCCGCAGGCCGCTGGAGCAACTCCTACAAGCTGCCCTACAGCTGGGTGGGCACAGGCCACGCGGTGTACGGGGGCGCCTTCTACTACAGTCGTGCCTTCACACGTAACCTCATCAAGTATGACCTGCGCCGCCGCTTCGTGGCCGCCTGGGCCATGCTGCACGACGTGGCCCACGAGGAGGCCACGCCCTGGAGCTGGCAGGGCCACTCGGACGTGGACTTTGCCGTAGACGAGAACGGGCTGTGGCTCATCTACCCGGCTCTGGACGACGAGGGCTTCGGCCAGGAGGTGATCATGCTGAGCAAGCTCAACGCGGCAGACCTGAGCACGCGGAAGGAGACCACGTGGCGCACGGGCCTGCGCCGGCACCTGTACGGCAACTGCTTCGTCATCTGCGGGGTCCTCTACGCCGTGGACAGCCACGACCAGCGCAACGCCAACATCTCCTACGCCTTCGACACCCACACCAACACGCAGATCGTGCCGCGGCTGCTGTTCGAGAACGAGTACTCCTACACCACGCAGGTGGACTACAACCCCAAGGACCGGCTGCTCTACGCCTGGGACAACGGCCACCAGGTCACCTACCGCGTCATCTTCGCCTACTGACCCCGGCCTGCGTGGGCGTGCCTGCACGGTGTGTGTGCGCGTGCGTGGTCTGTGTGTGCGCGCGCGAGTGGGCGTGCATGGGTGAGAGCGTGCGTGTGCGGACGGGTAAGTGCTTTTCAAAAAATATATATTATTTTGTATAATGTAAAGTGACGACTTGGGTCTATTTTTTTATATGGGTTGTAGATCGACCCATACGTGTGTGCTGGTCTCATCCTTGACGGTTTATATTTTTGTGCGAATGAGCTTCTCCTCTGACCAGTGGGCACCTGCTTTCAGGCCTCTGCCCCCGCCGCCCGCGGGCCTCTCCATGAGGCCTTGCCTCCAGCGCGGGAGTGAAGGCAGCAGGAGGAAGTGCTAAGGGGGTGCGGGAAATGATGTGCTGGAGAAGTTTTAAAAACCCAGAAAAGGCTTTTTTAATAAAGAAGGAATTTAAAATAAGCCTCCCAGTGCATTTGTTTTGTGCTGATGTCTGTCCATGGCTGGGCCCCTTACCGGGAAGAGGCACCCAAGATGGGGACCCTGCTCCTCCCTACCGCCCCTCGTGAGGCCTGGGGCACGGCGCTGCCCGAATGCAGAGCTGGGTGACGTGACCTGGTCCCTGCACCTCGATCGTCAGTCTGTCCCCACAGTCCTCGCCTCACCCTGGACATGCCTGCCTAGCCAGGCTCTCCCTCTCACCCCCCTGTCCCAGGGAACCGGTTGGAGACAGGACATGAGGCCACAGTCCCCCAGCACACAGGCAGGGACAGAAATGACTCCTGAGGCCATGGGAAGACAAGTACATGGCGTCACCACTGTCCCCACCTTCATGCATCCTGCAGGCAACAGGAAAAGGTTGTCCAAAGTTCAGCTTGTACGTGACTCTGTAACCAATCGGATCTCTCCCTTCACACCAACTCCAGAAAGTGGGGGGTCCACCCATGCCCCCCACGGATGGTCGTGTGTGTGTGTGTGTGTGTATGTGTGTGTCCTGGCCTCTCCCGGTCCTTTTCTTCTCCCTGATTCCTCATCCTGTGAGCACTCTGGTTCCTGGTTTTTCTGTTTCCCTGGCTCAGGGCAGAACACGCACGAGCCGACAGCCTGGGGCACTTGGGGAGTGGGCCGTGGGAGGCCAGTCCCTTCACTCCGAGTTTCCCACGGGAAGGACGCTGCGGCATGGTGTCCTCGGGGCTCCCTTCCCCAGAGCGTCATCAGGCTTCCCTGCACAGCGACCCGCCCTGTGGTGAAACTTGGCTGTGTGTGTGCGGGAGACAGAGGCTGGCGGGGGGAGGACAAGGGAGGCTGGCCGGGCGCCTGGGGGCTGTTTTCTGGGTGACCTCAGCTGAGCTCTGGCTGGAGGGCAGGCCTGGCCGGGGGCACCGGGAGAGTCTGGCCGTGCCTGGGAACTCAAGCACAGCCAGCAGCCACAGGGCCGGGACGGCGGAAAGCTGGTGAGCTTCCCGGAGGCACAGAGCTTGGGCTCGGAGGCCAGGCTGGGGCTGGAGGGGCGGGAGGCCTGCCCGCTGCCCTCAGAAGCCCAGCCCCACCCTCCAGCCTCCCTGAGGAGCAAGCACCTTTTCCGGAGCCCACACCAGCCCTGCCGATGCCACCAAGGGGCCGCTGTGCACGTGGGGACCAGGACTGCAGACCCAGGGCCCGTCCACCATCTCCACCCCTCAGGCACTCAGAGAGCTGTCACTCTACCCCTTTCTGTCCCTTCTCCTGCATGTGGCCCAGCTTGGTGGTCCCAGCATCTGGGGCCCTTCCCCAGCTACTACCTGACTGAATTCTCCCTCGAAGACCTCACCCTAAGGCCACCACCTGCAGGAAGGCCTCCCTGGACCACCTGGGTCCCCCTCCCTCCCCCCTTCCCCGAGTCTGAACACCCCGACACCAAGTCGCTCCTGCTGCACTTTTCCTGCCCAGCCTGGCTGGAGGACATCAGTGTCCCCATTGAAGCTTGGCTAAGGCCAGGCTAAGGCGGATGGATGTCCAACCTTGGGCTGCCACCAGAGCTCAGACATAGGACTGGTCACACACAGGGCTTGGGACCCTCCCAATATCTGCTGGAACCCACCGGGCTCCAGCGGCCCCCAGCCACTCTCTCTGCCTGTGACAGACTCTCCCCTCGATGACACCAGGCCCTGCTCTCAGTCCTTTGTCTCCCCTCGGCCTGTCAGGAGGGCCTTGCCCTCCATGTACACGGCCAGAGCGGACAGGACCAACAGTCCCACCCAGAGATGCTCTGCAGGAGGCAGGCCCATGACCCACGTCCCTGACTGCCTCCTATTCTCTTCTTCCCTGGAAACTGCAGGCCTGTGGCTGGCGTCAGCTCCCAGCCCATCGACTTGTTCCCATGCGAGGCCAGGCCAGGCCTGGAGTACGTTCCCACAGGAAACCGAGGGCTGGAAACTTGAGGGAGCACCCGTGGCCGCTGGCCAGGCACGTAGGGGTGAGACACAGCTGAGCGCCCTGGGGCACTGAGTGGTAGTGTCCCAGCACCCAGTGCTTCCTGGACCATGGGCCACACCTCAACCCTCTCAGGAGAGCAGCTCTGATGAGTGCTGATTGCAAAATTGGGGGGGGGGGCGGGGAGGGTGTTACTTCCTGTCTGAACTCCCCACATCCTGGGCCATCTCCCAGTGAAGAGGGCCCAGTCAGCCAGGACAAGCCGAGCTTGGGGCCACAGTGTGACACCCAGGTCCGCCCTGCAGGCTGCGAGTCCTGAGCACATGGCACCACACAGCTGGGCAGAAGCAGAGCTGCAGGGGCTCGGAGCCTGCGTGGGTCCCCGTCTCATCTGTGAGGCCTTTCCCGGGGAACAGGGACCAAGTGTGGGGCACTGCCCCGAAGGGAACCGACAGGACAGATCTCCCCACTAGGGCTGGTGCCAGCTGCAGAGGGACAGGAAGGAGGGGCCCTGCTAGTTCAGGGCCACAGCTGCTCCTGCACCCCCCTTCGCCCACCTGGGCCCCTCCCCCACCCGCACATCTCCTCCACCTTCAGGGTTTCCCTCTTTTGCAGGGACAGAGGCCTGGGAACAAATCCCTGGCTGTTCCCGGGCCTGGCCACCCCTCCCCCTTCCTTCTTCCCTTCCCCTCCCCCCTCCCGCTCCTTCCAAGAAAATGCCATCGCACAGAAAAGCTCCACTTTCACAGCTCCGGCTGTTTTCAAGCGTTTCCCCGGCTCTGACACGGCACAGGAATGTCTGACTTCACCTCCGCCAGCGCAGTGCGTCCGTCTGCACGCCCCCTGCCCCTCCCCCTGCCCCGGCTCTGATGACTCAAACACAGCTTTCTTGTCCCCAGAACCCGCTCCGCCCTCACCTCCCAAGACACTGGGACACAAGCTGGGTCTTGGGCTCACAAACAGCTTCTCTGTTCCCTGCTGTTGGAATCACGGGGGCGGGGCTGACAGTTCTGAGATCGGGTCACCCCGGAAAGTGAGCTCGGAATGGGGGGGGCAGGCGATAGCATTTTTATAGGCCCGCCCCCCCCAGGAAAGTCGAGCATGCCGTATGGTCGGAGAGCCACAGACACGAGCCGCAGTGAAGTGGGTTCGAGCCCATGGCCAACCGACCGGTCCTCAGGGATGCGAGCAGGAGGCCAGGACAGAGGCCCATCCTCAGCCTGCCAGCACCCTTCTCTGGGCACCCTGGCTGAGGTCGTGGGGCTTTCCGGGGTGGCCCACTCCCATGAGGGCCAACGGGCCCAGGAGATCCCCAACACGGCAGAGGGTGCATTGCCTGGCAGACAGCCAGCTGGCTGGCTCCCTGCCTACTTCCTGGACGTGGCCCAGCTGTGGATGCTCACCTCAGACCAGGTGCCCTCCGAGGGGCGTGCCCCCACCCTGCGCAGCAGGGTTCTCCTGACGGACCTGTGGGCCTTCAGAGAGGGAGTCATAGGCACTGCTGTGCCCCTCAAGCCTGGCCTTGGGCTGACACTGTGCCCTGCCTCCTCTCCGACAGGCACCTGCGTGGGTGCTTCTCATGCTTGGATCCGGCCCCGCTGCTGCACCAGCCTCAGGCTGACCCAAGGGCTCTCAGCCAGGCCAGAGAACTTGCAGTTCCAGGGAGTTCCAGGAGCCTCGCACCTGCAGCCCCGCCGGCCCAGGGTCCCCTCAGCTGCACCTGCACCTGCACGTGGCCAGACACCTCAGGAAGCAGACATGGAGCCACCTCTGGTCCCTGCCATCCTGCCTCAGCACTGGGCAGCCTGCCGGTGGATGTGCATGCGCAGACGAGGGCACCACAGGCCACCAGGACAAATGCCTGGAGACGATGTCCGTCTGTGGCTTTCCAAGTGTCAACAATCCAACTCAATAAAAAAACACCAATTTAGCCTCAAATGCCCAGAGTCACATTCCAAGTACAGTGTCCACTCCCTAGTGGGGACAAACAACCAGATGAGACACTGACAGGTCCCTGTCCTGTAGGCTGACACTAAACAAGCCCCTGCAGACATGACAATTCACACATGGCGGGAGGTGCTGCTCTGGGAGGGAAACAAAACCCAGCTGCTCCCTCCTGGGTCCCCACGTCCAGCTGTGAATCTCGGGGTGGGGGATGGTGAGCCCAGGCGCCGCCAGCTGAGGTCCTAGAGAGGGGCCCCTTCGGGCCAGTGGAAGCCAGAGATCAAGAGCTCCCACCTCCTTCCCGCTCACACCGTGAAAGGTGAGTTCCCAGCCCCTGGCCGAGCACGGACGGCGGCAGGTGCTGGACCGGGCGGCCCTCGAGGCTGCCAGGCTGGAGGGCACGTGTGGGACTGACATGAACACATCATGAGCAGGAGAGGATTCCGGCAGCTCCAGGAACGAGGGATGAGGTGGTGAAATTCGCCGTGTGGGTCCTGCGACCAGCAGCCACGTGCGTGGACGAGCTCCATGGCCACGGACCTTCCACCCAGAGCCCCGCTGGGAGCAGCGAGGGCTGGACAGCAGCCATGGCCCAGGCTCAGAAGTCGCCCTTCCCGGTCATCGCTGTAACATGGGAGCACAGACCCCCGGAGGAGGCGTCCGGCTGCTGGGAAGCCTGAGGAGCCCAGCTGGTAAATGCTCCGGGCGGGGTCCACTGTCATTGTGGAGTGACCCGGGGAAGGACGCTCGGGCACGTGTCTCATCTCCCCAAATGACGAATCCAACGAGGGAGATACACAGCAAGCGCTATTGGTAAATTCCCAGGTACCCACCTAAAGGCCTTTAGCTCACGCACCACGGGCTGTGACCCACGTTCTGTGGTCACCCTCCGAGACCCTTGCGTTTGCTTGGACCACATCCCATGTCCAGTGGGAAGCCCCCCAGGGCAGTGCCATGGGAGCTGGCGGCCAGGGGGTTCTAGCTCCCCACCCCCTCCCGTGGCTTCACTGGCTCTTGGGTTCGTGTTTTGTCTCTGTCCTGAGCCCCACTCCTGCCTGCCACCCCAAACAGCGGACACAAGGCCTGTACTGAAGATCCAGGACAACCGAGAGGACGTGTCCTCTGCCGTCTCTGAACCTGCTCTGCACACTTGGGACCGGGGGCCCAGCTTTCTAGAGAGGCCTACAACCGGGTCTTCAGAGACAGGCCATCTTGCTTCTCAGAGGCCGGCGTCACCGACACTTTGTGCCACACGTGAACGGGACTGGGAGAAGGTGCTGCTGCCCCTTGCTGGTCCTGTGACCAGCTCTGAGCACCGGCCACAGGGAGGCAGCGGCAGCCGTGGTCACTGGACACGGAGCCGTGTCTGTGGACCCGTGGGCCTCCCGCGAACTGCTCCTCCGCGGTGCCAGCGGTCACCTGGGAGCGGCCTCAGCATCCACAGAAGGCGCAGGTGTGAGCCTGGAGACGCCTGTAGCCCACGTGTCGGGACACGATAGAGGAAGCGTCACTCCACTGGGCTGGGAGGGAAGTAACGCCATCCAAAGAGCAACAGCGGCCTTCCCATCTCGTCAGCCACCGCCCAACAGCCTTCTCCCCACACAGAACAAAGCGAGGCAAGTTCAAAAACTCTTTATTCACGTTTCAGAGAGAATCAGCACTGCACTGTGAAGACGGCCCGAGAGCACGCAGCCACGCGCCACTCGGCGCGTCCTCACGTTACAAACTGACACGCAGGCTCAGGCGGGCGCCGCCCCTGCCCTCTACCCACTGGTGGTCGGCGAGGACCCGGCCTCAGAGAGGAGACACTGGCCACGCAGCACCTGCCCCGCCGCCCCAGGTTCAACGAGCCCTTTGCTGGCAGTGCGGCTGCACAGCCAACAGGACAGTCAGAACACACCGCTGCTGCCCGCAGGCCCCACGGCACGGCAGCGCTCATCTCCCCACACCCACCAGGTCCTCTCCGGGTGACCGGCTGGGAAGCCAGGGCTCGGTGTCAGTTAAAACATCCAGTGTGCATCTACCAAGGGTTAGGGCTCGGGACAGGCAGAAGACAGCGGGGGGTGGGGGTGGGGGTGGGGGTTGTTGACCTCGGCAAATAACCAACCAGGACTGACTCCTGGGTTCCCACCGAGCACTGTGGCAAGTCTCCCGATGTGCTGATGGCCTGATGCCCAGACCAGCAAACCAGCGCTGGTGTGGGGCCTGCTGCCTGACAGGGCCCCCCTCCCCGCCCCAAGAATCTTCTTGCTCCTCCTTTTAAATTCTGACACATCACCAGACAAAGAACACCGACTCAGAAGCAGCTGCCAGAGCCCCTGTCCCTCCAAGGGAACCTTGCTTTAGCTGCGGTCCTCACAGACCCACGTTAGCAGGTCGCTCGGATGCCCTTTCTGGGGACGAGGGAACTGCCTTGTCCCACTTGGGCACCAGCAACACCCCATGGGTGAGCCCAGGATTCTGTTTCCTAGAAAATTAAAAATCAACCACAGCCCCTGAGGTGGGGGGGGCAGGAACTGCCCCATCTTAAAATTTATTAGGGATAGGAATGAAATTTTCTCTTTCCTTCCTTAGGCCTTATTCTTGCTTTTAAGGTTGTAATTAGAATTCACAGTAGCAGTAAAGATCCTCGATTTCTGTGAATAAAATGACTCCTTTCGGTGAGGGCCAAGGGGCCCCCAGGAGCCCACGAGCATCCATCTGCGGCGGCACCGACGAGCGTGTGTGAGGTCAATCTGTGCAAAGCAGCCGGGAGAACGGGGGCTTCACTCCGGCTCCTAGTGGTCATTCCCAAGAGGGGCTTGTGAGTGGAGCCGCCTGGAAGTGTCACCGCTAGGAAGTTGGACACAATGACAAGTTTTCCCTGGGATGCTCCTGTCCAGGGTCACAACCTGAGCGTGGGGGGAGGTGAGAATCAGGACACGGGGCAGAGATGACTCCAAACGCCGAGGCCGTGATGAGTCAGGCCAGTTAGTTCGATCAGAACCGTGTCCCTTTCAAAGGACAGAGGAGCCAGCTGGAACCCCAAGTTCCTCATCCGCTTCTGAGTGCGGCTCGCCCGGCACAGGGCCCGTCACTGCCTTTGCGCCCCTCCTGGTGAGAGGCGGAGCAGGGCCCGCCCGGGGCTGGAGCCTGCGCTCACTGAGGAGTGATCGGAGGTGCTTGGGCGTCGACGACCACAGGGACATTTTGCTCATCGACACACAAACCACCCCCCCACCCCCGCCGGCCGGCAGTCCGATGGGAGCGTGCCGACACAGCACCGCAAGCAGACACCTGTTTCCGGACTGACCGCCCACCGACCCCCACCCACTCTGGGAGGCCATCCTCGCCACGCTCTTCCACCCGAGCCCGATGCAGCATCAGCACACAGCGCCCACCGCCATCCAGCCAAGAAGGGTGAGACGGCACGTCCCAGCAGCATCCCCACGTCCCTGGGCGGCAGTGCCAGTCAGCCATCCAGCAGCAAGCGGACCTGTCCCCCCCGAGGTTATCTCAGCTCCTCACAAGCTTGCCAACTCCCACGTACGACTTCAGTAAGTTAAAAACTCTACGTATGTGCACATGTCCCCCGGAAGGCCTGGCTGCAGTCTCTGAAGGGCCAGCTCCTAAACACTGAGCCCACACACCAGCCTCGTTTACCAGCCAGGCAGAGCGGCATGTCCCCAAGTCACACGATAAGTCACATGATGGAAGTCACGGGGTGACAGCCAGCACGCAGGCGCAATGTCCTCTGTGCCAGTCACTTGTTCCTGAGACTCCACCCTGAGAGTGTGTCCCTTGCCCCAGAGAGAAGGGGACAGACCAGCCCTCTGCCCCAGCGCCTCCTCCTGATGCCTCTCTAGCCCCACGGTGGCCCAGCAGGGCAGTGACACCTTCATCTGACGAGCAGGTCCATGGGCACAGGACACGCTGGGGACAGATGGATCCCGTCAAAGCCATGCAGAGGCGGCGTCTGCGTGGTTCGTGCAGGGGAGTGGGGGGTCCCGGTGCAGTCACTGCCTGGGAGTCCTGTCACAGAACCGTGTCTGGCCGACCCCCAGCCCTCGGCCCCAGCAAGAACTGCCTGTCAGAACGTCACCAGGATGCCAGGTCGGAGGGGGCACCATGTGGCCCCCCAGCCTGTGCTGGAAAGGGGATGGTTGGATCACATGCCAGCTTCCTGGGGACAGCACAGTGGGGCAATGCCCCTCACAGGTTAAACTGAGTCCTCGGAAAGCCACCACTGGCCTGGGCAGAGGCACCTAGCCCGCTGAGGCTTCACAATCCCGTGGGAGCCACATGGAGCCCACCAGCAGAGCCAAGGCTGCTGTGCTGTCTCTTGGGGAGGGAGGCTGGTGGCGGGGAGAGGAGGGGACCGTGGGAGGGAGGGTCCGACGGAGGAGGTGAGAGCACGAGGCCCTGTCCGTGGAGGGAGGTGCCTGGGGCGGGAGGGAGGGCAGCAGGAACTCACCTTAGAGACCAAGGGGAACATTTCAGTCTTTGTTTCTTTTCTCGAACCACGGGGGCCGCCCCCCACTGCCCAGCGGGAACCACGCTTGCCTGGCCGCACAGTCGGTCTCCGGTCATTCTCCAGACACAAAGTTCTCGTTTGCTTAGCCTGACGCCCCCACGAGCCCCGTGGCTGAGTGTGGGATCACTGTCTAGCAGAGGGGGTGGCAGGTAGGGACTCGCGACGGGAAGGGAAGGTCTGTATGCTGAGGCCCCACGGGGCCCACGTGGCAAGCAGAGAGGAGACCCGGCGTGGGGGCTGATGCCCATTGGCCACTGGTCCCCCCAAAAAACGGCAGCTGTGCTCCGACTGCAGATGGCAATCCCGGTGAATGTCCAGCATCTGCTCACGGGGACCCGCCACCGGCCTGTCCCGTCCTGCTCTTTCTCTCGAACTCACTACCTGCCGGCCCCAACCATCACCCGTGTGAGGGGCAGCCCCACCTACCAAGGTTTCCCCTCCCTGACACGCCACTGCGCTGTCCTGACTCGGGGGGTGCGTTGGGCCGTCCAGGTTCTGAAACCCGGTTTCCAGGGCGCGCAGCGTGCACAGAGGGTCTGTGTGGACTGGCTGAGAATGTGCTGCTGTGGCCGGCAGCACACAGCCCGTGCTGACGAGTGAGGGGCAGAGCAGGGAGTGGGGCCCACTCACAGGGGGTGACTAAACATGAAACGCACACACAGAGGGGAGTGACTCGGAAAGATGTAGGGAAGTCTACTTGAGGCCACGCCAGAGGGAAAAGGGCTACACGCCCCTCGTCCGAATCCAGGGCCCTCCCAGGGGGCGGGTGGGCGGACGTGGAGATGGGGCAGCTCCTCTTCTCTGTCCCCGAACTTGATCATGGGCCAGGCGCCGGATCAGATGCCACCAGGAAGGCGGGAGGAAGCACGTGTGTCCCGTCCCCAGCCTGCGGGGTCCCACTCGGTGCCTGGCCCGGGGCTACTGCAGCGACTCAGGGATGGTGCTGACCACACGGGCTGCCTCCGTGGCTGCGGCCGGGGCCCCAAAGAGGGTGCTGGTCTGGTTCTGCTGCTGCTCCCGGAGGTAGGGCGGGACCGACGCGCTCTTGATGTGGAGGATCCTGGTGTCCATCACCTGGCAGTCGATCTGCATCATGACCTCGTGGTCCTGCCCGTCGATCACATTCTCTGCAGAGCAAACACAGGCGTGGTCAACAGGACGTGCGGCGCTGCCACCAGGGCAGGTCCCAGGGAGACACGGGCCAGTGGGCAGCAAGTGCTGTGCCGACCAGGTGCCCGAGCAGCCTGACCTAGCCTCAGTTCTACCCCCAAACCACCTCCCCGGCTCAGGGGGCCTGGGCACGCCGCAGCCTCTGCATGCTGCCTGCGTGCTCCCACAGGCCAAGGTGTAGGGAAGGGCCCAGCACAGGAGGAGTAACTGCCCAAGGACCGGCGCCTGACGCGCATGGTAGGGGGACCTCGGTTTGCCCTGGAGAGTCGAGCACAGAGCCTGACTCTGATGATGACCCTCTTTCCCAGAGACCTCCAACCCGCCCACAGTCACTTCAGTTCTATATCCGAGCCCTGGACTCTGGGGGCAAAGGGAGAGTTTCCCACTGCGGGGCTTGGGGGTGCAATGCAGGACACCTGCAGGATGACACAGGAAAACCGCACGCAGCCATGCTGGGGACGCGTCTGCAGGAGCTGAAGGCACAAACAGGTGCTGCCTCCGCTCCCACCTCCGGAGCGGAAGGGGTCTCCCGGTCTGAGGGAGAGGCCACAAGACTTCTTCCTCTGCTGTTCGGGGGTCACGTTCCAGTGACACCTGGGCCTGAAACTGACGAGCACTGTGAACAGTGACAGGTGGACACTCGCAGAAGAATGTGTCAGCGTGGCTCCTCAGCCTGGGTTTCTGTCTGTGAGGCTGGGGGGAGAGGGTGGGGGGGCAGGTAGTGGTGGAGTTGGGGGGCCGATGCCGGCCCAGGCTTGGCCTGTGCTGCCTTTCAGGGAGATGATACAGGGCCAACCAGGCTTTAAAAATGAAACACCTGGCCACACAGCACTGAACGTGGAAGGCTTCCTGTCCCATCGCCTTGTTTTCTCCGACACTGAGTGTGCCGAGCAGCACACATCGGACCAGAAAACTGAAGTCTGGCATCAGGTCCTCCGACTCTGTTATGTCTGTTATGATGCTGGGTCTGTTATGTTTGGGGACATGTGGCCACGGAGCATGTCGCTGGTGAGGCCAGGAGTTCTGGAGGGCCCTCTCACGCAGTGTCCTCGGCGGGTCTCACACAGGCTCCAGGAGGCCATGGCTCCCGGGGACGGCTGCGCAGTTTTACGGAGAGGCGCTCCGTCGGTCAGGGGGTCTGCAACCCTCCCGAGTTAAAAACTATCAGCCCAGCCCTGACAGTCCGCCCCCTTGTCCTGGGCAGATTTTCTACTCAAGGCCAACAGAAGATCCCATCCCCCCACGTCCACTGGCTGGTCATCTGTTCCAGGCTTAGAACAGTCTCCACTGAAGACGAATTTCCGGCTCCAAGTCCCACAAACTGCTCCACCTGCAGGCGGAGCCGACCCCCTGCCCCGCCTCCCTGGCAGCCGCGGCCGTGCCTTCTCTGACTGGCTTGCTCTCTGTGGCCCTCGCGTGGAACTGAGCACCGGGCTCCAGCCCTCTCTCACCTTCAGGGAATTCACTCTGAACGCCTGGACGTGAGTTCACGTTTCCCATCAAAGCGTTTTCTCTTCCAGGGAGGAGGGGATGAAAGACAGAAAAGCCGCAGGTGTTCCCGTCATTTCACTCCGACTAGTGCTGGGCGCGACCGCAAGGTGCCACACGCCACTCCCCTTGGAACCATGGCCACTCCCATTTTAGAAACGCTGAAGCTGTGTGCATGTGCATGTGTGTGCATTGGGGAGCGTGAGCATACATGCATGCACACATGTGCACACACTAGGACACAGACACTGCGATGATGGCAGCACGTGGACCAAGCACGTCACACACTCTGGTTTTTGCTGCTCCCCCGGACTAACACGGGGCCCAGGCGATCATGCCAGTGTGCGGCTGCTTCCACATCCGCCTGTGGAAGGTATCAGGGCCCTGGGCCTGCGCAGTCAGAGCTGGCAACCAGGGCTCCTTGGTCCCTTAAGTATCCAGAGGAGCTGGGAAACCAGGGCTGGGAGCCCAGGTGCTGGGAGGGAAACAACAGCAGTGACCTGGCTCCGCAGCCCGGAGGCCCAGCCATGACCAAAACAAAGGGCCCTTCAGGCACAGCCTCCAGGGGCCCCTGGGCAGGGCGGCGTGGCCGGCTCCGCTCCTTTCTGAAGGGCTGGGGACACCATCAGGGCCACGAAAAGAAGTCCGAGGAAGGGACTGCCTTGAGCTGCACGCAGGAAGCCCTTCCTGAATGACAAGCTGGACGAGAGAGTTTGAGTGACGTGGCACCAGGAGTCCCAGGTCACCCAGCACCGTAGAAACAGTTAGAGAGGGCCCTGGCTGGGCACTGCGGGTGGTCAGAGCGTCGTCCTAACACTTCTCTCTCTCCCTAAAACGAACTAAAAAAACAACGGAACCGGCCCAGTAGCAAGTCTGTGGGCCTCCCTGCGGGGCCCCGGAACCGGACGCCGGGGACTGCAGCACCCCTGCACGGGGAGGGGCCGTCTCACCAGCGCCCCTGCCCCAGGCGGCTCTCCAGGCTGGCAGCTCCCTCCGGCACTGCCTCTGAGGCTCCGTGCCTTGTGGATGGTCACAGTAACGGCACCATCCTGTGGAACCGCGAGGGGCCAGGAGCACGTGTGTGGGAGACGCCACCGCTCGCACCGTTAACAGAGTAACCGGACCTGCTGAAGGGATGTGGTGACGGCACCCAAAGGAAGCTGCTGGGAACGGCAATGCCTCTGCTCGTGGTGAAAACACCACCCGGGCCCCCTGGAGCTTCAGGACCCAGCATGGAGACACAGAGACGGCAGATGTCTGAGTCCAGTGAGCCAGAGACACACCGAGGGACACAGCTGCATCCTCTCACTCCTGGGACAGGTTCTCCCCAGTGGTGTCCTAACAGTGTCTCCTCTGTGAGAGCTCTGTCCCCCTACCCCTGGGGGGGCCACCACACGGCCACTGTCAACACCCTTCGGCCCGGGCGGCAGTGAAAACTGGGCTGGTTTGTACCTTAGAAAAGGCCGGCCATGAACATTCTTAGAAGAATCTGCCTTTCCAGGACCTTGTGAAAAGGAAGACCTCAAAGCAAGAAGGCTTTGCCACCCCACCCCTCCCACGGGCCAGCGGTGACCTGTCACTGGGGCACCTTCAGCCCATCCCATCATGGGTCACACAGCAGCCAGGGGGCCCGCAGCCCCACACCATGAAGGGCAGGCTCTGCCACGTCTGCACTGAGGGCACCACGCAACCTTCCTGGAGCCACCCACATGCTCAGTCTGACCTTGTTTCTCGTGCGGGGACAATGCCAGATTGACGGCACGGCCACTCAGCTGTGGACCAGCAGCGCACAACGTGTGGGGCCCTGCTGGGGGTGTGGGCAAGGTAGATGTTCTCCTTGGGGCGGGGGTCGTACGCACAATCCCACTGATTCAATCCGACAAACATTCGCTCGGCAGCTTCATGCGCTGGGCACGGCGCTGGTGCCGGGAGACGGGGATGAGTAAGGCCTGGCCCCAGACCAAGGCATCTGCGGCCTGGTGAGGGAGGCAGCTCTGTAAACACGCACAGTGCTTCCTTGGAGATACGTGCGTGTGCATGTGGTGTGACGGAATAAAGAGAAGGGCCCTCCCCACCCCCTGCCCAGCCTGGGCGTGGGGGACAAGAAGGACCTGACTGAGGTGACGACGGACCTGAGCTCAAGGTGCTCGGCCCACTCTGAGGTGGGTGGTCCTTGATGGCGGGGGCAGGGGCGGTAGTCAGGCAGGTTGCCAGGAGGCACGAGGCAGGCTCCGCACAGCTGTAGCTGACCGTGGGGACCGCGGGGCAGGTGAATGGGTGGCAGGGTCTGGAATGCACCCCGATGTCCATGGGAGCCGCCGGAGGGTGGGAGGGGTGACGGCGACAGGGCCGGGCAGGCGCTTCACTCTGTGGCCATGGGGCAGCTCAGCCTTGAACCTGCTCTGTCCTGACTTCGTCCTCTGGAGCTAAGGGATCGGTCAGCGGTGCGGTAGTCTCCCGTGCAGACCAACGAAGCATTTTGCGTCCTGACGCATGTTCGAGGGAAGCAAGGCATTTCAATGCTTCCTTTCATGACAGACTGAGCCAAACTGAGTCTGAGGCTGCCTGCTCCACCGGTTAGGGAGCTAGGGGTTCTGGGTCGGCCAACCTAGCCACCCGCTGTCACAGCCCCACGCTCTCCGAAAGGCCTCGGCACAGGAAGACCTCACATAAGTGGCAGAGAACACAAAAACCAGAACGAATGCCACAAACATGGTCTAAAAGCAAGCTCCTTGGCTCCGGGCAGGTGTGGAGACCGGCAGGGCAGCTCCCCGAAACCGTGGAGCGTGAGTGGCCCGTCATGGACCCAGGTGCCGGGCAGGCGGGGCAGGGTGGCCAGCGTGGCTGCACCGAAGACCGAGCCTACGCAGTCCCAACGTCTCCTCTAAGCGCAGACAGAGCCCCCGGTGCTGAACAGAGCGGACAGCAGTCACCACGGAGACCCCGCTGCCCTCGTCAGCAAGACGCCGGCGCTCGCCAGGGACATGTTTCCAGCCCACGGATCTCCGAGGCAAAGGCGGTGCGAGGGTGAGGCTGCGCCTTGTCAAACAGGGCCCTGTGAAATGGAGTCCACAACGCCGCCACGGCAGAGTCACCTGGCCTTGGCATGCTGTGTCGGGACCGTGGAAGATAATGCCGCCCGACCGCTCCTCCTGGCTGGTCAGGGCTGGTCATGCCTGTGTGAGTGTGGCCTCTGCACCCCGGGGCAAATCCAGCCTTATCTGCAGACAAGTTATCTGCTCAGTGGCAGGTTAACCCTCCCCTAAGCACACCTGTCCTGTGTCCATGGCCCCTGCTGTCCTTGCTAGACTCTGCCGGGTGACAGCCAGTGCCTCCTCTGGTCCCCATGCTGGAGCCGAGGTGTGAATGGGGTGCAGGACTGGTGGCCCGGGTAAGAGGTTTTCAGAAAGAGGGAGGAGCCGACGCAGGCCAGGCAGTCGGGTGAGGGTGGCAGGAGGGACTGCGCCCTGGAGGGGAGGGTGGGGCGGGGGCAGGAAGCGTGGGCAGAGGTGGGCGGCCCCGGCCGGGCTGTGAGGCCCGCGGCGGGAGTGGAGGCCTGGAGCCTTGTTGAACAAGTGAGACACTCAAGTCCACTCAGAACCACTTTCTGTGCTAGGTTAGGACTGGAGCTTACTATGATTTAACGGGAAGAAAACAGTCTTTACATGTTGAACGTGTTCAAATCAAAGTCACTTTGGCCGAAGTTTTCCATTACTAAGACTGAATAACAGCAATCTCCCTTAGTCAAAGGGAGAAATGAAGTAACACGTAGAAATTTCTACTGTGTGTCACAACTGAAAAGCCACCTCTTGACAAAGCTGGATTAATAAGCAGCGGATATTCAGAGAAGAAGCCCTTAAATATCACACAGACGCACACAGGAACATGTACGTCATGATGAAGAGAACTGCTCAGAACACGCATTTCCTGGAACCGAGGCTCTCGCTGGGCTGCACGCTGGAGCTCGTGCCGATGTGCCGACGTGCCGTCGCAGGCACCACGCCTCTGGGAGCTGACCCCAGGCTCTCCGGTGGGCCTGGCAGTGCCTGGGGACCCGTGTCCTGAGGGCATCCGTGTCCCTTCCTCTCAGGTGTGGGCTGGAGTCAACGGCCTCCTTCTAAAGAGCAGCATGTGATGGAGGTGACAGATGGCAGGTGCGCTGACAAGCCCAAGGGCCTCCGTCCCGGGCACCGGGCCAGCTCGCTCTGGGAGCCTGACGCCGCGGCGCGTGTGGCCGGGATGGAGGGAGGGAATCTGCAGCTCTCGGTCCAGCAGCTCCCACAGCATCGGCTCCCGGATGTCCAGGGAGCAGGCCTGGCTGTGTCCTCCACGCGGAGCCTTCGGATGTGACCACGGCCCGGCTCGGCTCTGCCTGGTGCTGACCCGCTGAGGCTGTCGGACGGTAAGTGACATTTCAAGCCACTGTGTTTGGGGGTTGTTTGTTCCAGCAATATGTCACGAACACGCTGAGCTTCCAGGACAGTTCAATGGAGCAGGTCAGTTACCTTCTTAACACTGGCTCATCCAAAAGACACTTAAAGTGTCTGACACACGTCCACTCATGTAGTAACGAGAGAGTTAACCTTCACCGCGCTGCTGGACGTCCAGTGTCATCACGGGCTTGAAAGGGCCAATTTGGAAGGGAGAGTCAAAAAACCCAAGAGGTTCTATCAATGAGAAGACTCGGTCAGAAACTGAGAAGCCCCAGTGCCGGGGGCAGACGGGGGAGGAGGGGGAAGACACGAACGGCTGGCTTCCAGGAGGTCGGGGACGCGGCTGCAAGATGACACCCGTTCTGAGAGTGGCCACGGGGCACAGACATGAACTGACATGTGGACGTCGGGCACAGAGGTCAGCTGCACGGCCCCACCGACCGGTCTCCCTGACTCCGTGCCCCCTCCAGGCCACGGGCACTCGGGTTGGCTCGTCCTGGGGGCCGGCCGGGCTTGGCCTTGACAGGAGCACCAGAGCGCCCACGGGGGTGGGGCACCACGCTCAGCACAGGGCACGGCCCGCGGAAGACGGCCCAGAACGCGGTTCTCCACCCGCAGCCATCTCCTGTCAGGTCGTGGAGTCCAGCCCTACTTTTAAAGAATTTCATATTACGTTAGAACTTCAGACGTTTAGAAAATTTAGCAGAAAGTTCCAGAAACCGAAATGTCACCCTTGCTCAAGAAAGTGAAAAGACAAACCACAGACAGTGACACTGTTTGCAAACTACATACCCGACGAGGAGCTGGTCCCTGCGACACACGAAGAACTCCTACCACCGACCCCGAGGACAGATCTCCACAGCGAGGTGACGCAGTCCTCCAACAGAGAGGTGCCGGCGCCCCAGGCCACCAGCCATCCCACCTCCCACCCCCGCACAGCTGTCATCAGGACAGACAGTGGCCGGAGCCGCCAAGGACAGGGTGACAACGGCACCTTCGACAGCTGGTAGGGACGCAGAGGGCGCAGCTGCCGTGCAAAGCCCACATCGATGCCGTCGATCCGCTCTATCTGCCTCAAATGCGCAACTTGCTACCGTTCCCATCCCTGAATCGACTGATCGCAACAGCAGAGCAGCCGCCCAGTGGACACAGAGTATTTCCCGAATTCTCCACACCATAACAAACGTGGACCGAATTTCACACTGAGATGAAACTGTTTTTGAAGGAAGTGCCACACCTGAACTACCATGAATGCAGTTTAATCCACAAATATCACACAAGGTACGTGACGGCTCAGAACCCACTTGAGAAGCAGGTCACGGCAACGGGATCCAGGAGGCTCTCACGGCAACGGGAGCCAAGGGCAATGACGAGCAGCGCCACGAGCATTCCCGGCCGCAACTCGAATGCCCACCCCGCACTGCGCGGGAGCCGCCGTCTAGACCAGCAGACGACTACGCGGGAGGTGGGGTTCGTTCTGCGGGCTCTCGGGGCTTACTGTCTCCACGACTGAGCTCACGATTTATCCCCTTTCCAACACACACTCAATTTAAGGGAAGACACTGGCTGTCAGCTTGTCATGGGAGAGCCAACAGGGGACGTAAAGACCACCTGCCTCCCCACCTTCCCACCTGAGCCGACGCCGCCCACAGACCATACATCCATGTGAGGGCCCCGTCTTCCTGGACACGACCCTTCCCAGAGATGCCGGGTCCTGTCCCCTCCAGAGGAGGCCACGTTCTTAGGACTTGGCTCACTTCTGAGAAGACCCCTCCCTCCAGCCTTCCACTGAGGAGTCTGTCAGAGGCTTTTGGAAAAGACAGAGGGCTCTCCTTTCCACCACGCCGAGGCCACACCCACAGCGCCCCTCTTCGGGTGGTGGCTCCCTTCCTGTCACCTCCCGGAAGGTTCTGAAAGCTGCTGACACAAGGCTCAGGCCCTGGAGCGTCTGCCTCTTGGAGGGAGCTGGTCCCCAGAAAGACCAGGCTGTGATCCAAATTGGGACCTGTGGCTCCGCCCCCACTCCCCGGGAAGGGAAAGGGGCTGAGAAGGGACTTCAGGGTCTGTCCTGCCCTCGGGAGGGGGCCTCCACAGAATCCTGGGGCACCCATATCCCAGGAGGGCAACTCACCCTGCTCCAGGGGACAGAGGCTCCTGCACCCGGCGGGCTTCTCCCCGGCTGTCGGCCCGTGCCCTTCACTGTGCCCTTTAGAAAGCTGGTAAATGCCAGCGTCCGCCTTAGCCCTGACAGCCGCTGCAGCCGAAGACAGGGCTCTTGCGGCCCCAACGACAGACGACCCGCTGGGACTCAGAGGACAGGGCCAGCTCCATGCCCGGAGCAGGGCGGGCCCTGCACGCCCCCAGCCCCCGCCCCCTCTCAGGCACCTGCATGGGCACACGGCTGGCTGCAGACGTGCAGGCAGGGAATCCGCTAGTGAGAGGGCAGACTGGTCATTCTTACCATTGTGTTTGGTTTCGAAAGCAGACCTGACCCGTGGCTCTGGGACAAGTGAGTCTAGGGAAATGACTATGTTCATGGACTGGGAAACCTAAAAAAGGACTTTCCAGGGTTAGATGCATGGAAACAGCAAGCAAACCCCGAAACCAGCACCTGCGGGGTGCGGACGGAGCGCCTGCACGCAAATGCGCTGAGGAGGCAGTCACAGTGCCCGGAGAGCTGGGGCTCAGAGGCCCCCGGTGGTTCCTCACGTTCTAGCGGAGGGGTGGAGAAGCTCCTGGCTGTCATGGCAACGTCAGGCCAGCTGTGACCACGTCTACCTTGTTACGGACATAAATACTGTGTTGGCCACCGCGCCAGTGACATGCTCAGGACTGAAAAGCCATCCAAGTGGGGACGTGAGCGCGGTGGCTGCCACTCTGAAATGACGTAACAAGCCCCGGCGCCCAGTCCTCTGTGTGCACCTGGCCATGACCGGGCGGGAGGCACCGCCAGGAGCCAGCACTTGGGCTGCAGAAAACTGGCTACAAAGGACTGTTCAGAGAGCTCGGTAACGGTTCTCTCGGCTCCGCAGCACCTAGGCCATGAATAAGGTAAAACTGCACCGAGGACAGCTAAGGGACTCCCCGGGGTCACAGCCAGCTGCTGTCCCTGCAAAAAGCACAGAGGACTTGACCCCAAGCTTGCCAAGCAGGTCTCTGAAAACAGACGCATGAGATTCCAAGAAGTGGCTCGGTCCCGGACACGCTGCCAGTTTCTGACTCTCCCGAACAAAGACGGTCCGCTCTGAGGAGCTCAGTGCACGGAAAACAGAGATAATCCGGTTCTGGACAGTTCACGGGGGCGCAAATCGGCTCTGTTGGCTTCCACAGATGATGACCTCCAGTTTTCACTAGTTGAAAGCTAAGCCATCTGTGAGCACTGAAGCAGATTCCTGCCACAGGGCGGAAGCGGAAGGGGCCTCACCGCGAGCCAACGGGGCTCAGGGCTCAGGGCCGGGAGGGGCAGAGGGCCCCCACGGGCAGCCCCTCCGGGTCAAGGAAGAGCTGGATCCTAGGAGACACTGCACACCCAGCTAAACGGCGTGAGTCTTGTGAAAGTTCCTGCAAATCAGGCAGCTCATTAGCAAGTCAAATACAAAAAGACAAACTACTCATGGAAAAAATTACCCGGGTGACTGCCAGTAAACCATAAATTATCTTTCTCGACAGCGGTACTAAGTGTCCAAGTCCACACAGGCAGATCTCTCCACTTTGTACTACAAACGCAATTCCAGGTCTGCTCCGTGGAAGAGGGTTCGGAAGAGGCCACGCTGAGGGGGACAACCAAATGTCTGGGAGGGGTCCAACAAGGACGCCAGGTGATTTCAAGGAACAAGAGGGAGAGGGAGCCAGCTGGAGCGAGGGGCGGTGAGGACAGCGGTCTCAGTCCCCAGTGTGGCAGGCTTCCCCCTCCAGCTGCCAGCACCGAAGATTTTCCCTCTGAAATGCCGTTGGACCCTTTCCCTTTCCTCTCCAGGCCTGTAATGACCTCAGCCTGGCGGCCGCCACGTCCCCAAACTCATCGCTGCAGCTGCCGGGTGCTGCCTTCCCCCGCTCATCCTCCCCCGCTCTCCCTTCTACTTACAGACCGTGGCCACAATGACCGACCCCCACAATGACCAACCCCCAAAGTGCTCCCACGGTGGGGGGGGGGGGGCGGTAGGGCCAGCAGGTGGAAGTCACTTCCTGAGCTCACTAACGACCCGAGCCTCCAGTAGCACCACACGCCTGTCTTGTCTCCCCAGCATGGGTCGCCTCCACGGTCCCCACTGACTCCGCACATGGTCCCGCTTGGCATGCTTGGCATGCATGGCGTGGGGCAAGCAGCAGCTGCTCCTCTGCCCGCCTGGTGCCGTCACTTCCACCCTAGGGGGACTCTGCTTTCTCACACCACCACGCGCCCAAACACGACGGCCCATTTCTGAGCGTCCCTGGAAGCTGGGCATGAGCACATGGCACACAAGGAGAAGTCTGCTAGAAATTTCTGAACGATGCTGCTTTCCTGAGAGAGCCCGCCTTCCTCCGTTTTCTGTCCAATGCACAGATCGGAGGGCTTGAGCTGCAGCAGCCAATGCGAAACCGCCAGGAGAGGCCCAGAGAAGGCAGCAGCCTCAGTGCTGGCCCCTGGAACCACCGAGTCAGCACCAGCAGCCGGGCTCGCTTTCGGCTGTGACATCTGCACACCCGGGGAAGCCACGAACACGAGGCTTCCCGTCACGTGCAGCCGCATGCAGGCACGCAGGTCTGTGTGAGCACCCCTCCTCTCCTCGTCCCCAGGTTCTGCGTTCCCTTCCCAGGCAGGTCTCGTCTCCCCAGGCTCCAGCTGACATCTGTCACCCAGACTAGACTATCACCTCTCAACGTCTTCTAATTTGTGACCCGACGCCCTAAGCATGGGACTCACGGCCACCCAGGACCTGTGCGACCTCTCTCTAAAAAGCCCATCAGCGTGCTATTTCTGGGTTAGAACTGAACTGCCCCTGCAGGTCCGGACCAGCTGGTAACGCGACATCAGTGGGCCTCGAGCTGAAAAGAACCGACTTTTACCCAAATTCTGAAGACAACCAGAGTCATGCTTGGCCTCCCTCGGTGACTGTTCTCCCAGCGCGACCCACGGGCTCCAGATGGAAACTCGGGGCTTTTCGAAGGTCTCGCGTGGCGTGTCAGTAAACGCTGATGCTCACAGCTGCGTTTGCTAGTTACGCGAAATCAACAGATCGGTGACTTTCCGAGAGAAAGAAACCCTTCTGTCCAGACGGGGTGGAGCTTCACCACTGCCTGTAGCCGACCCCATCCACCCGACCGTCTGCCCTCGCACCACTGACTGCAAGGGAAACACAACGCTGCGGGCACACTTCACACACACGGGTCCGCAGCCTCGGAGAAGCGGCTTTCTCAGAGCAGACGCACGACTTCCAGGCACGGAGCCCCGGGCGGCCAGCCTCCCTGAGCAGGAGGCATCTTCCACGGGAATGCTCCCAAGGGTCTTCTCTGGGACAGTGCCTGGGGGAGACCGTCACTGAGGCAGGCACGCCACCTTCTCCGACCGTCACTGGGTCGGTTAGTGTCCTGCCCTTCTCATCCTCTCCAACTAAGGCACTTCACTGCCAGTAAGTTCTTCTCGGTTTCCCTGCGTGGAAATGACGCGGAGGTCAAACATCTCCGCCTTGAGGTCATGTGCTCCCCTGCTCGGGCCCTCTGCAGCGACAGGGCAGAATCGGCCGGTGTTCGTTTTACCCTCAGTGCCACGCCGACCGCGTACCCGGCACACGGGTGGTGGGGCACAGCTTGACCCCAAGTGTCAGAGAACAAACAGGACAAGCCCCTGACCAGCTGCTGCACGCCTGCCCTGACGGGAGAGCCCTACAGAGGAGAGTTTTTAATGCAGGGTAGTGGACGTTAAAAACTCTCCTCTGTGTTCTGTTTGCTGGATTATTTATCAAGACTGAAAGGAAATGAGCAGTTTTACCACAACATAAGTGGAAATAATTTAAAAGTGGGAAATGCTGACTTTAGTGCAAAAACTTCCAGAATCCTGTCTTAAAAATAGCACTTTTAGCTCATCATCCACGGCTCTGCCAACGGCCACAGTCCTGTTTTCAAAGCTTTGTTGAAGTGTGACCAGCATTTCATTTCACTTCAGTCATCTCTGCTGTGGAGACTCCCTCAGACGAAGAGCGACCCAGAGAATATTTTGGGGTGGACGTGAAAACACACGGGACTGCAGACCCACCGCTTGGCGTAGACGGCGAACTTCTCGCAGTGCAGCTGCGCCGCCGGCACACGCAGGCGGACGCACTCTCTCGGAGGCCCGTCCTCACGCATCTGGGGGTTGAGTGTCAGAATGTCCGCAATCCCTTCTCAAGTGGCTCAAAAAACACATGAGTGCAGATCGACAAATCCATACAGAAATGTGGGGAAATGCTAACAGCTGGTGAGATCTAGGTAAGGGTTCTCCAGATGCTGTACCCGTCTTTCGAATGTCCTACCCATTTGAAGTTTTTACGACTAAAAACTGGAGGACAGAGAAAAGAGGGAACTGTCAGCCATGCAACCTGTCGAGAGGCCGGCGAAGGGAACGGAGGCGTGGCCTTCGGCTTCCACAAGAGCCCTTCAACGTGATGAGGGTAAGCGCTGGGGGGGAGAGGGCAGGATAGACAAGCTACCCCTGCAGGTTCCGCCAGGGCATGCAGCAGAGAGAGGGACACAGACTCCAGATGTTCCCCAGGGCAGAGCTGATGGACCAAGCCGGCAGGAAGGAGCTCCTCCCATGGACAGGAAGGGCTCATGGGCGGGGCAGAGACTCTGACCTGAGAGGCACTGGGACTCGGGTCCACAAGAACAGAGAGGCCTTAGAGGACGGTGACAATGCCGACAGTGACAGCAGGGACGGGGTGGCCACCTGAAGCACGTTCCCCGACTCAAGTCTACCGGCAGCTCTGGGAGGGAGGGAAGGCCATCACTGCCATCTCCCTGGGCAGACGAGGAGGCCCGGCCCAGGGACCCCTGGCCCAGCCTGGCTGAGGGCGGGGACCCTCGTCGGGGAGGGTGGGGGAGGCAGCTGCTCAAGGTGGCCTGGGATACGCCAGCAGTCAGGGCTGCTGGGGGTTTGAGGAGAGAAGGACGGGTCTACGGGCAGTAGGGACGGTGCGTCAGGGTTAACAGTCACATGCCAGAAGCAGCTCTGCTGGCCTGGAGAGGCTGTTGCCAGCAATTTCCAGCTGAAGACAGAGGATAGCTGGGTGTGGCGAGGGTGAGATTCTCACAGACAAGTGGGACCCAGGACAGAAAGAGCCAGTGGGGGAGGGGAGGGGCTGAGGAGGGACATGGAATCTAGCTAGGTACGGAGGCACATCTGTCCACAGCGGGCATGAGGGACACAGAAAAAGTGGCAGGGTCAGAGGACAAAGGTCATGAGGTCAGGAGTGGGTGCTGGCAGCACAGGGCTGGTAGAGGCCTGTGGGGTCAGCAGGGGGCAGAACACAGCAACCAGGAAGGAACAGGGGTCAGTCACACACCCAAAGGACTCAAGGGACACGGCAGAGGATGGGGGAGAGGGTGTGGAGGCTACAGCAGGGCAGGGACGCTGTCCCCTCCCCCAACGCCTTGGGCTCAGGGAGCCTCAGATGGGAGCAGCAGCCTCCACAAGAGGGGGCGAGGGCACAGGACGGGCCTGAGGACGGCCCCCCGGTGTGTGTGCAGCCTGTGACTCCTGAACTGGAACCTGAACTTTCCGAGTAGGTTACTACGCCCTAAAGAGAAAAAACAAAACTATTTACAAAGAAATCCAAACCATATTAAAAGGGAAATGATTCGCCAATGATTGTAGTCTTCAAATCTGTGAAAGGTTCGTTTTCAAAAATTAGCCCCCTGGCCAAGACAGAGCCAAACAGCATCGCACTGTGGTTGCCTTCACAGGAAAGGGGCGAGCTCACAGCCCTCGCCCGGCACCCTCCTGCACAAGGGCCCTAGCACAGCAACAAGGCCTCCGAGCCCTGCCTCCCGAGCTGAAGACGGGGGCCTTTGGGAGCCAAGGACGCCGACTCTGGCTCAGGCGGAGAAGCCCAGGGGCCGGCATTCTGAGCACAGGGGTGTTTCCTGAGCCTGCGGTCTGGAGCGTGGGATGCGGCCCGGGGTCAGGGCGGCGCCTTCACTACAGGAAGATGATGTGCTCCTCAATATCACAGATCTGTTTTCACGTTGTCCTAAGTGCCCGTGGAAGACCGAGAACGTGCTGACGTCCTCTTCTGCTTTAACAAAAAATCGTGCCCATGTCTGCGGAGCTGCCCCCTGCGCGCCTCCACCGGGCGGCCGCAGCGCTCTGTGACCCCAGGCGCCCAGCGACTGTCTGAGGCTTGTTTCCCAGGACCAAGTTCTGGTGGACTCCGTCCAGCCTGCCAGTGTTGGCTCTGCTGCTGCAGCTGATGGGTTACTGGTGACCACAAGTACATGCGGACAGCGCCAATCACGGGCTAGTGCAAGGGCTTTCCTGTTTGTCTCCCTCAGACCCCAGGAGCCTGACACCACACACAGAGTCCCCGGGGGTCCCCCTGCCCTGACAGGGAGGGGCCTGAGGCGGTGGCCAGCCCCCCATTTTCGTCAGACCCCAGCACGACATGTCAGAGCGGCGCTGAGTCGGCCCTGCCCTCGCTCACTCCCAGCGTGCACCGGCACTGGGGGAAGCCGGCCCTTTTCCGTGGGAACGCAGCTTGAAGCGGTCTCTCCGCTGCATTTCTTTAGTGCTTTGTATGTTCCCACAGGGCTTTCTCTCTGGAGGAGAGATTTCTGTTTGTCTTATTTTTCCTTCTCGAGGATGTTAAGCAAGTACACTCTGCCTTAACATCTCTGGACAGCCTTTTACTTTTTCTTTCTAAATCCTTACCCGAGGGTAAGGTTACAGATTTTGGAAAGAGAGGAAGGAAGAGAGAGACAGAGAGAAACATCGATCAGTTGCCTCCCATATGTACCCTGACCGGGGATCGAACCCACAACCTTTTGGTACACAGGATGACGCTCCAACCGAGCCACCGGCCAGGGCCACGTCCAGACGGTCTGAAGTGCTACGGCCTGACTGGCGTTCTACTCAGCACTAACAAACAAAAGGCAGCACGACACTATCAATACCAAGCTCCTCAGCACACTGGATTAACTATGAACAGGTTTCTGAGGTGCGGTCTGGAAATGACAGAGCCGTTTGCGTCCTGCCAGACACTGCCCTGAGTTCTCAAACCCGAACCCCACGTTCCCTCTCCGGGCTCTCGCTCAGCATCTGAACCTAAGAGGCCCCGGGTGCCAAGTCTGCAGGCAGGCAGGGTGCTAACTCTTCCAATGCGACAAAAAAAGAGAATCGACTTTTCTTTCAAAACAATACCAATTTAGAAAGTAACTAAGTCTTTTATAATATAATAATATTATATATTATAAATTATATATAATAATATATTATAAATTGTACATTATAATATTATAATAATATAAAATTTAAAAATAGTATCTTGTGAAAACAGTGGAAAATGCTTCAAAGTCAATGCACAGGTACATACGTGAGCAACGGGGCACTGTAAACATTTCTTAGCCAGCCCAGAGAATCCCGGTTCACCCTGAGTGCTCCCACGCTGCCCGTGAACCGGACTGCCACTCACCGCTGACGTTTATGGCGGGCAGCACAATCGACATCTTGGGTCTGGTGGTCTTGTTGTGGGTGGTCGCTGGCAGCAGCAGATGATCCTAAAGGCAACAAGGAACAACGTGTCTGCCACAGGCCGAGGTCAGGGTGTCCGAGATGCCAACATCAGGGGAGGCACAAATAATGAGTTTTCAGTTGACCTTGACCCAGGGACGATGAATGTTAGGCCAGCTCACAGCCGTTTCACTTGTTACGCAGTGAGCAGGTACGGAGCGTCCGTCATTCCCGGACGGAACGCACCAGGTTCTGGCGACGGGATCGCTGCGGGACACCAGGAAGAGAGCTGGTCACACGGTCAGATGAAGAGACGTTAATTGCGGGAACAGCTTCTGATCTGGGTCCGCCTCCAGTCCCCAGAAAGGAGGGGCCGGACTAGACAATGCAGAGCACCGAAGTTATCTGCCCAATAGTCATGTCCAAATTTTTTTTAAAGAAGACAGACATTTTTCCCCCAAGCAACTGGTGAGCCCAGATTACCACCACACCCAGCGAGACGGAAGCAGGGCCTGGGCCTGGTGGTGCCGCTCGGCCTCCGCACCCCTGTGAGCAGCCGCGGGCGACACGTTCCCGTAAGTGACGGGTCCACGTGCCTGAAGGAGGTGCACGGGGCTCGCTCTGAAAAAGCAGAAATGTGTGCGGGCTCAGCCACGGGTAACACTGGCGGCCCACGACGCTCCCCGGTGAGCCGGGGCCTCCAAGGTTTCCGGTTCCCGCCGCACAAACACAGAAAGTGAGAGCGAGCCCAGGAGTGTGGCTTCACAAAGGTGGGTATTTGTGTTCTAGAAGGGGCTGTGCCTCCACAGTTGTTCCAAGGTTGAGTATGACTTACAAGTTGGGTATTAACTGCTGTTTTCAAGAACTCCGTTTTCCTACCCAAAGCAGGTATTGTCACAACAAACAGAAAAAGACACAAAGGCACATGACGTTTCCAAGTGGGGGACACAGGCCAACCCAGCCGCCACGGGGACGTGCGCTGGCCCTCCAGCTTCTCCTGCCTTTGTTCGCCTGTCTCTTGGTCACGCTACATACTCGCTACACAGGACTCAGCGACACGGAGGCCCTGACACGGCGGGCAGTGACAGGAATTCAGTGCAGCCCAGTTCAAAGCCCATGTGATTGTGAAACATAACTGTCAGCAAAGCTACGGACAAATCTAGAATGTGAACGACACACAGAGATGAACGTACGTGAGGAGAACTGCAGAGCAGACGTTTCCAGCACCTGCGCGCTTCGTCTCGTTCGGGGGACATTTCCCAGAGAACACAATTTCTCCAAGGGGTGCAGACGGGTGAGCCTGGCTCTGGGGGTGCCAGCCCGCAGGCAGGCAGTGTCCCGGACACCAAGATCACAAATTTCCCAGAGGAAGGTAACATACGGAGTCAGGAGAAAGCAACAGTTGCGGATCTTCATGCCATGAAACTTACAAAGCCTCTAATAAAACACAACCGGATGAGAACAGAGGACACACTTGCAAGCCCCCAGTGAAGGCCACTGTGAAAACAGGCACAGCCAGATGCCGGCGGGGCTGGCCCGCGGGTTACGTCCGGCTCAGACTTAACTCGGAGGGGCCAGCTCAGGTCTGGATGCCGTCCTAAAACATGATTTCCGCAACATAGTATCTCGTACTTCCTCTTCATTAAATTTCAAACAAAGGGGTTACTTCCACAGCAAAAAACAAAATAAAAACCCCACACGTTATTATTTACGAAAAAGAAGGCTCACATACGGAAGCTGAGCAGGAGCCCCCCTCAGGGAGGGTCTGGCTGTGCTGAACCCCTGGGTTTCGTACAACTGGGGTCCCTTTTACGACCAGCCTGTCCTGGTTTAGAGACATTTCAACTTCTCTTGAATCTCACAGCATAAAATAACTTCGTAGAGATATGTTGATTTGTGGTATTCTGCTGGTGCGCGTATTTCTAGAAAATCTCTTTTAACCACAACAGCTGATGGTGAGGAGGGGGTGGGCGGGGGGAGCCAGGCAGGGGACAGGAGAGGCTCCCCTTCGGATCCTGCACAGCAGGAGTGGTGCTGCGGCACCCTCGGGGTCTAAACTTCTTCATCTGCCAGATTACAGGGGCAAGAGTACATCTCTGCACCCCAAAAATCTAAATTGGTACAGATTTACTCAAGAACTCCAAAATGCGTTACGCTTTGAAAGCACTATTATTTGAAGCAGGTAACGCTGACATAAAACTCTGCAAGGTGAGATTAAATAATAATGCGGACAGGCATGACCGAACTGTGAAAGGGACCTGGTTCTGGGGGTGGGTCCCTTCTGCTCGCTGCTCCCGCTGGCTTTCGGCGGTGACGGTGAGTAAGACTGCCCGACCCCTCTGGAAGAGAGGTCACTCAACCTGCCACCTGCCACCTGCCTGACAGGACCGCAAGCTCGAGCTACTGGGATCGCAGAGCTTCCCTGATCAAAGTCTGCGAAGTGACCTCCAGGAACCTGAAGACGTATCGCAATAAAGCAGCAAAGAAATGTGCACAAACGTGCAGGCTCCACACACGGGGCACCTGCCACCCAGGGTGGGGGGACCCCGACACGGGGCGCAGAGCCCCCACTTCCCAGGACAGCTTGGGTCACCCCGCAGGGGCCGGTGCTGGTGTGTCAGGCAGGGCTGGCCTGGCACCTGTTTCTGTGACTGACTGAGTCCTTTGTGTTTTCGAAAGATCAGTCATTTTTAAAAAAACGCCTGGATGTCAGGGCACAATAACATCTTTCAGAAACGTGTGAATGTTGACAGGAAGCGGGGCTCCCGCCTACTCACCACAAATCATGGAAGCAGGAATTGTTTTCTTTAGAGAAGCAATTACATGCTCTTCTTTGGGGGGCGGGCGGGGGCAACGCTGAGTAATAAAACATCAAACACACCAAGAGCCCCACCGGGGAGCCCCAGCTCCAGAGCGGAGAGAAGCCCTGCCCTAGACATCCAGAGGCCTGCCCGCCCGGCGACCTGACTTCTTCCCACACTTTTCTCAAAACCCCTTGCCTCCGACCGCAGCCTCGCAGGGGCGCAAAGGAGCCTCAGGAACCCTCACAGTCGGAGAAAAGGGGGATTTCTCTACCACCGTCTGAGCCTGAAGAGCTCAGGCAGACGGAACAACGGCACCGGCAAGACCGGATCTAAGTGTGGTGCGTGTCCCCCACAGACGTGTGCGGTCCGTGCGGCAGCGGTGGAAACATCACGTATCTTGGCACACACACGGAACCCACATGAACGCCTCATGAATTTCACCCAACTAGTGGGTTATGGGCGATTTCTCCCTATTTTACACATTTCTGAGCAATGAGATAGCCCTTCTGAAATTAAAAATATTTAAAATTTATCACAATTATCTATTAACGGTTGAGGTCATATGGTAAGAACTTTGTATAAACCTGAAAACCCCACAGACCTTTTTAAAAAATGTTGCCTCAAGAAACCAAAAATTTATAAACAATTTAGTAATTTTTAAAAACTTGAAGCTCCACTGATTAAGAACTTTGAAATTAAGCCTCTTTTACTTAAGAAAGATATTTCACTCAGTTCTAAAGCCGGATCTATGAACTTCAAAGTTTCCAATCAAATTGGAGTCAGTAGCTGTCATGAATTTACTAAAAGAATTTAAACTATATTTAACTTCAAAATGAGTTTTTAAAACCATTTCTTAAGAGCAAAAATCAAAGTACAAGCTCTCAATTCAGTTGTCTTTGTAAAAGGATAAGAGGGATTTAAGTACTAGTAATAGGGAAGTGATTTATATTGGGTATTATGTTTTTATAACAGTTCCTAAGATATGTTTATTATTATAAAAGATTTTGCAACCATTTGCGAGAAAGGGGAAAACCACAAAGGGCTTAATTTTTGCAGAAACAGGGACTTCGTGAAAGTGTTCCAGCTCCACTTGGGCTCGACACGGCGTTAGAACAGAGAGGAAAACTCAAACGCCAAAGGTCTCCAACTGCTAAGGACACGCCTGTTTTCTTGGTCGGAGGCATGGCTGCATATTGAAAACTACTTCTTTCGATCTGGCCTAGGATTTAACGGCTTAAGAGTAAAAGGAACAAGCAGAAGATGAGGGTTTACTGTGCACAGAACAGACCCCTGACACCTCGGAAAACTAACCGTGGTGGGAATCCGAGCAGGCAGGGCACCGTCCGCACACGTCTGTGCGCCGGCGTGGCTGAGCCGGTGTGACCGCGCCTGGAGGAGACACAAGGAGGGACACGGAGAACTCTCGGGGGGCGGGCGGGAGGGTCAAACGCGAACGGATGTCTTCCTTTTAGGTGACGACTTGTGTTGCTTTTTAAGGTCAGATTTGAAAGGCTCAGGCTTTGCAAGAAGTTCAGCAAAATTCTAAACTTGTCTTACTCATGGTTTCATTTTCCCGGAGTTTACTGTGAACATAGCGTTTCCACTAAACCAGTTTACAAATCTTCCTAATCTCCTATAGATTAGAAAAGACAACGAACTATTCAGATCCATGGTAGTCAGTACGCAGTCCGTTTTCTAGATGTAACTGCAGATAAAACACAAAAGCCAAGGCGACTGGAACAGAATTTTATGTCCTCAATTAATTCACCTTAATCATCTTTTCACTGCTTCAGGCAAGACAGATAAAGAAAACGAAAAAGCCAAGTGAGTCAGGGACCACTAAGCACGTCCCGGACGGACCCCGAGCCACCCCCAGTGACGGGTGCAGCTCAAACTCAGAAATACTTCTTCTCCAAACACGTGCACGGGAAAAGACCTCCTGCTCTGCTATGAAACCATTCTCACTGTCGCACAGGCACTGGCTCCGAGCAGTGTTTAGAGCCCGCGGGGGCCTGGAGCCTTCCGGCGACTCAGGACCTGCGGGTTAGAGCACAGCATGAGAGGGCGACTCCAAGAGGCCGGAGGTGCGCCTCGGTTGCGGGAAAGAAGGTGTGACGTGAAGAGTGGAGGGCTCAGCTCAGACGGGTGCACAGGAGAAAGTCCAAATGGGGAGATGCTGCGATGCCAGAGGCCGCACAAGCCACTTTTGTGCATTCCTCCCCATTGAGGGAGGTTTTGTGCCCACTTCTTCAGATACAGGCCCACTGCTGTTTACATGCTCCTCTTCCTAACCTGGCAGAGCTGGAGAGCATCAGGATGCAGTCACAGTCCAACTGAGGAGTGGGAGCCCCAGACGTCTGAACGCTGGGCCTCAGAGCAGCACACGCAGGCCACCCCAAACGTCAAAGTCAAGTCTCATTTTAATCTGCTCAACTGGAGGCCTGCAGTGACCGAAACACGGCCCTTCGAACTCCTTTCCTTGCAAAACCCCCCAAAAAGTGATGATGTAAAAGCAATTTTCTTCAGGAGGGGCACCATTTAACCTTCTCTTACACGTGAGGGTTTCTGGAGGAGCCCGGACCATTCCGTGTCACCAACACCACTAAACACAACAGAACAAAAAGCCCTCGGCAACATTCACCTGTAAAGCGCCAAAACGGCCGTCCTTCCTCCTGGGCCCACCGCCCAGCCTGTAGCAGACGGTCTGTTCCCACTAGCTCCCCGAAAGAAAAACCAAATGTAACAGCGCCGAAGGACGACTGGGCACGAAATCCGCAGTGACGCTGACGCCCGGTACCTCGGGCCGCATCCCACAGCGCAGGTGAAGCAAGCGAGAGGGCACGGCCACCCTGGTAGACGCGGAGCCTTTTTGGCAGTGGCCCCGGCTCACGAGTCCATGACAAACGCCACAATTGGCAGTTTGGGAACACACCAGGTCCTAGATTCCTGACCTCTAAGCTGCTTTGGCCAGGATGCCGGCACTTCCTCACTTACAGCAACCCTGGAGGAAGGTACTGTCCCAGGGGACAGTGAGTCCCCCAGGCCTGCGTTTCTCCAGCAGGAGCCCATCAGCTCCCGGGGACCATTTGTGTGTCTTCGTTCTGATGCCAAAACCACGGGCGGGAGGGTGGGCGGGCAGGCGTGCAGGCAGGTTCCCATGGTAACTGCTGGGCGATCCCAGGCAGCGATGCCATTCCCTGCGGGGTGGGTGGCAGTGCCACTCCTGGAACAGGGCAAGAGAGCGGAGCCTACTGGGGACGTTAGCCCTTTCCCCAAACAGCCGGAACAAAGCTTCTCCTCATGGACCAGAGAGGACCCGCCCCCCTATTGTCAGCACCACTGTCCCCTTTGTCTGCAGCTTTCACAAGCACATGATGCCATGTGACCCCATGCTGCTGACTTGCATTTCACCAGTGTGACATTATCTGTATTTAATTTACACCACTGTTTACTTTCCTCGTTGTAAAACCAGAAAGCTGTTCCAGTCGGTCGTTTATACGTCTTCAGCATAACTCAGTGCCGGAGAAATTCCTCCTTTAAAGGAAAAGGATTCTTCCAACGCCAGGCACACAGTGGAGGTGTTTTCTTCCCGAAACGCACCTCTGCTCCTGTCCCCATCTCCTATGGGGCGGGCTGAACTCCAGGCGCCTGGTCCCACCTCCGTCCGAGGGGTCCTGCTCGCCTGCGAACCGGCCCTGCGTCCAGCAGCCTGTGCCCAGCAGCCTGTGCCCTGCACCCTCTTCCCACTCTCCACCCAACACCCGACCAACTCAAGAACACCCCCCGACACACCCTCTCCTTCCTTCACAGACGGAGTCACGGACAGCAACAGTGTCCGCCTCGAAATGCTGCTGCAGGACTGAATGAGTGTCCCCCACAAACCGCCCGGACAGCAAATGCGTCGGAACCAGCAGCCTCCTGGCGGGCCACCGCGGAGTGCTCTGCGTGCCTCTTCTAGCTCCTATCGCGGTGTGCTTTCCGACTTACCAGTCGCTTTTCTCCACTACAATAAACTCCTGGGGACAGGATTTCCACCTGTTCATCTTTACACATTCTGTGGTAGCTCGGTGCCTGGCAATGGTGAACGTCCATCGAACACACTGAGTAAATCAATGAATTAAGGAAGTAAAATCGGATAAAATTTCTCAGACAGAGCCCGCCCAGCAGAAGAGACAGGACCCTCTGGTGACTTTTTTTCTTTCCCTGGAAAACTCCTGACCAGGTGACACCTCCTGTACAAGGCCATCCTGGAGCTGAGATCTCCCGGTATCTGCAGGCTCTCCTTTCTCCCACCAACGGCGCGTGCAGAGTTTCACGTTCCGCTCTGACTTGGGGCAATGTGCCACCACCCCACCGGTGGCCACGCAGCTCGGGCCTAAACGCAGCCCAGACGACTAACCGAGGTTGCCCTGAGGACCGGTGGCTGTGCAGGGCCATGTGTCCGTGCAGAATGGCCCTGCAACCTCGGGAAGCACCAGAGCGCTGCGCACGGGAGCAGGGCGCTGGCCCCACCATGCACTCCTGCTGCCTCCTGATGGCCTCTGGTTTGTATGGGGTCTGTTTTATTTGGCAAAAATACACGATTTCAACGGACTGAGAGAGGAAGAGGTAAGAAAACGCCTAAGCAGAGAACTCGTACAGCTGAATAATAATCTTGTGCTGTATCCACAGGCACCCCAGGGGCTGGTGCACACTGAACCCACTCATTCTGGACTTCCCACTAAGGACTTGATTCCTCCACAGGCACTTCCACTTTCGAATGCTGCATTCGCTAGCTGGGGCTTCAGTTTTTAGACCGCATACAAAATACGTATGATGAGTTTCTAATAACTCTAAATAACTTTCACCAGCAACGGTATTAGTCAAAAGCAAAACAAGAAAAAAAAAGCCAAAGAATTTATATGCCTGGAACACCACGGGCACTCAGATACTTTGCTGGAGGGATGACAGGAGAGCTGATTAAATCTCTTGATAAAAATAAACATTCTTTGCAGAGAGCTGCATTTAAAGGCACTATTTAGAATTATAAAAGTACAACCGTTATTGAAATAGGCACAACTCAGCACGAATACAGTTTTTTTGGATAATAAAATTAATTCTTAAAGGTCTGAGGAAACCTTTTATGCTCTGAAGATAGCTCATATTTATACTTTCTCTTGAAGAGCGACAATAAAGGCACTACTCATTTAAAAAATTCTGGATTTTGGTATTTATTACTACCATTTATGTTCTTAATATAGAACTGTTTATTTCAAAATGAAAGTAAGAGTCACATTTTAGGAATGGAAAATATGCCTTCTTAGATTTGTATTTTAAACTACGTCAATTACATAAAAATATACTGAAACCCAATAAAAACACTGATAAGAACAACCGCGCCAGGACTCGTCTGGGTTCTAATGAGCTCAGCGGAAGGAGGCAGCACACGCTCTCTCCCTAGCGCAGGCGGGACACAGGTTGGTCAGACGGCCCCCGAGGGTGAGCGCTCGGAAGCCATCAGCCGGCACGCACGCCCAGGATTAGACGGACCCCTTCTTTCTCCATGGGAGGGTGTTACACGTACTTACATTTTTTATTAAAAAATAAGCAAGATAAACTTGATCACTAAAAAGCTGACCCCGAAGCCTCAGACTTAAGTTGTTTTATCTGAATAGACTTGAACTGCTTTATAATCTGCAATCAAATCATTTTATCATTAATTTTTGATCTTCTTAATAACCTATGGACTTCTATTACATATAAAAATGTCAGGTAACAGGCTTCATCCAAAAATGAGAAATAAGGACTCACTGCCTTGTCACGTAGCATCGACAATCACTGAACTTACGCTGACGTCATTGCTTTTCAATCTGTACGTGATTCTGTGTCCATGGTATTGATACTTACAGGAGAACAAGCCTGGCTCTGTGCTACACACGACAATGGTGTCTGGTGCATCTCCTGGATGAAGTCATGACGTGCCAGGCCTAAGGCTTCTCTCTCCGGCACCGACATGGGAAGGTCGGACTGAAGGCTGCACAGTTCCTTTCCACCCACCAGCGGATGTCACCGAACCCGTCAAAATCAATGCGATTAGGCAATTTGAATAAACGCGAAGCACTGCAGAAACCTGGCATCTGTGGTTAATTTTCTGCATGTAATTAGGTCTAGACATCACGATAAATGAACACTGAATCAGAATCAGTACAAGAAATATTTTTAAAAACTCTAAAAATCCCTTTTTTAAAGGCTGTCCCACAAGGCTGTGCCCTTCTGAGGGAGACTCTGGCCCTCTGTCTGTGTGTTCTGAAGGGTCCCTCCTTTCAAGTGTACGACTCCCTCTCCCCCAGAGGCAGGAAGGGCAGGCCTGAGCCTCCGCATCCAGCCTTCGCAAACCTCGTGGGACAGAGTGACGGGAAGGAAGGCCACCGCCACAAAACCTTGAGATGTCACCCGTCCTGCCCATTTCTGAGTTCCTGAAACTACAGCCGTATGCTCGAGGTGTCAATGCACTGATGAGAGAAACAGACGTACAGCGAACACCTACCACGTGTCAGTGCGGTATTACTGCTTGATTCATTGTTGCATTTAAACTTCTTAACCTACAAAGGAAGAGGCCACCACGCATCACTCTGTTAGTGATAAGGCCACTGAAGCTCTGCAAAGCACCTCCCCGAACTCTGCCGGGTCTGGAGGCGGCAGAACAATGCTGGAGGAAGGCCAGACTCCTCTGGCCCACGGCCCCGCCTACAAAAAATGCTGTGTCAGCCCCCAAAGCTATTTTCTCCACTAAACCAAAAAGCAGTGACTCATAGCTGAGTGGGAAACCGTTTTTCCTCATTTCTGAACAAGGCTTCAAAGAGCTACAGCCTAGCCTCTCCCTGCCCCGTGCTTTCTGCTCTTTAAGCCAGTGCCCACAACGTGTGTGTACACACGCACGTGCAACACACGCGTATGTGCACAATACATATGGCTTTAAAAAATTCCAGGACTCTCTTTCACTAAATAAAGGGGAAAAAAGCCACCAGTAGACCAGACCGTAACAGAGAGTTCTAGAAAGAGCTCCGTTTTGAGTGCCTCCTCACTTCCTCTTCTGAGCATGCCCAGCACGGTGGTCGGCGCGACGCCGCGTGCTTGCTTCATCCGGGCTCCAGAGTCTGGTTTGGCAAGAGCTCTGCTGCCCATGACATGCGTGCTGTAATTATCTACATCTACAGTATATGTTATGTTTCCAAAGAGTACATAAATAACATTTCATGGGTTAAGTAGAAAGACGGGAAATTTGAGGTTGCAGAAGTTCAATCACAGGATACCGTTTTAAGAAGTTCCAGCAAAATGTCCAATCTAACGAGAAAGTTGAGGCTAACACACAAAAACCTGACACCTAGCAGAGATTTAACACTTCACTTTAATTCTTCCAGGAAAAGCTGCTGGGTGAAAACCAGCACCGACTATCACCCAGTACTGGACACCCAAATGCAGAAAGTGGACTCCGATCCGTCCCTGCATCACATACAAAAATGACTCAAAACGAATCACAGACCTACATGTAAAGCCTAAAACCATACAGATTTCAGAAGAGAAAGAGAGAACATCTTCGTGACCTCGTGTTAGGCAAAGACTCTTTAGGATAGCAAAAACACAACCCATCGACGACAGAGCCGGTCAGCTGGGCTTCCCCGAGTTAACAACCTCACTTTGAGAGACACTGAGGAAGACACTGAAGACGAGCAGCAGAACAGAGAAAACGCATCCCAACCACGAGCCTGACAAAGGACTCGGCCCCAGAACACAGAAGGAACTTTCCAATCAGTTACACGGAAACCACTCACTTTGAACAGACACTTGACCGAAGAAGAGATACAATGGCCAACAGGTCCATGAAGAGAAGGTTAACATTTCCGGCCATCCAGATGCGGACTGAAGCCAGGAGGCAGCTCCACGCGCCTCTCAGGCTGGGCTGGAGATGACTGGCCATGTCAGGCATCAGTGAGGACACAGAGGCCCGGGCCCCTCTTGCTGCTGGTGGGGGGGATGCCACGTGACACGGCCTCTTTGGAAAACAGTGTGCCAGCGGCTTAAAATGCCGCACACACACCTGCCGTGTGCCCAAGGCTTGTACTCCAGATATTTACACAAGAGGAGCGAGAGCACAGGGCCTCCAACATCCTGTCTGCAGTGTTCACAGCGGCCCAGTGCAGCAGGTGAGCAAGCGCGGTCCCACGGTGGAACGCCATGCACGGGGGACGGCACCACTGAGACGGCGGCGGTGCAGGGGAGCCTCACAGCCGTGCTAGAGGGAAAACACATCACGCAGGGCCCTTCACATAAAACTGCACTGAAATGGAAACAATTTACAGTGACAGAAAGCAGACTAGCCGTCACCTGGTGATGGGACAGCACTGGAAAGACGGGTGAGCTGGTTACCGTGGCCACGGTGACACCTTCATAGACATGAACAGACACATCAAAACTTATCAGATGCACGTTTAAATATGTGCAGTTTCTTAAATGTCAATTATACCTCAGTTAAAGCTGTTTTAAGAAAATTAACCCACCATGGGAAACAGTAGGGAGGTTCCTCGAAAACTACAATCAGGACTGCCCCATGATGGAGCAACCCCACTTCTGGGGTTACACTTGGAAGAAATGAAATCACCACCTCAAACCACATTTTCGTAATTGCAACGAATCTCCTCAAGGAACTTCAAGGAAAACGTCTGACACCAGGTCCAAGACAGACTCTCTCTTAGCAGGATAAGGGTCACCGAATTTCTTCCAAAAATAAACGGAATCAGAAGAGAAATACCCATAAAACTTAAACTGAGAAACAGAGGCCTGCTTATTCTATAGATAAGATTTAAGTTATTCACAGTATCGGCCGTGGATGGTTTAACAGTTCACGTGGACAAACTTTCCTTGAATCCTTCTGTGACAAAGCAAGCGTCGTGCAGGGGACAGCATGCTGCCCACCGAGGACACCACACACGTCACAGCAGGGCCTCTGCCATGGAGCTTTGTCACTCTGCTGCTGATCTGCGCCCGAGCTTTACCTGGCGCCCCGTGTGCTTAGCACCCTCACTGACACTTGGGTCTCCGCCACACAGCTCCGTGCAGAAAGGCCCTGGCCTTGGTAAATGCGTTTGGACTCGCTGTCCTTCAGAGACCGCGAGATGGAGATGGCCCCGAAAAGGTGCTCAGGAGGCTTGTCCACCGCCATCCTGTGGTGACGGGGCAGGTTAACTTGGAACCTGGTGTGAAGCTGGTGGACATGGTGCCCCGATCCCCCACGGGTCTACTCACGTAGCACCTGTGACCCTCCTGCCCTGGCCTGGCTCCCCGCTGCACGTGGGGCTAGGGTGGATGCCCGAGAGGGGTCCCTGCCCTCAGGTGTGCAAGGTCTGGCCAGGGAAACAAAGGGAAACTCCCATGATTACTGGTCGGTCGGTCACCACCTCCCAGCCTGAGCCAACCTGCCCGTCACAGGCTGGTGGTTGCCGTGCTTTGAACTACAGGCTCCCAGAGCCCACCCACTGCAGGCTCTTCCGAGACCTGCCTGCCTTGACGCCTCCACGTGAACGTCCCCTGCTGAACACCAGCTGCGTGTCAGTGTCAGACTCGCCAGGTGTCAAAGTTAAACGAAGCAGAGTCCAAAATGAACACATCGCCTCACGGTGGGCAGGGGAGGAAATGACACAGAGTTTCAGACCTTCATCCGCAGCCAGCTCGTCAATCACCGGCTCTTCCCCACCACCGGGCGGCCGCCCCTTAACGAGGGTCTGCAACAGCAACACAGCCCTCGCCCGCCTCCGCCCGACCTCACCGGCTGCCCTGCTGGGCTTCTGCCTTCACGTGAGGAGCGGCTCCAAGGCCATCCACAAATCAATTACATTAGAAATAGTTCTACTGACCTTTATATTGTTAAAACTCTTTGCCATTATTAAAAACCAGCTCCTTAGGTAAGACTTACAAGACTTTTGATGTTTTAAGCAGTATCTTAAATATTACTTTATTTTTTTAAACATGCTTTCCATACAGTCCTGCTGCAAATAAACGAAAATCGTTCTCAACTTTGTCCGTGCTTTGCTCTAAGCAGAGCACGTTAGTGCAGGTGAGGAGCAAGCACAGGCGTGTTTCTCTGCCTGTGCAACACGCGCCACACTCCTCCCACACACGCGCCCGGGTGTGAGGAGCCCGCGACCACTTCTGCTCACCTGACACTTCGCCTCTGCGTCTCTGCTCGCCTTGGACATGCCGCGGGGCCCCGGCTCCCCACGCTGCCAGATGTGCGCCCCCAGCCTGCTTCCTGCACACGCTCTCCTAGCGGCCCTGGGGCTGTGCCGTCTGTGGTCCCAGGCCACCACTGACCTCCAGGCTGACGCACCAGATGGGACTTCTCCTGTCACCCCTGGCGCGCTCTGTGACCTTGACGCTGCCGACTGCCTCCATTCCCCCTCAACCACCATCTTCCAAAGTAAACGAGTCTTCCTCCCGTCACCCCAACCTGCTCCTCCTCCCCCATGGACCCTCTGGTGCCCTGCTGGCCCGTCCCCCTCCCACGCCGTTGCTTTAAGGTGTTCGCGGCTGGGCTTCCACAGGACTTTGTCTTTGGTCTTGACCCTCTTTGGGAAATGACCCTAAAGCAACTCAGTGGGCTGTGAACAGACAGACCGATGGGAGTGAAATCCTAGGTTCAATTCTCGGAAAGGTAAGGCGTTTGGGTGGAAAAGTTCCATGAGGGCGATGGAGGGAAGCGATCAGAGAGGAAACAGACCCTGGAGCCAAACTTCCACTCGCAAACCAGTCTCAGTGGATGAGAGAGTCAGCCTCCCTGTGCCTCCAGGGCCCGTCCGTGAAGCGAGGACCTGGGCTGCACCTGCCTCCCTCCCAGGGACGTTCTGAGGGTCACAGACCGGCACACTGCAAGCCTCACAGAAGTGACCGTTAAACCCTGAAACCATCAGCTACTAAAAAGTGAAACGGTAATTTACAGGCCCACCTTACAACTCCACACCCTGTTGTCCTGCTGTGGTTGTTTCTCAAAACCACTGAAACGCACTGACCCCCTCGACCGAATCACTCGAGCAAGTCCAAGAGCTCCAACCGCCGTCCCGTCACGCACGTGCGTGCACAGAGAACACCACGGCCGTCTGGAGCTGGGCGGGAAGTGCCGTCTACGGCAATCTCACCGTTTTTCAGATGAGGCCCCGAGGCAGAGAGACCGCGACCTGGCCCCAGTCACCGCACACAGGGTGGGGACAGGGCCAGAAAGCAGCCCTGGAATGTCTGCACAGATGAACGGTGTGCGGGGCGTCTCCCTCACGCACTCGTGGTGTGAAGCAGCATTCTCTCTGGAGGGGCAGTTCTGGGCTCAGGAAAGGTCTCCTTCCTCACCAGGAAATTCTGAAACGTGACAGGGAAGTCTCAGCACCTCGCCCGTTGTCGGGGGACTTGGAGTCTATCAGGAAGGACCGCTCTAGGTCCTTCTAAAGGTCCGTCGCCATCACCGCAGATGCTGTGTTATTAAACCTGCATTGCCATTCAAGTCACGAAAGTCATTTTAAATATCCACTGAGAAAAACTCCCTTCTTTGTTTCTGCAATCCCCGGCCCTGATAACCTTGAGTCACAGGGCACAAAAAATAAGGGTGAAGGGCACAAATAAGCGCAGCGGGAGCGCCAGGCCCAACCCAAGAGTCCGCAGCAATGTGCACCAGACCTCGTGAACAACCGAATGGAGTGGATGGCGCCCCCGAAAGCACGCCACCTGAAGGGGGACGTGAAAAACAATTACAGAAGGAAGACCGCTCACCAGAGCAGATAGACGAGGACCTGCTGCGAAGCCGTCCCGACTCAGACAGATCTGCCACCTTCCTGAGACTCCTGAGATGTCATGTCACTCGTGAGTTGTCTGCAGGTCCTCTGTGCCCAGGGGTGGTCTGCACACAAGGGCAGCGACAGGGGCTGCAGACACCCGCTTGTCAGACACACAACCGGTTCCTTTGGCGTTCGCTACGGAGCAGCCCGAACAACAGACTTTTCTTCCGTCTCTAGCAGTCTGTCACGGAGCCAAGGAGCCAAGGACTAACCCCCAACCTCGGCAGTGACTCGCACTGAACCAGAGGCTTCGGGCCCAGCTTCTCACGGCGGGGGCCTGGCAGGCTGCACGGAACCCACACCAAACACGGTGTCTCACACGCGCACGAGGCCAGTCTGCGCCGAGAGGTTCTGCAGCGCCAACCGTTCAAGAGGTGGCCGTTCTGGCTAAGCTGCTTCGCTGTCAGGAAACAATGAAGACATTTTTTCCTATTGTTTTAAAAAGAAACCAGAAACTCTCAAAGCCTAGAAATCCTATGCCCTGGATGGAAACCTGAAGCCACGTTACAGTCTTTCTGGCCACTAAGTCGTCCTTCACTGTTGTGACGCGTTAACCTGACAACGTACTTGACCAACAAACTGTCCCGCGAGCACCCAGGCGCCCCAGACCGAGAGGACAGCATCTCCGAGGAGAGTGGCTCTGGTCACAGCCCTCCAACGGGCAGCACAGCCCGTGAGGACAGGCACCGTGGCCTCACTGCCCGGTGCTGCCGTGGATGCACGTGTCCCCCACGGGCCGCCTTGTCGCTCCTGGCCTCATCTGGGGTCTGCGACAGCAGCAGGGACACTTGCTTTATTGCGTGGGAGACACTGGCAGGGCGAGGCAGGAGAGGAGGCCTGTGAACTGTACTGGGCGTCGCACGGCACAGGGTGTCGACGTCTGAATGCCACTGACATGAGACGGAGGAGGGACGGGGTCACCGACCTCACCAGGAAGGCCACGGTAGCTGCAGACAGCACTGCTCTAGTTGGAAGGCCGTGCGCTAGGCCTGAAGGAGCACGGGCTTTGAAGTGAGTTAGAACCGACTAACGGCTGTCGGGGGGAGGCCTGCTGGGGGGCCGGGTGAGAGGGGTGGGAGGGTTAAGCAAAGAAAACAAACCCCTCAGAGCACAGACAGCAGGACAGTGACAACCAGCTAGAAAGGGGGTGCTGGAGGTGGAGGAGGGTACAGGGGGATGGACGGTGACGGGGACCCGAGTTGGGGTGGTGAGCACAGTACAACACACAGATGATGTGTTACCGAACCGTACCCCTGAACCCTATTTGATTTCATTAACCAATGTTACCCCAATAAAGTCAATGAAAACTTAGTAAGTAATCCTCAAACTCACAAGGCAGAAAGTGTCCATCAAAGTAGTAATTTGGTAGCATCTCTTACGTATCAAACTGGTAGGTCTTTTTATCATAATACCTACAGTTTGTGGATTTAAGTAAAATGGGTAGTTTCCTAAGCAAAACGAATATATGAGAGACAATATTAAAATACAAATCAAAACCAAAAAAAATTAATTAGAAAAAAGACTTCTGAAAGGTTTTTTAAAAGTCTCTCTTCTGAGATAAGACTTTTCCTTAAAGCCAGTATCTTTCCAAAACCACCGATTCACATTCTTTCTCCAGCTGGAGAAAGAGCCCGGCTAAGAGGCTGCGCCAGGGCAGATAAGACGGCCACACTCCAAGGCCGGGCGCAGGCCCCGGGGCAAAGTCCCCAAACAGGAGGGTCTGTGTCCCTTTCGAAGGAGACTACACACTCACTGCCTGCGATTACTGAGGAAATTCCTCTTCCTCTGAAAATTTTATATAAAATTATATATACTAATAAGTTTCCAAGAAATAACACACGTTACAAAAATACGCAATTCCTCTAAGCATGTGTTCGCGATCACTCTAGGCTTCATGTAGGAAACCCCACTGCTGTTTTGCGACGTTTCTCAGGTGGCCTTCCATGGGAATCAACTTTCTGAACCAATAACATCGGCGTCAACCTTTCTATATCAAGTAGAGCCTTTCCCATCCTTTGTCCAAAGCTCCAGGTTTCCCGTTCGTGCTGCCTGAATGCGTACAGATCCTAGACACCACCCCTTCTCCAGAGAAGAACGCAGTGAGGGCTAACAGTCCACTCGAGAACGTTTCTGCCAAACGTTAAAAGCAGCCTGCAAGCACCTCACGGCTGCAGGAATTGACTACATGAGGGGGAACCCCAAAACCCTGCAATTATCTTCTGGAGGGCGGGCCTCTTGTTGTACAGGTTTCCTCCTCTGGGTGAGTGTTCTAGAAACACATCTGGATCAGGGCGCCAGCTGGCATTGTTGTGAGAGGCTGCATTCGGCTCCAGGGAGTTTTTCTGGAAGGCTCTTTCACCGCGTCTGCCCATTTCTTGATGAGTGATTTACGAGCACAGCTGCTCACACCACGCTGAGTGTTCAGCAGTTTTTGACCAAAAACAGGGAGACCCTTGTGCCCCACCCTCCCTAGTCACCCAATCTCACCACAAGTGACTTTTGTTTCCCTGGATGAAAAAAGTCCTCAAAGGGAAATGTTTTGCCAAAGCGGAAGAGGTGAGACAAAAAACAGCAGAAGCACTAAAAGGCACCCAAATCAACGAGTTCAAAACCGCTCTGAGCAGTGGGAAATGTCTCGACAGTGTCTTGCACCAAGTGCAGTGCACTGTGAAGGTGACTGAGTTTGAACATGTGAGAACAAATACAGTGTTTTAATAAATGAATTCTGTCTTGGGGGGTGCGCCCTGGTACATTTCACCCAGGCGATGTCTTCAGTGGTGACGCTTCGACTCAGAGACAAGAACAAGCTGCCACGCCGCTGGCTCGCTCCTCTGACAAAAACTCCTGCTGGATCTCAGCACTGCTGAGGTCACTGCTGGGATCAGCAACACGGGCTCAAGTTTCTCTAAACAAACCAGACGTGAATGACGTGTCTGACTGAAGGCACCTGTGCGGTTCTAGCAGCTGGCGCCGGCACGGGCCAGGGGACGCAAAGCAGGTGACACTGCCGCTTGACAGAGGCTCACGCGGTCAATGAGGAGACACGCCCTTCAGACGGAAGAGTCAGGGGCCCATTTGAGAGTGTTACTGTGTGGCCCCCACACTCACCTCTCAGATGAGAGGCCCCGGGCTCAGAGCGAGAGAGGCCAGCTGCGTCCCCACGTCCCCAGCCGAGGAGGGCGGACCCAGGGCTCTCGGGGCAGCTCCCCCAAGGGGATCACCACATGCACCTTCAGAGGCCCTGCTGTGGGGGCTGTGGGTAAGCCGCAGAGAACAGACCCCAGTGGAATCCCGGGGGCTACTGTGGAGCTGGAGCGAGCACAGTGGCTGCAAGGACCAGGGTACGTGCCTGTCATGAAGCAGGAGACCACGGGCACTCCCTGTGCTTCTTCGGTTACAGTAAGACCCTACTATTGGTTGAGGCTGCCCTCAGAATCCACATACATGACACTGCTAATAAATTCTTTGTAAGACACCAAGAAGGGGCATGACACCCGGACAAGGCCCTCCACCTGGAAGACAGAAGGTGCCAGGAAGCGGGGGATGCGTCTCTGAGGCCAGCCCACAGCCCCCATGCAGACTCTCGCGGTGTGGTGTGCTGTGTGTGTTTCAAACAGGTGAGAAGACAATCAGTGTCTGCTTTTGACTTGACGGACAGGTACTGAACATACAGAATGTAAGAGAAATGAAAAATGTTCCCGAAGCTGTGTTCCTGGCTGGTGTGGCTCAGTGGGCTGAGTGCTGGCCTGTGAACCAAAGGGTCGCCGGTTCGATTCCCAGTCAGGGCACGTGCCTGGGTTGTGGGCCAGGTCCCCAGTAGGGGGCGCGCGAGAGGCAACCACACATGGATGTTTCCCTCCCTCTCTTTCTCCTTCCTACTCCTCTCTCCAAAAATAAATAAATAAAATCTGTTTTTTAAAAGAAGTGATCCCTAAGTAGGCATCCACCTCATCTGGAAAAGGAGTATTGAAAGGAACGGGGATCATGGAAATGTGACATTCGTAGTCCACTGAGCCAAAGAACAGCAACCAAGGAGACAGAAGCCCCCGTCCCCAGTCAGCAGAGGACAAGGACAGGTCCCGTGTCTGCCGTGGTCCTAGCAAAACCAGCGCGTCCACCTTTCTTCCTCTGCAATCACCTCCGTGCCCTACTTGACCGGAGCTTCACTCCTGCCTGCCTGCTTCTGTCCCAAGCTCCTGAGCTCACTTCGTTACGTTCTCTAACGTGCCCCTCCCTCTTAAGGAAAACATGCTCGTTAAACTTAACTGCGTTTTTTCTTATTATTGCGTCAGTTACACTCAAAGCGACTTGGAAGAAAAGTTATCTTCTATCACACCTCCCCACCCCAAATCATAGCACAGCAGTCAAAGAGGAGACAAGAGAAGCCATGACGGGGAGACAGCTGTGAACACCTGGGGTGAGACTCCCAGGAGAGTGGAAGGGGCAGCAGGGGGCGCACCCACCTTGGGGAGCAGCAGCCCCGCGACAGGGGTGGGGTGGGGGTGGGGGGGCCCTGGGGGCCAGGTGCAGGGAGCGGGCGCACTGTGAGGGCCTCGTCCAGGCACACGGCTCATCACATCCAGCATCGACACGGTCAGCAGTCTCTTAGAGAAGCTCACCTCTTCCCTTTACGTTTTAGCAATAACAAGAGGCACAATCCAGGGTTTGAGAAACAAATGCCTTTCCCATGACATAGTCTGTGGTCTTTACGATAAAACTCGTCCTTTACCCCATCGTTAAAACAAGAAAGAAACAGGATGTGGTCTCCCACGACTGCTGTCTAAGGAAGTTCAGGTGCATCCTTCCTGTTCCTTTCCTGTAAGGCACCGAGACGGGATCAATGATGGATTGGGAATGGAGAGTCCCGACAGGTAAGAGTCCTGTCGGGTCCCCGAGGGAGGAGGATGGTTTCTGCCAGGACAAGAAGGGGAAGAGGGCGCCGGTCATCCTCAGGCAGCACTGTCCACGCGAAGGACAAGAAGTCACCTCCACAGGTGCAGACACGGAAGGCGCCCACGGGAAACTGCACCCGCCTTCCTCTGCAACAACAGCCCCGTCACAGGCAGGACTGTCCTCTCCAACAGATGGTGCTCTCCTCCCTAGAGACACAGACTGCCTGACCGGATGGATGGCGCCCAAGGCGGCGTCACGACGCTGCTTCTGATACGCACCCCGTCTGGACGAGGCGGCACAGCAAGCACCCTGCCCCTCCGCGGTCAGCTCTCTGAGCGCTGCAGCACCCCCGTGGAGCACGCTCCGCAGCCCACACCGCAGCACCCTGGTCTCAACGTCCGCCGCATCTCGTCTTCCCAGGGCCAGATCCCGTTTCTGAGTCTCCTTCCTCTCTGCTCAGTCTCGTCAGCCCCTACTGCTGACGTGGCCCCGCCCAGGGCCCCACACAGGGTGCGCAGGGGTGGAGACGCTGAGGTGTCATCACTAGGCCTCTCCACTGTCCCAGCACATGTCACTGAGAACCGCAAACGCAGGGCACGCTGGGTTTCCTCATCTCCGGTGCCAGAGCTCTGGGCTCCTCGGTGCTCACACGGCAGGAAGGGAACCAAGGGTCTCAGAGCTGCAGTGGTGACAGGAAGCCAGGAAGGCGCCCTTTGCTCTGCTGGAATACGCTTATTGATAACCACACCCCTGTACGTTCTTCTAGAAAAAGAAAACCTCAGATACAAACTGCCAAGGAATTGTAGCTCATCGTGTGTTCCTGGTTTAACCCACAGCACAGGAATCTGCACAGGGCAACCCCACGAAGACAGACAGCATGCACAGCTGTCTATTCCCCCATTTGGTCACCACGTGTGACATTCAAAAGTGACCGTGTGGACACTGACTCTGCTTGACCTGAGAAACTTCTAGCACCTTCTGCACCCACAGGAGTCGATGTCGCTGAAGGACAGAGGAAGGAGCGGAATCTCGGGACCACGGAGCAGATGTCCCCCCCACCCGCCGCTACTCTCACCAGCCCACAGCTCACCCGACGCCTGCCCAGTGACGGTGACATCTCATTAACTGACGGCTGCCCCCCAGGCCTACACAGACACCTGTTGTCACTTCTCCTCTGGTGGCACACACACAGGATGGCCACGTGGCCACAGGGACGACAGAAACGTCAGGAGGGAGCTGATGTCCTGTCGGTATAGAGCTCCTGCTCAGCGCTGAGCCTGTGTGCACCCCGGCGGCAGCGGCCGGCCCAGCAAGTGCACGGCGCCGGCTCCTCTCGCCCCACGGCCCCATCCACATCGGCCACCCCCTAGCACTCCGCCCAGTGCTGGGGGCAGCACAGGCTCTCAAAAAGGTGTCCCCTCTCCTTTCAAAACGCACTTACCCTCCGAAAGGACACGACGTAAAACGTGTCTCCCCTCCTGCGGATGGCGTCAAAGAAGTCCTGGTAGCTCCGGGGGGAGGCATGGTACACCTGGAGCTCGTTCCCCGCCTTCCTGCTGAGCGAGAAGAAGGCAGTGCTCTTACCCACGGAGCGTCACGGCCCCTCAGAGACACTTCCACTCTAAGCCCGCGTCTGAATTGTAAGAATCTCAACCAAAACATGAGTAGCATTACAGCAGTTTTTCATATTTTGAAAAGCCTGAGGTCAGGAGATCTGTAAGATTCAATCAGCTGAAGCTAAAACTCCATTTCTGAATTGAGACTCCAAAATGTCTCAGACAGCAGGTGCACTGTGAAGGTCACAGAAGCACCACTGGCCAGCACGACGGCCGGTGTCTGGCAACAGGAGCGAGGTCTGAGGACAGCGCCACCCGCTGATGTCGGCCCTGCACCGTCCTGCCTCTCAGGCCGTGGAGGTGGAAAGAGCCCAGGATTCAGAACACAGCAGCCTGGCTCTGAATTCCTGTCCTTGTCCCCAAAGGCATCCTCGGAGCAATCTGGGGTCCAGGGTGAGATGGGACAGGAAGCACCCACAGGGCCCCATCCCACAGGCATCTCTCGACAACTGCTGGTCAGACGTGGAAAGACGGGAAGACCTCGAACCACAGCACCTCCCCAGAGTCACCCAAGTGACTGCGGCGTCAACACAGGTCTCCGCTGCTCCGCACGGTAAGCCGCCACCATAGGTTAAAGGAGAGGTAAAGAAAAAACGCTTACTTTTCTCCAAAAAGAGCCTACTTTTTCCTCTTACATTATGAATCTTTATTTTTTCAATTTCTATTAACTTAAGAAAAGAGCAGCCAAGGAAGAAAGTCTACGTGGGCCTCGTGAATGCCCTTTGAAATCACTCCTGTGCTCCCGGGGCCACGTCTGACACTGAATTCTGGCCACGCAGCCGAGACCACTCATGGCGCCTACGCTCTGAGCGCGTGCCGAGTCCCGCTCTCCCCGGGAAGGACAGGCTGAGGTCCCTGCAAGTTCCAGCTGCAGCGTTTTCATCAACAACCAACGTGAGGCTGGCTTTCCCGAGACCCCTTCTGGAATGTGGGTGCGTCGCTCACGGCCACAGACCCTGTGGTGACTTGGGCCGGACTGGAGCTCCCCTGACACACAGCCCGGCCTTCCTGTGCTGGGGACACCCACACTCCAGCACAGGCAGGAGAGGGCAACTGCCAACAAAAAGCACAGAAGTGCGGAAAACGTGGCACTGCTACACCTGCAACAGGAGACCAGGGCACAGCCTTGCTAGACCTCACCTGGCCCTGGGTCGCATGCTGGCAAGCGAGCACGAAGGCACTTTGAGTGCTGAGCTGGGTGACAAACACGTCCCCGAACACAGAGCCCGAGGGCAGCGAGACCTCCCCCGCCTTGGTCAGAGCGCCCACCCACTCACCTGACGCTGGTGGTCTCCGTGTACTGGACGGCTAGGAGCTGCGCAGGCGGGCCCTGCTGTAGGGCGCCCTGGAAGAGAAGGAGAGGCAGGTGCCGCAGATGAAAGCACGCCACGGTCTTCCTGCACCGACCCACTCGACGTTTGGTCATCGAACTCTCACGAAGGGCCGCGCGGCGTTTCTGCCTGCACGGCCTGGCGCGGCAAGTCTGCGCAGCACCAGCACGGGGACTGGGGCTCCTCCGGCCGCGGCCTGGGCGGGGTGGTGTCTCAGGGAGACCCAGGCATTTAAGGCACTTCCCAACAAGTTTTTTGTTTAAAGATCCCCAAGCTTTTAGGGCCAAGTCATGAAAGTGTTATTGAAAAGATAACAATTGATGCCTAAAACAATCATTTTCCCAATGAAAAATTCTGGAAGTGTGCAAGGTCCATTGTGAAGCCAGACCCTGTTGTTCACCGAGTGGTAACAAAAACCTTCACGCTGAAAACCCCCGGGGACGCCGCCGTCATCAAGGAGAGCTCGCCAAAGCAGCAAGACTCTGTCCCCGGACTCAGAAAACTAGGCTGTGAAAAACTGACGGACAGCGATGGCAGGCCGAGAGATGCTGGAGGTGCCATTTGCCTACCTAAGATTCACACCCCTTGAAGAAACCTGAAAAACTGGCCATGAGCTGGGGCATCTGTAGCCACAGGAATTTAGCAAAAGGTGCAGTCAGCAAGAATGTGAGGCACATTCTCTAACACGTAACTCACGCAGGCCACAGACTTGACCCTCAGCACCTGGATCCTGAGTGTGCCTCGGTGCTCACACACGTAGTCACAGTGCCCCCACCGGACAGCAGACTCCCAGGTCTGCACCTCAGAGGAGTGACACACACCTGACAAGTGACACAGGGACAACGCGAGGTGCTTTGTGGCAAACAACACCCAACTCCAGGTCCACCTGCAGGGCTCCCTAAGTCCAAGGACACTCTCCACAAAGGGGGCCTTTCCTTCCCACCTGCCCTGTTTCAACACCCTCTTTTTGAAAAGCTCTAAGAACAAAGAATATAACCAGTATTACTATTACACTGCGTGTGCCGAAGTATCTGATGTGGATGTCGTGAAAGTGAGTTTGTGGGAGAGAGCCGGCAACAGCAGCAGGAGGGAATCCAGGGCGCGCGCGCAGTCCAACCCCATGCCAGCAACCCTGGACAGGGGGCGGGGGCGCTGCAGGAAGCCATCGGAGGTGGCTGAGGGGCAGACTCCCCAAAGCTTCCAGAGACAGGGCACCCCAGCCGGGGGGAGCCTTCCCACAAAGACAGCACCCACTCGGCTGCTGCTGGAAGACAGGTGGACACGCACCTGAAGGACACGGGCTTTGTGCTGATGGTTCATCACTCTTCTTGACTTGGTCCTTTCCACCTCGTGTCTGTGTACCCACCATCGAAGTTCGTGATTTAACCTAAAAAACAGCTTCGTGAATGACGCACATGACACAGAAGTAAAGATTAGAGGTCAATTTAACCACACTCTGTAGGTTCCAAAGAGCATTCCAAGTTGCCCTTTGTCTGGAAAAAGCAGAGAGGCAGTTACACTGTTTTTAACTGAGGCAAGGACTGTTACGTGGTGGCCTCCTCAACCTTGAGGGCAAAGTGCAAAGAAAGCTGCAGCTAAGCACCTGCCCAGTAGAAACACGGGACGTAAAGGTGTTTCCACAAGGAAGTGTCTCCTGCTTCTGTGCAGGACCGCATCCCCGCATCCCCGCATCCAGGTGGGCGGGGAAGACAGCCACAGGACGCCCAACAACGACAGGTGCCTTACAACCTTTGAAAATCGCCCTCTTTTGTGGGAAGGAAAAGAATGAACTCAAATGCTCAGGAACAAAAAGAAATTTCAAGGCACCATAATCCAAGTTTTCCAATTTTCCAACCAGAAGTTTTAAAAGCCGAGTTCTACTAAAATGTCCCTTTATTTCCCTTACATTCTGGAGCAGCTGCGAAGCCACTGTTACTGCATCTACATAACTGTAGTTACTACTAATCACAAAATACCAGAGCGGTTTTTGAGGTTCGAAGACAGGGTCCAAAATCACAGAAAAAATTCCAAGGAGAAGCAGGTGAGAAAAGGCGCACCTGTGGGAAGTGTCCCCGGGGTCGCCTGCACTCCAGTTACTGTCTCCCTAACGCCCTATGAGTAGCACCGCCCACCTGCCCAACCCACACCCCAACTGTTACGTTAATATCCCTCTGCGGTTTTCGGATGGGATGCCTGAGACTGCACCCCCCACGCGGAATGGATGCACTGCGTCTGTCAGGAGGGTGGGGCGCGTGACAAGTGGTGGCTTAGTCCCTCGGTACCTGCCCCTCCCGGTCCGCTCAACGACACTGACCTGAGGGACTCCGTGGTGTTGATCAGGGGCCGGCACGGAGGGGGCGGCAGGTACAGCACGGGCTCCTCGCTCAGCACCATCAGGGCTTTGTCATCCGAGACGGCGTGGTTGTACCTGAAACAGACATGCACAGTCGTGTCTCTCTGTGCCCCGAACTCCTGAGGACTCTGCCATGGGAAGGCCAGCACTCGTGTTCCCTTTTTACGGACGCAGAAGCATAAGAAAGAGAACACACTGTGAGATCAAAGCAAATGTACAGATTGCACAGCACCAATGTCACTTCCCGATTTCCTTCAGAGAAACCACAGTCCTCCGCTGACGTGGCCACCACTGACTGGGCAATCACCGCGTGCCAGAAGAGAGGAGACAGTGACAACGGGGCACACATCCTTAGTGAGCTCCAGGCACACAGGGTGCTGCTGGCACAGACGAGGTGGCACAGTCCGGGGAAACCGAGGAAACCCCCGGAGGGCAGGAAGGACAGCTCATGTGACCAGGACTAAGACTCCGTGGTCACCAGAGCCATGCGATACAGCCCCTTCAAACTGCACGTGTGGCGGGGAGGGAGGCCGGAAACACTCGGCTGGGAAACGAGAGCACTGAAGAGCCAAACAAAGACCTGGACCTCGGAGGAGCATGGACCACTGTCACACACATGAGGAATGTCCCTGCACATCACACGACCTCCACCATGTGGACCCAGGTCCAGGGTGCGTGGCAAGAGGCAGGCCCACACTGAAAATCAGAACTGGAACTGGGGGATGTGCCTGGAAGTTAGTCTCTTCAGTCTGCCCTCTAACCCTTTCTCACTAAGACACCAGAGCTCTACCTTGAATTTCTCTATGGAGGATGCTCTCTGAATTTGGAAAATTAGATGTCTAACACCGAGAAAGTACGCCAGGCACTGCGCAAGGTGCTAGGGACCCAACAAGGACAGGAGAAACGAGGTCTCTCTCCGCAGACGTTAATGTGGAAGATGGACCACAACAAGAACACAAACATTAAAAAATCCCAATCTGGGGTGGAGCCGAGAGAAAACCAACGGCAGCACCGAGGTCAGAGGAAAGGATCTGAGAGGAGACAGGGTCTGGGTGGAAGCTGACGCACGAGAGCAGCCTCGGGAAGAGCGTCCGCAGACGGAAAAGCAGGAACATGAAGGAGGCCACTCAGCAGCCTCGAGCCAAGAGCGAGTGAAGGCACAGCTCCTGATAAGGAACTGCAGACGTAATGAGACTCCACTGGAGAGGCTTATTGCGGTGCCAAAGCGGACTCGGCGGAGCCACGGGGGCTGGGACACCAGTCAGGATGGAGCCGGGGTGAGCCAGAAGAGGCCGGGGACAGACACACCAAGGGGGCCACATCCACGTAACTTTTGGAAACAGTATCAACAGCCCTCACTGGAAGGGAGGGGTCGAGACTCTGCTGCAGGGCATGGCTGTGACAGAGCGGGGACAGAGACAAGGCCTCCCCTGTGCCAAGTGTCTACTCTGTGACGCTGAAACAGGGGCGTTGCAGACACTCGTGCACACCTGAGTCTGAGATGCAGAAGTCTGGGCGGGAAGTGAACTTGAGGCGTCGGACAGACAGACATGGACGGCGTGCTGAGCCACGGCTGAGGCCCGCAGGCAGAAAGGACACCAGAGTTCCAGCTCCAGACCTGGGGTGCGGGCAGAGTGGGTCCCATGGGAGACAGCAAACCTGAGCACGCAGCAAGGCAGAAAGTCCTCAGGAAGGACAGACCCACAGTCAAGTGAGAGGGAAGACCCAGGGGGACGAAGACCAGGTTCCACCGGGTTTGTCAACACTGACTCCACTGCGCCCCCACCGACAAAAATGACCTGGCGGAGGGACAAGAGAGCGCATGTGTGCCCCACCCCCGCGCGGAAACTCCCAGGCCTTCCTCCCACAGCACCGGTCCCGTGCGGGAGAAGCGTCTGGGACAGAGCAGACATCCGCACAGGTGACGGCTGCGCACACAGACGGTGATCAGCCCAAACGTCGGTGCTGAGGCAGAAGGTAAGAGTCGGCCTCGCACTGGTCGACTCTGCACGACTCTGGACGCCAGGAGAGGCCGCCTGCTGCCCTGAAACCCGAGAACAAAGGCTGCCCCGACGTGCTATTTCAGAACTCAGGTCTGCACACTGATGGCCAAAACACAGCTGCTGGCGCCCACCAGACAGGTCCAGAGCGGCTTCTGAAAATGCGTTTCTGATTTCTAATTCTATTTCCATGTGACAGAGTCTAGTAATGATTTCTGCACATCTGTGCTGACTGGCTTTGTTCTACCAGCCAAAAATATTCTTCGGAAAAGAAAGAAAAATCTGATAGAAGAAATACCAGGGAAGAGGCCAGGCGGAGCCAAGGGGAGAGAAAGGGGCCTCTCGGCCAGCATCCGTCCGGAGACAGCTGGGCCCGCAAGTGCCACGCAGGACGGGACCTGGGCAAACCCAGCAGCAGAGTCCAGGGCCACGCTGGAGAGAGCCGCAGGGCTGGGCTGGCCGGTGCCCTCTGGGGGTGGTCGTCCCCTCTCATTTACAGACAGTCCTGACTGGAGCCTGGTGGCCGACCAAAGTGCTGACTTTCATTCTCAAAAGTGTCCCAGCATGGGTGACAAGACCCACGGCCCTCTGACTCCGTGCCACACAGTTCTGAGCCCAAAGCAGATGCAGTCAACTATGAAATGACAAGAAATACAGTATTTGTCATAAATTACAGGGCTGGAGTCTACTTTTTTATTTGAACCAGGTTCTTGTAACTCTCCTGAAACATGAAACTTAACATAAAATAAGCTGCGGTAAAAGAACTAATACAAGTGTCACGGCAAAGAACAAACGGATTACCTCGAGTTTCACTGAAAACAAATCCGTATTTCAAACGTTTCGCAAACTTCGGTGTGTGACTCGGCGTCACAACAACGGAAGCAAGAACAGCGACTTCCTGGGCTGATACTTACTTCGATCTCCCAAGCTGCTTAGTAATAACCTTAGAGATTTGAAGGGAGATTTGCATGTAGCCAAGACTCTATCACCTCTTCCATTTTTACCAAGACCTGTAACCCACGTGATACACAGGTGTGGGGACTCAGGGTGGGGACAGAGAGATGGCTTGCATTTCACGTCCTACTTTGAAAGCTGGTAAGTGACAGCCGGGAAGCCACCAGACCTGCAGCTGAACCAGGATGACCAGAGCACACGCTATCTGGTACAGACCACCTGAGCCATGACGTCACGTGTCGGATTAGTGACCTACGGGTACCGAAGGGGCGCACCCTCAGCTCCATAAACCCACAAACACTCTCACATTTAAAACGTCACTTCTGAAGGATCTCACGCGGACAACAGAGCTCCGGATCCCAGGCCGGGGATGGCGAACCAGGACAAATAATTTAGCAAAACTGAAGATGCTATTAAACCCCAGTGACACCCAGGGACACCACTGAGCGAGCAGTCAGCTCAGTTTCCGCAAGTCAGGAGGCGCCGTGTTCTCCGACACCACCGCCTCGGTCGTGCTGCACGCACCGCAGTGACTGCCACACAGTTCCTCGGGCCCCTGCCACACACAACGCAGCGCCACACAGCACGGAGTCCCAGAAAATGAGCGTTTCCTCTGTCCTGCGGGCCCACGGCCCTGACCTCGCCCAGGGGTGTGGGTGTGACTGTGACACGCAGCAGGGCAGCTCCCCTTGCCCCGTGACACTCCACGATGAAGGTGCTCCAGCCCTCAGTGACGCTCAGGCGTCACCCTGCGCCACGGCGGCCCCTCTGCTCTCCCTCTGCCTTGCTAGCTGAGGACTGCGCTCCACGCAGCTCTAATGAAACTTCCCAGCAGCACGGGAAAACGTTTATCAAAAAGGGTAGAGCTCTGAAAATTCCCACGCGCTCCACTGAGTGGTCAACTTCTAGGTAACGTGACAGAGAAACTCCGTCTGCACAGACTCGAGTCTTTCACTCTCGACAGGCAACATGAGACTTTAACGAGACAGTGCTGAACTGTTCCGAGGGAGGAAGACAACAGTCAGCTGCAGCAAGCATGAGCGGCTTTACCTGATGGCAGCAAACAGGTCTGCCCACGCCGTTCCGCCCTCTCGCCCTCAGCGAAGGGGAGCAGCAGGCACTGATGTGCCACACATGTAAACACGTGACAAATAACCACACTAAAGAGATCATACACGGTGTAATGTGTACACATTGTGTGTGTTTCGAGATGTACATTAATGCAGAAAAACTGAGATTCTAAGACCAGATCTGTACAAGAATTCTAACACAGAAAAAGTCTTCAGAAAGGAAACTTACGCCTCGATCTGCCCGCAACAGGAAAGTGCACAGCCCGCCTCGGCACCCGTCTGCTCCCCCAGCTGCGCCGTCTACCACGCTGAGACGTGAGCTGCTGCAGAAGCCGTGTCAGCGTCACGGCTCGGGCTCAGCACGCCCTCCTCCTCACCTGTAGTTGTCTTTCTGGATGACGCCGTCAGGTGTGTCTTGCACCTCCTGGGCAGAAAATCCGAGAAGATGCCTCCTTTGATTTGCAGGGTTCACGCTCGGATTCATTCTCCTGGAATCCTGTTCCAGCATGCTGAAGATTCAAAAATGCAAAACGAGAAGTCAGACAGCAGAACAGCAGACATACGACGTGGCGCACGAAAGCACACCAGAGCCCCTGCGTGGGTCCACGCACACCGCCAGAAAAACACGCTGAGGCGCGCAAGCCCATGGCCTGGCGTCCTCAGCATGGGAAGAACAGTCCTGCAGATAAGGTTTCTAAGGTAAAAGCGCCTTATTTGTAAGCTGTTTAAACAACGTCAGTGTCCCACGTCCTTTTAAACCTCTGCGTCAGCGTGCATATGAGGGGGGAATAAGTAGAGCGCACACATGGACAAACTTCAAACTCGGAGGACGACTAAACAGGACGTTCTCCGGTGAGGAGACCCTGCAGGTGGAATGGCAACCGCTCCGTGTCAACCGCCAAAGCCAAAGGCCCAGTGGGCAGGGCACCAGATAAAGCAACAGAGATCACTTGTCAAAGTCTTCTCTTTTTGTCTCCTGCAAAAACTTCCCATTTACTTTTACTTCTTTCTGTCCACCCTCCCCCAATACCTTCCTTTGTCTGTGTGTGTTCTCTTGATGGGCCTACAGATCGGGAGGCATAGAGACATGCACACACACCCCCTGCACACACACACCAAATACTGCCGCAGTTAACGCCTCTCACACACTAACCCCTAATCACGGGCTTAGAAACCTGGCTCGTCAGAGCATCTTGTGTGTGCACTTCGCCCCCGACCACACCCGGGATCTATGGGAGCAGTCGCTGTAGGCAGCACCAGGGAAGGGAGACCCATCCTGCCCCAAGGGAGGGAGGGAGGGGGCCAGTGAGGGCCCTGTGGCTCTGAAGGAGACAGTCTTTGGAGCCCAGTAGTTTGTCCAAATCCGAGGAAAGGTACAATCAAAGGTGGCCATTTGTACGGTGCACAGACAATTAATAAATTAAATTAGTTCAGAATTAACAACACTCGGAGGTTCCTAAAGAGCCCTTCTGTGAATGGTTGCTCGGTCGATGACGTTATGGCCACATGATACCTCCCTGCTCAGCGACAAGTGTCACAGCCAGTTCGTCTGTGGCCTCATTCAGCAGCCACACCTGCTGCAGGTCACGCTTCCCCACCAGCCACCGTAACTGCCACCACAGCCTAAGGACAGGGGTCCAACCAGAGCTACCGCAGTAACTCTCCTCTTTTTATTCCTGCCAAAGGGCTCAGGGTTCAACCAGGGCACGTCTCCGGAGGGCCTTCACAACACCCCAGTGCGGCGTCGGCAAAGGGTCGTCAGCCAGAAAGCGCGTGGGGGATGGGGTGGAAATCAGGACCTAAAGAGCCTGCGAGTCTCCTCATCCAAGCTTTGGCCCAGGATGTGTTTCTGAAAGGTTACATTTTGAGAAACTTCACAATGGATCTTTTAAAGTTTCTCACTTATTTTTTAAGTTGCTTTTGTCATTTGCCCTCCATTCCCTGCACTTTTCAAGCACTAACATGAAACTTCCTTAAGCTAAGTTACAGACGAGATAATGGTCCAATTCAGCTCAAAAAAAGCATTTCAACCCTATGAAATGACCCCACAAACCAATTTTAACCATCTGAGTAACTGCAGGGTTATCTCTGTTTTCAGTGACGAATGGAAGACCGGAGGGGCCTCCCCGCACTGTCGGAATGCGAGACCGTCAGCGCATGGTGCCCCCAGAAGTATTACGGAAGGAATTTAACATCCTGGTCATGCATAAAAGTGCAAAAGAACATGACAAATTTACGTTGATGTGAACTTTTAGATTCTGGGCATGTGTGTTTTGGCACCAGTCGATGTCCCTTTTTGCCAATTTTGGAAAAATAAACATCCAATAATGCAAAGATGACTCTGAGTCACAGTGAGTGGCACTGCCTGCCTGTCTCAGTGACCACAGCTCGTAACACTGATAAGGGACCTGATCACAGTCTTCTCCTGATTGGCTTAAATCACGTTCTGGTCAGTACTTTAAATTTATTCTTTTTTTAAAGATGTTAAAATTTATTTATTTTTAGAGAGAGGGGAAGGGAGGGAGAAAGAGAGGGAGAGAAACATCCATGTGTGGTTGCCTCTCGAGTGCCCCCCACTGGGGACCTGGCCCACAACCCAGGCATGTGTCCTGACTGGGAATCGAACTGGTGACCCTTTGGTTCACAGGCAGGTGCTCAGTCCCCTGAGCCACCCCAGCCAGGGCATCTATTCAGTATTTTAAAGCAAACTAATATATATTAAGAACATGGCGGTTCCTATGTCTCCAGAATCAGAAACACGCTGCTCTCCACTCCTCGCTACCACAAGAGTCTACACACTTTCAAGCTAGAAACTAAGCCTCTAAGCCTCACACCAAAACCTCCCCCGTGCTATCCGCCCACGGCCTGGAAAGCGCAGAATAATAAAACACAGCGGATTTCAATTTCCCCAGAGGCCTGCAGAAGTACTGTTAAGAAATGTTACTTCACTTTTTCATTTATGAAATTCTAAAAGCCAACAACTGTTTTAGATTATTTGTGAAGCCACTTAATCCTTAAGATATCATTTCAGACACCCAATTTTCACACCTAGTAGCTGAGCGACAAAAGGCGCACCTCCAAACCAACTCCACCCTCTGCAAACCCGCTTCCTCATGGTACAAACAAGGCAACTGGAACGTCAAGCCACCTTGGCAGTGGGCTTCCCCCTGGGTCCCCTCCCCAGAGCAGCCCCACGCAGCAGCTGTCCACGCAGGAGGGACATGCGACCTCCCAACTCCTGAGGTGCTGACCTCGGCTCAACGCACAAGAGCGGGAAAAGCCCAGAATCTGGGCCAGGAGACCTGGGTTCGAGGTGTGGCTCTGAGCCCCCTGCCCCCAATTCCTCACGTGGAAAACAAGAACGAACAATACATGTATTTCTCAGCGACTTTCAAAGGTTCAAAAGGTCGGCGCGCCCCAGAGGCGGCCAGCGGTCCGCGGCAGCGCCAGGCATACTCTCGGCCTCACAACCAGGCCGGACCGTCCTGCCCCGGCCGAGCCCGGCCCGCAGGCGGCCCACTGACAATGAGGTTGAGCAGCCAGTTCAGCAAACCACCCCCGGCCCATTTTCTGTTCACTAAGCTGCGTGGTCTCAAGAAAATATCAAAGGGCCCTGCGCACACTCCCAGTCTTCTCTCCTGGCCTAGTCTCGCGGTGACCCCCTCACAGGACGGAAGCAGCAGGAGTTCCCACCACATCTCCTTCCATCTTTGACAGCGACATCGTGAATTCTCAAGGTCAAGAAGGAAGTGAGCAAAGGTTTCTGTTCTACTGCCTTTGCCTTTGTCATAACAACCCCAACCTGGGGGAGGGGGCGGAGCAGCACATGACGTGGTGAGACACCCACGAGCCCCCTGCACGTGGCCCACCCAAAGGCCAAGCCCACAGAAAGTCAACCAGCTCTGCATGCCACAGACTCTAACCATTTGTTAAAGCGGAGAGAAATCCTACGGAGGCTAAAAGAACAGACTACTGTGCACGGAATGTGAATAAAGTGCACTCTGTGGGGAAGGGACAGCCCGGCGTGGCCCTGGACTCGGCAACACCAGGTGCTGACGCGCCTTCTATCACTCCAGCTTGTATGTCACTTTGATAAATGTGGAGGGTACTGCTGGCCAAGAACTTGAACTAGATTCCATTTAAAAGTCTGGCTGAACACAACCACGTACAGCTGGCAGTCTGAAATCCAACATCTGAGCTGTGCAGCGACTTTTAACGCGACTTTTAACCACAGCCAGTTATGACTTCACTCAGCAACGCGGGCCTGGCGACCGGGACAGAGACGGAGCCGGAGCTGGAGAGGGGCTCATCTCAGGATAAGAGCGGGCGCTCTTCTGTAGGACGACGGAGAGACGACAGGCTCGGGCGCTGGAAGGGAGACTTCTGTTCCTAACCAGCTTCAGACCCCGCTCAGCGCTGCACCCCTGTGCTCGCCCTTCCCGCGATGTCGTCTCCTAAGGAAACCACAGAGGAGCTGGCCTGGCAGGAGGGTGACTGCCCTTCCGCACCCCAGTCCACTGTCCCCACTACCAAGACTCCTGTCTGCGGAGGGGGCCGTACCTCAGCCAGAACAAAGGAGGACAAGGCTCAGCCAGCCGCCCTGGCTAACATGCCTGAAGACCTGGCCTGTTTAGAACCCGCTGGGGATGAGGCTTCCTTGTTTGTGGGAAAGGAGGGCGATGGCAGTGATGCTCACAGAGAGGAGACACATGGTAAAGGGATCCATGGAGGCCGCCCTGCACAGGGTCACGCTGGGCTCCTGTTGTCCCAAATGGAGGTCCAGGCATGTCCTGTGACACAGACAAACCTGTACATACAGAGGCCTCTGTCTAGAGAGCCAATGAAAATTCTCATATGCATCACCTTCTGATTTAACAGGCAAGCCCTCTAACAATTACCACAGGGGCCAACGTAAAGAGAGAAAACAAAGAAAGAAAGGAAAAGAGAAAAAGGGAAAGGAAAGACAAAACCAGAGAGAACCAGAGCACTGCCCAGGGACACAAGTCCTGTCTGAAGTGACTTGGCCCCTGCGCCCCGCCCACCAGACCCCGCAGGGCTGGCCGGGCCCAGCCCCTCTCTCGGGGCTTCTCAGTGACTCAAGCACAGGCAGGGCTGGGACCGTGAGAAGAACACACAAAGCAGCCCAGCCAGCTGCTCAAGAGGCAGGAACCACCAGGCTTGTGTGAGGAACGCTGTTACCAGCCAACCCTGACCCTGACCCTGACCCTAAGCCCTACCAACACCCAACAGTCAACAAAAAATGCAACACGCTGATGATCAACAAGATGGCAAGGAGTGTTCAGAATGATGTTTCTCCAGCTGGCTGTTAATTGCCCTGTTTTTTAAAGAAGGAAGTATTTTTAGCACAACTTGTCGGTCAAACTGTATGCTGCTAACAGAACCTTTCCAAAGTTATTTCCATCAAAATCTATTTTCCCTCTCTTCCCTTACCTCCCCCTCTTTTCTTAAGTTCAACTGAACTCCTACAAAGAAAATGTCTCTTCCTCAAGCTCATAAAACCTGAACTTGACCACCGTGTGTGCTGTGTCTGACCCAGTTTCAGCGTGCTAGGAGGGGAGGGCGTGGGAATGGCCACAGGCAGCCACACTCACAGCACAGACGGCAGTATTAAGGAGGCAGAATGGCCTCAAAACTGTAGGTGTCTTAGAAAATGTACAACCAGGCAACAACTCGACAACTCGTCAGTCGTAAGAGGCCCAGGATGGGAAAGCCTTTCTTGCTGCTTCCCATTTCCTACATCACCAGCATGGACGGGACGGGGCACTTCTTTCCACCTCCGTGCGGCGCCTCGGCTTGTATCACTCGGGCCGCGCTTCCCCTAGACATCTGTCTCCTCCTCCAGATGTCCGTCCCATCGGCATCTTTCCTTCCTCCCATGAGGCACCCTCCCCAACAGGAAGCCCCACTCCCTGTCCCCCTCCTCACAGCCTCTCTCAACCTGCCCGTGCACCATCCCACCAACACTTCCTGAGGAGTCTCAGTGCCCAGCACAACCCATGGTCATGGGCCACCCTGGGCCGGAGGGGCTGCCCTCTCAGCTCTGCTCACCTAGGTGCCAGGCGGCTGAGCGGGTCTGAGCCGCGTCTGCACCTACTTCCCAACACAGACGAAAGCCTCAGGCCCCAGCTTCTGTGGAATCACCGTCCATCTGTCCGTCTGTCCAGAAAGCACCGCCACGTCTGTCTCAGCCTCACAAACTGGACAGTGGCATGTTTCACACCAGTGACATTTCTGAAGCTCCACCAACAGGCACTGCTGTGTCACCCCTGCTGTCAGCCAGACTTCTGCACACTAGACCTTCCCAAGCTCTTCTTCTTCCTGAAGACCTCCACGCCTGTCTGGGTTCAGGACACCTGCTCTGGCCTTTTCTGGCGTTCTTTCAAGACAAAGTCTCGCGGTGCACTGCCGGCCCCCGTGGCCAGCCCCACGCTGCACACCTGGACGCACAGGTGTGTGCTTCCAGCCTGCTCCGAGCACCAGGTTACAGTCTCCTCCTGTCTTGTGTGTCCCATTTCCTTGTTCCTCTGTGTCATACTCTGTGATTTCTCCAGACCCACCTTCCCACTCACTACCTCTTTCTGCAAATATGTTTATTTTGTTTTAACTCAGGCATTGTTTTGCTAATTTTAACTATTAATGAGCACATGTCCACATTTTTTTCAGAAGGTCCTGATTGATTCTGAAAGTCTTTTTGTTCCTTTGTCTTTTCCGTAAAGTGTTTATTTTACATGTTGTAACTGCTGGTTCAGGAGTCTGTGGCCTTTTGGGGTCTCTGTTGTGTCTCCCTCCCGCTCTGTCCTGTGGCTCGTCCACAGGCGATGGCCTGAGGCTCCTGCTCTGCTCTCGGCTGTCTGTGGCGATGCTGTCAGGACAGTGGTCCACGGGCTTCCTGCCAGGAGCCTGGGGCACCGACAACACAGGGCCACCCGGCCTCCACAGCAGCGGTGCACGTCCAGTTCAGCCCGCACAAGCTGTGGCAGTGAACTCCCGGGGAAGACCTTCTCTTCATCTCCCCTCCACTCGAGGTCAACGTGAGGCAGGCACGCAGGCACGGCCCCTACTTCTTCCTCTTCTAGCAACCACACGTGTCCTTCTTTGGAAGCTCCAGCTCTATTTCGGTGGGGACGGGGGAGCACCCCAGCCGTCACTCCCTCCCTTGCCTGGTTCCAGAGCTTTCTATCTGGCTGCCAGACTCCAGACCGAAAAGGCCAGGACACAACTGCAGGTCGAGCACCTCTGAGTGCCAGCTCAGCGCCAGGCTCACGTCCCCTGCCTGTCCCTGGCCTCCTGTGAGCCTGGCTTTTCTCCTCAGTTCAGCCATTCAATGAGGAGTGCGACGCTTCCCGCTGGCTGCGTCCCTTTGGGTGTGACGCTTCCCGCCGGCTGCGTCCCTTTGGGCCGACCTGTACGGGGGCTTTGTTGTACCTGCAGCTGCCAGGCGGCCAAACCAGAGTCCTCAGGGCTTCTTGAAGAAGGGTCAGAGGAAAAACCCTTTCTGGTTTAGTAGAGAAGGCAGAGTTTAGCGATAATTTTTAAAGAGACCTGGATTAAATTTTAGTTTCTTCAACGATAAAAACAGAATTAACAGTTGCAGAGTCCGCCCCTGAGCAGCACAGGAGTGGGGTCACTGTATTCAAGAATCCCAGTCTCTCCAGGCCACCCAGAGTGGGCCTGGCCCTCGCATCCTGTACCAAAAGCAGCTAGATGCCTCCTTTACCAGCCACCCACCCACAGGTCAGAAAAAATTAGCCCTTTTACGTCTGGTTAGTTTATTTTCTTTCTCTGCGTGACGACTCAGTAACCCAAAACTCTTCAAACCAGCCAGTTTTGCTGCACTTTATTTTGACAGAACTCTGCTTTCGACGTAAGATGCCTTTCTATTTCATCCCCAAATGCCTCAGGACACGATTCTCAAGGCATAGCCACATTTGGCAAACTCGTGGGCTACACACTTTCTCGCTTGGAGCCGTACCAGTAAAGAACAAAAGTTCGATTCTACCTTGAACGTCTGAAACAACACGGGCAACTGTAAGTGGTAGCGTGACCTGTTCTGAGAGTTCAGGCCCCTAAACGTAGAATGCTTTGGAAACCGCGGACTCCAACTCGCCGTCTGGCCAGCCTGAGTTTTCTGGACCTGAGAAGGGCTGTCAGCACTCACGGCCTGCTTTGTGAAAGCCTGCGCAGTTTCGCGCCGAGTCAGCACAGGCAGGCTCGCCTGCGGGAGCCACAGCTGTGGAAGGTGTGCGATCAATAGCTTCCGAGAGGCACCAGCCAGGTTCAGCCAGGGGGTCCCTGCTCCCCTGGCTGCCTCCCGGCCCCGAGGCAACACACCCAGCCTTGCGGTGGGGAGGCTGCTGGGGTGGGGTGGTCAGAGAGCACCTCAGGGCAGGGGCCCCCAGTCAGCGGGGTTCCAGGCAGGCTGCAGTCCTCCGCATCGAGGCAGCTGCTCTTGGGGCTGCTTGTGCCCCATCTTCTCCAGAAGGAACCGTCCCGGCTGTGCAAGTCTCAAGGCTGGTCTCTCCTGTTTCCTCCAACCTGTTAAGCTGCTCAAGGCTTCTTCATTCTTCCAGCTCTTCTTGTTGTTGCTGTTCCTCCATCTTGGCTGTCAGTGGGTTTTTAGATGCGAACACTAAGAGCCCCCAGAGCTCCTTGGCCTTTGGTTCCTGAAGTCTCCACCCACCTCCTCTGGCTGTTCTTCAGGGTTTAGGCGTTTAAACCTCCCCTTCTTAACTCCCCTGCCTGCGTCATCCATCTCAGGTTTTGAACATAAGCCTTGACTGGCAAAGGGGACCCAGTCTCCCTTCCTCCCATGACAGACCAGGCCACCCGCTCACAGGGACGACCCACCCACTACTTGCCCACCCATACCTCCACAGCAGTGAAGGCCACCAACCCACTGCGTGGCCGTGGCTCCTTTCTCTTCTTTCACATCTCCATGGACTCGTGTGGGCCTCCCAGCACCACAGGCCCACCGTCGGTGTGTGTGCATCGAGGGCTGTGGACAGGGCCTCTGAGAAGGCCACCGCTGGGGCCACTGGCTCCCAGTTTGCTTCTTCCTTGAATGTGCCCACATTTCGGGGTGCATTTGCCTCATCCCTGCTCATCCTGTGCGGTTGGTGTCCATTTACAGTGCAGCTCCCTGCTTAGGCCTGCCCAACAGGGACACCCTGAAGTGTCCAATGTGTCTGAGCAGATCGGAGAGTGAGCCCCTCCTGCAGCAGAGCGAGGGACGCAAAATGGGCATGCAAGTGAGAAAGAGCGAGGGGCACACGTGTGCTCTGTCTTGGAACAAAATGAAAGGGGGAGACGCACAGTCGGAGACCTCATAGCTGCAACGGAGCACGCACAGGACACAGCAGAGCCCAGAGCCCAGCCTCAGGGTTGGGGGCGAGAAGCAAGCATCTGTGACCAAGGGCACAGCTGGGCAAGGCACCTGCAGACAGCAGCCCCATGCGCTGAGCTTCCTGAAATCACAGCCACGACAAGAAGTCACGTGGGAGGTCAGGGACGGTCCAGGCAAATGCACGAGGCAAAGGTGAGTAAGCGTGAGGAGGGTGCGGAGCAGGTTTGGGGTCAGGCACTAGACACGCGTGGGACGCGTGAAGTGCTAGAGCAGCTCAGACCAAACGGACGGATTTTCTGGTCAAGAAAATCAAGGCAAGTAACCTTTCAAAAGAGGGGTGCAACCAAAAGAGGGGTGCGACTAGCTGAGACCACGAGAAAATGGCTCACTACTAACTGGGGTGTCGACTCACTCAGTCACACCACAAATATTTACCGAGTGACTCCTAGAAAACAGAGAAAAATCTCTGCAGGAGCAGACAAAGTAAACCACGGCGTCAATGACACGCAGTTCTAGAAGCTGAAGGTGCTGTGACAGAGAGAAAGGCAGAGCAAGTGACACTGGAGGAGGTGGCCCAGAGCACGGCCACACTGAGGCCCTCGGGGGGCGAGCACCCCAGGCAGAGGGAACAGAAGCGTGTTCTCTGCTCAGCCCCATCCTTCCTCCAGACCCCCAAGGCCCCGCCCTCATGCACGCTGGCTGGGCCACCTCCCCTGGATGCAGCAACGTGAGGCTCTTCGTCATCTGGCCCCACCAGCACCCCCGGCCGGGTCTCCCCCATACACACTCCCACGAGCACGAGATGCACCGAATCTCACTTTCTCTGGAAGTACCAGGCCACTCCATCACCGCACCTTCCACAAGCACAGTGTGTCCTTCCCACACTTCGCACCAGGCCAACGGCTGCCACACATCGAGATCCGGCTCCCTGGGTGGGGCTTCCCTCATCGCTGCCCTTCGCCCACAGCGTCGGAGCACCTACTGGTCTCACCTGGGCCTCCCTGGTAACCTGTGCACATGCATGCACACCCTCACACTCTGTCCCTGCTGCCGTGACCCGCTGGCACACCAGACTGCGCATCCTCTGCACACGCCAGTCCTCCTAGGGCATCAGGAGTCTCCGAAAACTTGGTCCCTGCCCAACCCCTCTGTGACCCCAGGTCCTGGATGCTATGTTTGTGCTGTGGGCCACAGTGAGCAGGAATCGGGAAGCTGGTCTCAGGGTCCCCAAGCTCCGGTGTTCTGGGACTGCAGCTGCACTGTGAGGAGATGACACCTGCACCACAGCCGCTGGGCTGTTTACAAACACACAGACTCCTGCTCCCCTCTCCAACCCCCCCCCCCCCCCGGGATCAGAAATGGAGTCGCTGTCCGTCTGCTGACTTTGCAGCCGGGGAGGGAGCCAGCACAGGGCCTTCCTGTCGCTCATGCTCCAGCACTGAGCCCGCAGGCAGGGAACCCTGTTCCTGTGACAGCCCCCGGCAAGGTAAGGGGCCTGCCCAAGAAAGGCAGGGTTACCCAATGGAGGAGGAGCCAGGATTTGAACTCAGGCAGTCTGAGCTCAAGGCCCCGGTTCTTAGTCATTTTTCTGCTTCACCAAAGACCTGTTTGACGACCTGTTGCTTCCTTCATGGAAATACGTGAACTTGCTGCCAGACCTGGGGGAAAACAGGGAAGGGGGGCCGGTCTTCCCTCGCCCTTGTCCCACTCCGTTCTTCTCTAGCTTAGGACCAGAGCTGAAACAGTCCGCCGAGAGTGTTCCTTCCCGGCCGGCGCCCGGACGAGCGGCTCCACACTCACCTGAAGGACCCGCAGTTCAGGAGCACGAGGGCCAGCAGCACCATCACGCACACGGCTCTGCGCTTCGGACTGGGCACTTTCAGCCTCTGGTTCTACAAGGAGCCATGAAACACAATCAGACGACACACCAGCGCCCACAAGCAATCTCTAGGGGACGGTGCTTGGCCTCGCCAGTTCTGTGAATGCTGAAGCAACAAGCAAAACTCAAAGGCAAGCCAATGCCGCCTTTCAGAGACCAGAACAGAGCCTTCCCACTCCCTCCGCCAGACACCAACGAGCTGACACACCGAGATGTTCCAGCAGCCTGTCCTGTCTCCTCAGCCACTGGGGTCAGTAACACAGGGGGCTGTCCTTGCGGGCAGGTGGGCACAGGGTGACAGGACAGAGAGAAGCCCGCCCTCCTGCAGAGGCAGAGACCACGATGGATCCAGGGCAGCTCCGAGGGTCCTGAGAGTGCCGTGCTGCACGGGCAGAACGGACGCTCACGGGCCTGGGAGCAGCACGGCACGGTGCAAACCCCAGACCTGTGCTCAGGTGGGGCCAGGAGAGATGGACACTCTCGTCTGTACTGTTTTCCGTTCTAAGAGGGAAGCCTGGGTGGGACTGCTGAGCTGGGGGGACGCAGGAGAGGAGGCGACCTAGGGCTGCAATCAGAGACGGTCGGAAGCCCTCCTCAGGGCGCTGCCCTTCGGCAGACATTCAGGGCTCCCCGGGCCCCCTTCCTCACTCTGTTAGTTCATACAACTTCATCGGGAATGTACCTCTCCCTGCTGATGTCTCAGAAAGAAGGGGCACCTGCCCCCCGAGCCCGCTTTCCCACCAGCGCTCACCTCCAGCACCACCTGGTCCAGCTGCCGCCTCAGCGACCCGTTCTCCTTCCTCAGCTTCTCGTTCTCAGACAGGGCGGCCCTGAGCCGGGCCTCCAGCCCCAGCATGTACTCCTTCTTCTTCTTGCGTGACTGGCAGGCCGACTCCCGGTTCTTGATCATCCGCTGCTGCCTCCTGAGCACAGCAATCTAGGGGAGTGACAACGGGTCAGGATGTCCTAATTCCAGAATCTGACCAGATCAGAACAGACCATTTTTATGGTTATTTTCAAACAATTGTTCAAAATGTGTTACTGGCTATTTAAAATAGGTTTTTAAAAATATTACTCCAAGTGAAGTCAGATGACTAAATGAGGCTTTCTGAGGCCTCACGTGACATGGCTTCTGCTTTCCAGGCTTCTAGGTCACTCCTCCAATTTCCCGCTAGAAACGCCCAGGAAGCGCCAGGCGCCACCTGCACATCACATAGACCTGCGGTCTGTGGCTCAGACCCTGCGACGACCGTCTTCCGGAGCCACACACCCAGCCTCGCACGGCCCCTCAACCATCGGGAATCTCTTCCTATCACCGCTGCCAAGAAAACTCCCCCCAGAAAATCAGGCCCATGCCGCTCCTGTGTGCAAAACAACGCTAGTCCAGCACCCTTGCTCCCCAGCTCAGCTCCCCAGGCTTCCGTGACATGGCTGTCCCCACTCAGGCCCTAACCCCACCCGGCACCACACCATAGGCTGCCTGGTGATCTCCACACGCACCTCCCTCGGGCTGTCGTCCGTGCCAAGCACTCCCGTCTCCGCTGCTCTGTCCTCCATACCCCTAGTTCTAAGGAACCTCCACGTCATCCAGCTAACCCGCTGGGCGCTCTGCCTGATGCCTGGACGGCAACCTGAACGCCCTAGTGGTCTCGAGCACTTCAGGAATGTCAACTGTCCCACCACCTGGACTTGGCACCGAAACCACCTAACACTACCCACTCCTTTACTGCCCATAACGTGTGCCACAGTGAAAACTTACCAGGCAAAACCTGTTGGGTCATGTCTTCTAAACTAAACTATGAAATCTGCTTGTTACATTAGCCTCACTTATTTGGGGAGGGGACAGGTAGCAAAATTAAGTCCATGAAAGGCACTAAATAACATTCCGATCATTGAAAGTACAAAGGTGACCGAGTTGCTGACCTTCTATGTGTAATGACTTTAAAAATAAGCAGGGCCACTGCGGGGCGTTGGAAACCACTCCTAATGACACCAGCAAATAAGATTAAACAACTTAGTATTGATTGCTTAACACACAACCACCCCAGGCCCGCCCCCATACGCTTCCTAGACACAGAGCCGCACCAGAGCCAGCCAAGCGATCTCAGCACCGACGTCCGTCAGTGCCAACAACCCTTCCTCATCAGGGTCCAGAGGGAAAGGAACTCCACTAGATGTTTCACAAAAGGTGCTTTTCCATTTCTCCTCTTTTTTTACCAGAAACGTTACAAGAATGCTGACCCACGTAACCATCTGTAAAAGTTCCCTGTGGAAGAGCCATCCCACGCTTCAACAATGCTGTGCACACACATGCACACGCATGCACACATGCATGCTCACACAGATACCCACAAACATGAACACATATGCCCACACATACATGTGTGCCCTTGTGTGTGCGCATGCATGCACCTGTGTGTGCGCGCGTGCACACACATACATGTGCGTGCATGCCATGTGCACAGCTGGCAAAAGCCAGGGCAGATGGATGGCTCCCCAAGGTCAAACTCTTCTCTGGACAAGGCCACTCTGCTCCTCCTCCTGTGACTCTCCGTGGCCCTCCTGTGGTGAGAACGTCCATCATTGGCACTGACCCTGAGCGCCCGTGTGCACAGGGCGTGGGACAGGACGTAAAGCAGAAGGCTCCCCAATGGAAGAACGCACACTACGAGCTGGAGAAAAGGCGATCATCCCTCAGCAGCTGATTAATCCCTGGCATCTCGGGAGGCTCCCAGATGGCACACGATTTAACACACTTCAAACCGGGGCGAGGGCCTCTGTGACCCACGGACGCACCCGAGCATCGCACAGCACCAAGGCCCCAGAGCCTGTCAGTGCACGTGCCCCGTCCTACGAGATGAAAACCACCTGTGGCAAAACATGCATTTCTTCCCGTGGAAGAGATATAACCTAAGAGAAAATAAACGCTCAGAACTCCCCCAAATACAAAGAATGAAGAGTAAAAATAAATGAAACCCACAGGAATTCCAAACAGAGTTCCGACTGCACTCTGAGCAAGCTGTCTTCAGCTACCTGAATGTGTGATATTTAAGCTATTCTACTTTTCCCATGCTGAAAGAAAGCATGACATCCAGACTACACGCATGCACATGTGGGCCGACGCGGGCACACACGACACTAAGGCATGAGGACACTCTCCTCTGGTGCTCACAATCAGGGCAGCAGCCGCCAGAGGCTGGGCCGCCACACCTTCATCCTGGAATGTCACCCCTCGACCAGCCAGAAGCTCTCCCTGCTGACAACGCACACTCTTCCACCTGGCTGTGAAACGGAGCTTCTGAAGGGCCAGCACGCCCTTCGAGAATAGCCACCAACACTGCCCCTGGAAAATCTGCCACCTCCTCTGTCAACTACCTGTTCACACAGCATCTTGTCCATTGGATTGTTGGGCTGATGTGCATCTTTCTCAACACTCTGCACACATTAAAAATGTTTTTAAAAAACTATGAAAACTTGTAAATGAAAGTTCAAAATCAGCATTATTCATATCGCCCCAAGCAGAACCCCCCAAATGTCCACTCACTGACGAATGGCTACCCCAGCAGGCGGCACACCCGAACGATGGGCCAGCACTGGCGGCAGAAAGACTGAGTGCTGAGACACGCTTCACTCGAACGGACCCTGGGAACACTGGGGAGGGTGAAGAAGTCAGACACAAAAGGCCGTGGGTGTGACCGCACCGAGAGACGCGAGCTGAGTGGTGGCCAGGGGCTGGGGGAGGCGCCGAGGAGTGACTGCTAAGGTACGCAGCTCCTGAGGGGAACGAAAACATCCTGGAACCAGGCGGCAGTGACGTTAGGCGCACAGTTCTGAACGTACCAAACCGCACCGAACCGCACACTGTGAAAGGGGGAACTGTGTGGTACGGGCGTTTTATCTCCACCACAGCCTCAACACAACCGCAAAAAAGCCTCCATGGGGACGCTCCCCCCAGACGCAGCGTAGGACAGCCGGTCGTGCAGGGAAGAGGCATCCGGGAGGGGGGCTGTCTGAGACCCACGTGGGCTCCCTCCGGCAGCCCAGGCGCTGGAGCGCCCCACGGAAGAGGAAGAACCGGCTGGAGCCACCCTCCGGAGGGCCCCCATTCAAACGACCACAACTGAGGGGGCACAATTCCAACACGAGCAGTTGCCTGCAATGTGCCTGTGCAGGACAAGCAGCAAGTGCGTCATGGAGGCGTGTTTACAAAGGGAAAGACCGCGAGAATCTTTACCACGTGTGGCACCCCCAGAGGACAGCCAACCGTCCAGCAACCAGAGGAACCGACACTTTGTACGGGCTGACTCAGAGAGCGCTCTAAGGGACATTCCACCAGAAAAGCACGGGCGGGACCGAGGAGTGCTGGCCGCCGTGTCTGGACGAAGGGTAGGCAGGCGGCCGTGCCGTAAGCGCATGTGCACTGAAGAGCTGCCCCGGGAAGGGCACTGCCACCAGCAGGAGGGTCCGCGGGGCTGCAGCCCGCCTGGGCACATCTCCAAGGACAAGTCGGCAGCAGGGGCTGCTCACAGGAAGAGAAACCGAAGACCAGAGAGAAAAGTATTTATTTATTAAGATACAAATCAGCATGTCTCTAAAAAAATAGTTATTTTCTAACCTTATCAAGATGCAAACTGAAAAACACAGACCAAAGCGGCTACAATGTAACCTAACCTAATGCGATAGATACATCAGGAGAAACACCTCCTACGGCCTCCCTTCCCAAAGCTATTGGAACCGCTGATGAAACAAGTTGTCAAAATTTTTATTCAAGACAAAGCTTTAGAAACGCCTATTCTTCACGTAAAGGGAGACTGCAAACATTGTAACAAAGCGTGTTTTCCTTTTATTTACAGAGTCCCAACTTGCAAGAAAGCCAAAAAGTGGTCAGCACAGAAAATAAGGTTTTCCTGAAACCCGATGCTTTTCAGATCTCTAAGCCCTTCCTGCTGGACTTGCTCTGATGGATCCCTCCACTCTGCAGCCTGAGGGAACAGCGAGGTGTCCACGTCCGTCCGTTGTTGAAGCAGTTACTGAAAAGGAGTGCTCGTTTTGGATCTCCGTCGGCGCACACTCTGACTGAAGGGCCTGTCTCAGCTCTGGTGGTGCTTTGTCTCTGAAACAGATCACGGGCACTCTCCATTTTTCTAGGAGCTTCTTCACACTGCTTGGCATTGTGAGTAGATTATCTCACACCCGCATTTTCCTTAAAGGACACTCCTGTGGGTCTCTAGAGGCGAGTCATGTTACTCCAAGTCTTCCTGGGCAAGTGAAGGAAACAGGCCCTGGCCACTGGACCCAGGCTACTTCTCAGGGTCAGGTTTCCAGAGAGAAGCCTCGAGAGAGAAGGTGACGCGCTCTCTGGGCCACGAGGAGCCTCGGCTCCTGCTCCTGGAAAAGCGGCAGGTTCCCAAGGCTCAGCATCGGGTGTGACGGCCACGCTCACAACACTGGCATCTGTGAAGCCTTGATGCTCCCTGTACAACTCTGTCTCCAGGGCAAGAAGACAAAGCTGTCATCTGCTGCGCTAGGGAGTCCCCTGCACATCATGTCCCACCTGCGGGCAAATCGCTTCTCATGATGATGCTGGTGACCAGCACAGGGACTCCCACGGGTGGGAGTGGAGGGGAAGGGTCAAGGCCACTGAGTAAAGAGTCAGAAAAGGTGCAAGGTGGAAAGGGTCTGGAAGATGGGCTGAGAAGACGGCCCAGCCTCCTCTCAGTGCAGCTATGGTCCTGAGTCCACAGCCCTCTGCGGACGTTTGGCCACCTGCCCCCTATGGTCCTCGTCTACTGTTCTCCACAAGGAGCTCTTGCTGCACCTGGGCCCACTGTGGAAGGTGTGTAATGCAGTCCCACCACCTTTTCTCCTGGTCTTTGGTCCCTGTAACCAAAACCACGCAGCTTCAAGACCATAAGCCAGAGCTATAATGTCTCATGACCTTCATAGAGTTCAGGGCAGTGGGGTGGAGGCAGGTGCAGTGCAGGAGGGCACAGATGCTGGTCGGCAAGCCTGGGTCGCCTCGCGGGCGGGTGGGAGTGCTCAGTGCCCGGTGTGGCCACAGGAGCAGGCTCTCCGGCAAGGGTGCCTCGGCCTTTGCTCAGAACGGGCGCAGGAACTTCCACTGAGACGGGAGACGGGTTCACTTTTTCCATCAGGACCAGAGCCAAAAACACCATATTTCTTGAAAGCCTGGGTGAGGTTTCCAAGCCTTAAACAGAACGGATTTACCAGCAAAGGCAGGAAGAGTGAGATTATAATTCGAACCACACGGCCATCGGGCAGCTGCAGGCGAGGGAAGGCACGCCAGACAGGCACTCAGGGAACAGCCACGGTGGGTCAGGAGCCACGTCCGCACCACATGGCCTCACGGTGCTGGTGCGCTCTTTCTTCCTTTCATTCCTTTTTTCCTTTTTCACCACACTTTGTGCTTACAAGCACAAGGAGCAGATCATGACAGTTTTTCCTTTTCGCCATTTTGCTTCAGGAATGCACACGAATCCAAACGAACCCTCACTGGACAGGACTCTAGCCGACACACGCAACCGGAAAGGCCAGTCCAGGGCCCTCAGCCAGGCTGTCCGAGCTGACCACCGCTGCCTGCAGCTGCTCCCGGAGCAGAGGCGCTCTGGGCTCCCGCGGGGCGTGGCCGGCTGGTAGGCCAGGCGGAAGTTTCTTCACTTGAAGCGAACATTGAGTCAGAACCTCCACCGGGAGACTCGCACTGAAGGATCTGGCTCGCTCCCTCACGCACCGGCCCAGGAAAACAAGCACAGCCACCCCAACACTGAGAACACTTCTCTGACCGTCGTAGTCCCTTCTGACCCACAGGCACACGTGTCACCCACGGGCCTGCACCCCATGGTGTCAGGTCCCCTGCACTGAGCACAGTTACGTGGAACTTCCTCCCATAATACTGTCAACCCTGAGCTCTGCACAGAAGGGCACCGACCAATGAGTGTCGCTAACAAGACAATCCTTGCTGGCCCTGCACTTTCTCCTCAGCCATGTCCCGGCTCCTTCCTCCGTGCCGACCTCACCAGTAAACTCTTCCCCGAGTTCACAGCCGTCCTGGCAGCACAAAAGCAGAGCAGATGCGGTCTTCACACCGAGAACCTACACAGGACAGTGAGCGAGCAGACCAACCGGCTCCCCACCAACACCGGCAGAGGCGGCGCCGGCCACACTGGGACGCTCGCTGTTCGGGTGCTCAGTACGAGGACTGAGCCAAAGTCTCAGGGTTGGAAAGGACCTTCCCTGAACCGCCTGCACCAGATCTGGGAGCCCTCAGGGTGGCCCGGGCAGCGAGCCCGCTCTGCACCCGACCACCCGCGTCCTAGAGGATGGCCCTCACCAGCCCTCATCCTCCACTGGCTGAACCACGCACCCTGGCCCACGCCTCGCCCTGCGACGGGTCACCCCGCCGAGCTCCTCGGGACGCGCCCCCACCCCTGGTCGCTGTCCCAACCCCGTGAACGCAGACTGACGTCACGTTAACATTTTCACCATCAAATACAGCTGCTCCGTGGCTTTTAAAGTCCGAATCGGTCATTACCTTCTATGTGCATAAAATATCCCATAACAAATATTTCAAATGTCCTAACACGCTACAAAAAAACAACTTTGACCATTTTCTGTTGCTGATTCTATTTGGGAATATCCAAGGACAAACATTCAAACCCATAATCACAAGGAAATTTTAACGGATCATTTTTTAAAATCTTTCATCATTCTTACCCTCCCTAGTCTTCTGTAAAAAGAATATTCTTTCATTATTGGTTTTTAATTAAATTATTGTGGAATATTTTTGTTTTTCTTACTGTTCATTTACTTGAAGAAGAGGCGACACCCCAACTTCAGTGATGGTGCGTTTTCCTATCTCCTCTCTGTACCCCCGCCCACCCACCCCCAAGCCGACCCCAGCACCTGGCCCTCCACCATGGCGGCTGCTGGGCCACACACTGTGCCTGCTTTTCCAGCCACAACACAGGTGGACATACGTCCGGCCCAACTCTGCGCCCCCTCTGTCTGCAGCAGACAACACTCAGGCTCTACCCTGTGCCTCAGAGGCACAGCCACGGCATCCAGACACAGGACAGGGGCTGCCGGAGAACCACCTCCACACACACAGCGGACGGAGGTCAGCGCTGGTGGCTATGAGCAGCGGGGCAGCGTCAAAGCAGGATGGGCTGCTGGCAGCTCCTTAAACTCTGGTAGGCGGATCCCAGCAGTCCAAGAAACAACCTCTCGGGATTTGACACGCCTTTGCCATACCTTGGAAAGGTGGAATAGCCATAGTAACAGCCAGGGATGCCCACTTCTACATTCCAGAAAGCACGGGGTTTGCTCGGCCAGTCACAGCTCCAGAGAATCTGCAGTGAGACTGATTGTGCAGCCTTAACTTTCACCCACCTTTAGCCCACGACGTTTCACGACTGATGCTCAATATATGAAGTGTGCCGTTCACTTTCAAAGAAAGCAAGACTCAGCCGGCAAGTGCTGTGACTGGTTGTAGGGAGTGGCAGATCTTAGGAAACTTTCTGTGACTTATAAACTATAAAAAAGCCCAACAACACGCTAGGAAGTTTGAAGATTTGCAAAGATGGGAAAGTACCAAACCACCATTAACAGTCGGAATCCCCAGAGCAACAAGCCATCTTTATGCAATGCCAAAGACGCGGCCGTCTGCCAAGAGCCACGCTGCATCGGCACGCCAAAGGAACGCCATCTACAGACTGCGACCCGGTGAGCAGCCGGGAGCAGTTCTCTCAGGAAACACTGAGGACCACGGAAGCGCTCCTGAAGGGCTGGGTGGAGGGACGACGCCGTGCCACAGCGCTCAGGGGGTGAAGAAGAGGGAGGCGCATGCACCTCGCCGGACCGCTGCAGACCTGACACCACCTGCACTGAGGTTCTCATCGCGTGACCCCACCCTAGTCCCCACCAAAGACTAGATGTGCAATCTGAGCACACGACACACAGAAACAGACGTGGGCTTTGCTCGCTTTCAAATCAGGCACTGAAAAAGCAGTAAGTGTCAAAACTTACGTCTGAGCCCACGCTTCTCCCGGCACTCTGTAGGACAGGCTTGGCCACAGAAAGTTTTCCATTCCCTGGGCTACTGGCCACAGGGGCCGGCACCACACTGACCACATGGTTCGGGAGCTGCGCGGCTCCCCCGGCGACGGCCAGGACGGGCTGGGGAGAGGGCAGGACCCTGGGCGCCTGCAGCTGAACCACAGCAGGCTGAGACAGCACCACCGTCTGACCTGTGGAGAGAAAAGACAGGGGTCAGAGGGCTGCAGCCGGAAGAGCCGTTTGACCCGGAGGCTGGTCTGCAGGTGGAGCGACAGGGGAGGGGTATGGAGCCACCACCACCCCCCCACCCCGGCTCGGCCAGCAGCACACACTATCGCACGGCCCTCCTGTCTCAGCCAACCCAGCTAAGGCCACCCCTCTCATGTGAGTACTCAGTGCACACATGCCGAGTTTGCTACGTACACGGAGATTTCTCTCAGTGTGGTGCTAGCCTCTGAAATTTGTTAGTGCTAAAGGATTTTTCATATTACATACAACAAACCTTTCTACTAACACAAAGAACTACATACGTATTTCAAATTAATGGGACTTGGAAATACTACACCAAAAACATATAAACAGAGCTTCCTTAACCGGTGCTTGGAAAAACACAGGGCTACAAACATCAAAAACGTTAAAGCCACGTGAGATGAACTCTTAGCTAACGAGCACAGGAAATGTAAACCTGTAATTTCAAATAGTGTGCAGATAGTAACAACTCCCCACCCCAAAGGTGGTCTTCAAATCTTTTCTTAATCTTCACATTTCACCTTGGTTTAAAATCACACTCCTCCGAACAGAGGGCGTCAGGAACCTCCAGGAGACGCCTAAGACTGGCCTGCTGACACGTCCTCCAGCTCCGCCACCGCGACCAGGTGCCGAAAGCTCGGCCAGGTCCTCAGGGCTGCAGGAGCCTGCCCAGCAACACGAAGGTACGGCCACACCCAGCAACTAGACCTTCACATACGCTTATGGTTTGTCTTTAAGGGAAAAAGCACTATGATTTCAGACAGTGTAACACGAGCCAGGTAAAACTCAGCTCCGTACTTCAAAGCATCGAGGAAAATGAAAAATCAAAATAATGCTTCAGAACACCTGTGCATTAAGAACATCTGTCTCAGCTTTAAAAATCACTTCTATGAAATCAAAGTACAGTTCCAGGTGGCCTCAAAAAGCCTGCTAAAAGTAACAGAATTTAACAGCGTTCTGGCCCACATAAATTAGTAAGAAGGATGCAAGAGTAATTTCATCAAATTTGTAGTATGTACAATTTACTTGAGCGTAAAGGATCACTCAACATTTTCCTTTGGAATAACTTCTTTTATGATAAAAACATAAAATGAGGAAATGACTCATAAGCTGATATAAATACGCTCAGGCTAAAAATGCAAGTAGAAATAATAAACAAACAGCATATGACCAAGCGTGAGGTCTTCTAACACTTACTAGGAAATCAGTCAGCCCGGCCCCAAAAGACAGGCTGGTCCTGATACAAACCCCCACCAGGCCCCCAACCTCTGCTGCTGTTTTCATGTCCCAAACACCGCATCGCCCAGTGGTTGTGACTGTCCTTTCGGTTTCTTTGGATTGAAAAATACGTGACAAGAAAAGGCTATTACGAACTTAGTAAGGCTTTTATATGAACCCGTAGTTTATCACCCAGAAGCGGAGCCACAAACCTGAACCCAGCAGTTGAGGCCCGTGAAACAGGCACAGGCCGCACACGTGCAGGTGCGGCCACCTGACTTCTTCCCGCCACCCCCCAGGGTCCCAGTCCACAGGGCAGCCAAGGGCTCCCACCAGCACTTCCACGAGGGCGGACCAGAAGTAGCATTCCACATCTTCTGAGTTTGAAAATCACAATGAAAAGACCCCCCAAAACTAAACATTGTTGCATGAACTTTGGGACTACCACTAAGAACACAGGATGTGGTCGATGTGGAAAACGAGCCATTGCAAAGGCAGGGTCTCCTTCGAGCTCGGTCACAGGGTCACAGCAGTGGCTGGTGGCACAGGAAGGCTTGGTCCTGTCTCCCAAAACCAAGGCAGAAGAAGAACGCGCACGAGGCCGCCACTGCTAAGCTCTCCCCACTCCTTTGCTGACAGCTGCGGCCAGCGGCCAGCGGCCAGCGGCCAGCAGCCAGGAGGGGCAGCCCCTCGAAGTCTGGGGCCAACTCGGCTCCGCATCCTGCCGGCCTCTGCCGCCCCCTTGTCTCTGCAGGGCACATCTTGCCCTTGCCCCCACGGTGCCTGCCCAGCCACCCTCAGATCAGCGCGCACCCAGGTCGAGGATCAAGACAGAATAGGGGGGAACAACCAAATTTCTACTCAGCGTCTTCAAGGAAAAATAAAACCTCCCCGTGACACGCTCTTCATGGACCTGCTCCCAGATCCCAAACTGCAAGGTTGGGACTGCGGGGCCCCCACCAGTCAGCAGCCGACTCAGCCACTGCAGCTTCGGAGGGGGACATAGTCGGGAGGCACACACCACAGGCTGTGTCTGTCTGGCACGTTCACCATGCTCTCGGACATCACCCGCAGGTCCCTTTGATGGGGCGCAGCTGAGCGCAACGCTGGATGCTGCTAACCCAGAATGACGCCCTGCCGTGGTGGCTCTTCCTTTCCAGCTGTCTCCCAAGATCTGAAACAACGCAGGAAACGCTCACTGATGCCCGACGTCGGTGAGTGGCTCTGGACAGGTCACCTCTCTGTGCCTTGATTTTCTCACCTACGAACGAGGGTGGCGACCACACTCTCTGTAGAATGGGAGGGTCGGAGGAGCCAGCACGTAGACCAGAGCCGGGCGCAGAGCAGAGACATAACGTTCGCCACTGTGTGCTGCCCATCCAGGCGGGCACTCCCACGGGGCATGGCACGTGTCACCTATTCGTCCCCTCACACAGGCACGCGTTTAACTGCTTACACACACTTGCCAACCCCAACTCCTGAGACCAATGGCCACAGCTCAGCACCCTCCCAGAGGCCACAGGCAATCCAGCACCCAGGGCAATGCCCGGCCTCGGAGCCAGGCCCCAAGGCTCAAGGCCTGACCCTGCCTGTCACCCACAGAGCGCCCTGAGCCAGCGTCTACCTGTGCCCTCCACTCCTGTGAGTGGCACCATCTTCCACCCAGAAAGTCTGTTACAGAACCCTGTCCTCTCTGTCCCCATTCCCTTCTGTGCCACCCGAGCACTAAGCCCTGGGATGCTGCCCAGCCTCCGTCCCAACCAGTGGCACCACACACAGGCTTACGGGCGCACAGGGCATGGGTGCACGAGTGGAGAAGCTGATCCAGGCAGACAGAATGGCGTGCGCTCAGAGACCAGGGAGGTCATTCGGGGACCGTGCCAGACCAGCTGGGCTGGAAAGGGGGTTTGTAGAAGGGGTGACACCACAGGGGTGACTGCAAAGTGAGAAAACGAAACTGGGCCACACCAGGACAGACAGACCTCCAGCTGCCCGTCCCAGAACGACTTCCTGTCCCCAGTGGGAAATGCGTGCTGCGAGGCTCACGTCGTGACGGTAAAGCACCTCCCCGTCTGTCCTTCCTCCCCCCCCCCCCCCCCGTGTAAATGGGAGACGCACCCTTCCCTCTGCCCATCAGGAGAAGCCCCCCTCTGCAGATGGCCCAGTGAGGGAGCGGACACGCTCCCCTGCAGACGCTGGGGAAGCGCTCAGGTCTGCGCGGTGTGTGACACGGGTCTCTGAAGCTGGAGTGCTGCTCAGAAAAGGGCAGCGTGTCTCCTGGTCACAGGTCAGCCCTCCAACACCCCAGCAGCCGACGGGCTGCTAAGGGCAAATCCTCCGCACACCCTCTGCTTTACACACCAGTGCATCAACATTGGGCTTTTACTCCGTGTGCGTGTCCGAATAGCTTATGGGAACTACAATGGGGTCCTTCACAAGTGTAAATTCTTCGTCTTTGGGAGACACAGGTCCTTCTGAGACCCTGATGACGGGGCTGGAGACCACCCCTAAGAGCCCATGTGAAGATACACGCTAAATCTCACATTTCACGTCAAGAAGTTCACGAACACTGGACCGCCACTCCAGACCCAAGAACACCTGCTCTACTGGCGAGAAAGGCCCAGCATGAGGCCCAGCATGAGGGCAGGCATCGTGGGAGTGTCTGCGTCCATCCAGCCTCCCTCCGGCATCCTCTAATCAACGCTGAGCTGCCTACGGCTGCCAGACACTGTGTGCACAGCCTTGCCCTTGTCGGGACCATGGTCCAGAGAAACAAGCTAATGTCCCTGAGCGGGACAGACAGCTCTGAAAGCAAATGCCACACTGTGTTTAGGGACAGCCCGTGCCCCAGTGAGACCTTGTCCACCTGGGTTTTGACCGCAACACCCAGGGAGAGACAGTGCACAGCGTTCCTGGATTCAGAGGGACACGCATCAGCGTGAGAGTGGTGACGAGCACCTGCCTGAGCGGCCGCCATGTGCCAGGGACTCCTGCATCTGGACAGTACCGAGGCCTCCGCCTGACCCTCGCAGAATCGAGTCCACGCGGCCCCCTGGTGGACGGCACGCAGAAACACACACGGTCTGAGCGAGATGAGGACGGGGTTCGGGGTCCCAAAGCCGCTCCAGGCCACCTCCACGCCTCAGAGAGCAAGAGCCTGGTTCTATTGCCAAAACGCACCTACGAGACCTGAAACGGGCCATGTTGCTTAAATACCGACCTCTCTTTAAAAACAGAGGTCACAGACACAAAAACCTCAGGATAAAGTGTCACCAAGAAAGTTTCCCAGGTCTGCCTCCTCAGTACAAGTGGTCGTACAGACCGATCTGAGAGCTCGCCCCTGCTGGGACGGGGACCAGGGATCAGTCATCTGCCCCGTCCCAGTACCAAGAACAGGTCCCGACACAGCACCGGCGCGGAGAGTACCGCACGGACTGGAGCAAATCGTGTGGCACCAGCCGTAGCAGCTGCCAGTACAGCACACGCAGCCCCACGCTGCACGCAGTACCTTTGGTGGGTGCGGGGTGGATGCTGATCGCTGGCTGCTGCTTTGCCACCGGAATCAGGGCAGGCAGGGCCTGAATGATGATGGCTTTCGCGGGAACGCTGGGGTTCGCTTGAGGCTTGGGTGCTGCCGGAAGCAGCAAAGGCTTGGGCTGAATTGAAGGTTTTGAACTTGTCTGAAGTTTTTTCTTTGGAGTCAGTCCATTTTCTAGAGAAAAACCAAACCACAGATCAGTCTGAAGACAAGTAAGCAATCACAGGAAACAGACTCTATTTACGCTTTTCTCCACCCTCGGAAGTAAGTTATCCCGAGGTTGCCTCGCACTCTGAGCAACCACGTGCAGCTGAAGTCCAAGCACGGCGGCTCCGGGCCTCCAGGGGCTGAAGAGCAGCCCTGTCGGGGGCTGTCCTTGCCTTTGCTGAGGTGCAACTGACAAGTAACATTCTGTCAGCTTCAGGTGCACAAGGTAATGACTCGGTGTCTGCATCACAAGACGATCACCACAGTAAGTCGTTAGCATCCGTCACGTACACTTACAAAGTCATTTTCCTTGTCGTGAGAACTTTTAAAATCTACTCCCCTGGCAACTTTCAAATTTGTAAGACAGTGGCAGCAAGTGGGTGGTCGCCGTGTAGTACGAGGTGTCCCCGGACTCGATCACACCCCTGTGGGACAAGGTCTTCCTCTCGGGCTAAGCCGCAGCCTTGGGGAGGGCGCGGGCCCCGTGGAGTAGCTCAGCCCGGCCTCCAGCCTGGCGTCATGAGGTGACAGAGGCCACCACCCTGTGGCCGTCACAGCCACGACCCTCCACTGGGAGGGGGCCTGATTCCCCTGAAGCCCTTTCACCTCTAAAGACAGAGAGGACAAGAAGGGGACGCCCTCCCCAACCTCCCCACACCGGTCCTCCATGGCAGACAGGCCCAGCGAACACACCCACATGGATCCCCACGTCTGCGTCTGAGAAACAGAACCCAAGCCCGGGCTGGGACAGACGCGACGCCATCGGGAGAGGGAACAGTACCGGTTTTGCTCCTGGGACTGGGAACAGGCTTGTCCTCCTTCGGAGGCTTGGCCAAGCAGGGGCCGCTGGGGCTCTCTCCGTAGAGGGAAAGGGGAGACATTTGGGAGGCAGAAGACAAATCCAGCTCCTCCTGCAGTGAAATCAAACACGGGTTCATGCACAAGAACACCATCCCTGAGCAGAAAGCCGCTCAGAAAGAGAGGCCAGATCCAGAGAGAAACAGCAAAACACTTCGAGGCAGCTCTACGGCCAAGGCACAACGCATCAGAAACTGTGTGTGTTAAGTACCGAAACACTACAGATAAACCAACACTGATCATCAACAGGAAAGCAAAACAACTCCCAGTGCCACCAGGTCTGCCCGTCCATCGCAGACCTGCTTCTACACTTCCTCCCAACAGACTTCACGTTCTACTTGGTTCCTGGCCCTACAAACAACTAGTACATTTTGAGGCCACAGCTGACACGCCAGAACCCTTTCCCCACAAACTCTCACTCAGTCTTCGAAGACGCAGAGCAAGCAACCCCTACTGTTCACCCTGTTCTGTCTGTGGCTCGGGCTCTGCGCCCAGTGTTTGAGAGACGGGCAAGCAGGGACAGAAGCAGGGCTGCTCTCCTCTGTTTGACCAGTGAGCTGACAATGAGGAGATGTGTAAGGACAGTGCTCACGTTCCCAAAGACCTTTACTGTTCAGGGGCCCATCTCGTGTGACAGAACGGAGAAAGCCAGCCCTGTGCACAGCAGCTTCCTGCCCTGGGAGGAAGTGGCGTTCTGTGTTACGGCAAAGCAGGGGCCTTCAGTCTGTGAGCTCACTGCAGAGAGCTGGGGGAGCCAGCGCTCAGCGTGGTGGGGGTGGGGGGGGCCAGAAGCCATCCAGGGAGAGGAGCAGGCTCAAACAGTAACAATGAGGATATTTTACAATAAAAAGCAGAGCCTAAACAAAGTAAGAGATACAGAGTAATTAGAGTGATGGATTACCACCTGTTACAAAGTAGCAACCCGCTAGTCAGTCTGTACTGATACAAACACAGAAAGTCTGATGAGAGAGGATACCTCTACATAGTTTTAAAGCACCTGCTTTATTTTTTGATTAATGGCGAAGGGAAAGAGCTACTTCACAGTGGAAGGGGCTGGCAGGCGGCCACTGTCCAAGGAGCACAGTGGCGTCTGCAGCCATGGGACAGCCCGAAACGAGTGCCAGCTCATCCAAGGCCAAGGACAGAGGCAGATGTCCCTTCTAAGCTGCGCCTGCCCCAGGCACGCCCTTGACTCCAACCCTGACACACTGGGAAAGCCCCACGGAGGGGCCATTTGGGCACTCACTAGTCTCTGCTCAACAAAGTGACAAGGTCTGGAGAGTCAGGAAAGACGAGCAGCATCTCATGAAGAGGGCCGAGGGACAAGACAAGCACACATCGAGGGTGTCTGTGGACACCGGGCACAAGGGGAGCTGAGGATTAGATGAGTCGCGGGCCCGTGCGTACTTCCCAATTTTGATGGTGATAGTGTGGCCACCCAAGATATGTCCTTGCTTGTCGGAAACAGACACTGAGGTATTGGGAGTGGCAGGGCACCAAGGCTGGCATCTTACTCCCCAATGGCCCCAGGAGGGGAAAAATTCTTTATAATGTAACATTTCTGTAAGTTTGAGATTGTTCCAAATTTTAAAAAATTAATATAAGCAAGAAAACAAGGATGAAAATACTATAACCTCTGAGTAGTGAAAAACTCCTTTGAGTGGAAAAAAAAGCAATAAAAGACCAATAATTTGGCTGTTTAAAAGTATGCCTGGAGAAAACAAACAGCAGAAATAAAGCTCAAAGACAAACGCAAACCGGAGGAAAAATACCTGCACCGAGCTCGCTGCACGAAGCTAAGAACTAACAGCCCTACCACGTAACGAACACGATTACAAACAGCACAGAAAGGCCGCCCGCGGAGAGGCGGACAGACGCTGAACTGAAACCTGGAGCAGGGGCGGGTGCCTCGGGCGGGGACCCGGCGCCGGGAGCGCGGGGCTGACCCGGACGGCAGAGCCCAGCGCCCCCTGGCGGCCGCGCGGGGCGGCACGGGGCCCGCCGCGCAGGAAGCTTCGGGCCTCCCTCGGCCCGCATCGCTCCCCGCTCGCGCTCCCCCGACCAGAGCCGCATCACTTCCGCGGGGCTCCCGACCTCGCCGACACCCCGGCCCTTCGGGAGACGGGTGGGCGCTGCTGACCGATCTAGACCGTCCGGGGTTCTCGCCCTGGCCTCGTCCTGCCCCTCCTCCTCCTCCGAGGGCGCGAGGGAGGCGGGGAGAGAGGACCAGCGACCGACGGGGGACTCCGAGACCTGCGGAGGGGACACCGAGGGGCCTCTGCCTCCCCGCCCGGGCCCTCCCAGAGGCTGCTACTCACAGGGACGTGTTGCGTGGGCGAGGCCGAGTCCGCGGACTTCGGGGACGGGGATGACAGCGAGCAGCTGCAGGGGGCCAGCGACAGGGGCTGGGGCTCTGCCTTGACCGGTGAGACTGAAACACAGAGCGCACGATTGGCAGGGCCACACGACGGGCGAGACTGGAGGGGACGCAGGCTCTTCCAGCCCAGCCCTGGGGCAGCGGGGGCGCCGGGGCAGCGGGGACGCCCGGCCACCATCCAAGCCGGCGGGAAGGGGGCCGTGCACGGGGGCGGGCACTCACTCCTGCCCCGATTCTCCGGGAACCACGGGAGAAACCATAAGGGCGTCGCTGGGGGCACGACGCGCGGGCTGAGGGGCAAGGGCAGGAGGAGGTGTCCCACTCCCCAGACTCGGGCCTTCTGAATATCACCCCACGTGCAAAAGTGACAGACTGCCAAAAAGTGATTGTGAAAATACAACAGGGAAGAATTATTTTGGAAAGCGTTTTTGGCAATACAGTTAAAACTCACAAAAATATCGTGTCTTTACAACTGTCGATGCATTCATAATAATTGATTGAGCAGCGGCCACCCACGCAGCCTCCAGGGTGTCTCCCCAACTGGCCACAAAAGTCCTGGTGATCCCTGAGGACCCAGAACAGGACCTGCCACCCCGTCCCCATCAGAAACTCGGGGGCACGGGACCCCTGCTCAGGAGTGCTGTGGGAACTCTCGTTTGCACTGAACACCCCGCGTGAGCCCCCAACATCGGACTGCTGCCAGACACAACGCGGGGAGGAAGCTCAGCCACAGACAGAGGCCCTGCGCAGGCATCCGGCAGGCGGTCCTCCTGTCCCCACGTCATCCAGGACAGGTGGCCACATGCAAGGCAGGAAACCTGAGCAGAACTCGGGCCCTGGCTCCCCCAGACTGCAAGTCTTCCCAGTTGGGTCAGCACATCACAGAGCAGAGACATGCCACTCCTGGCGCTCCCTGTCCTATCCCCGACCCGCGGACTCTGGGAACATAATAAACGGAAGGTGTGCCAAGCCACTAAGTTTATTATACAACAGTAGTGACCAGAACACTGGCCTTGTGCAGCCCAAGTGCCCCGAGGGAAGAGAGGCAGCAAGCAGGACACACCAACACACAAAATGGAGGGACGGGGAGTGCAGGGTGGGGACCTGCCATTTACCCCTGCTCTGCCTCAGCTCTGAGCCCACCACCTGCGGGCTGAGATGCCGATCGCGCGCAGGCCCCACCACTTTGGCCTGTCCACAGGGACCCTGGAAGGACGCCAGCTGGTGGGAAAAGGGGAGGGCTTCTCATCCTGCATGAGCTTCACCAGAAGTGACAGCTCGCGCGGGTGCCAGCTTCTGTCTGCGCAGGCGCACCCCCTCCCCAGCAGGGAGCACCCCTCAGAGCACCAACCACAGGCCCGGGCACCGCACCAAGTTCCAGGGTTTGGGTAGCCCCAAGCTGTTTCCCTGACTCCCTAAGTCTGCCTGGTTCTCAGTTACTCTCTTATAGAGATGCACGTGAGAACCAGTATGTCTGACATGAATGCTTCACCCACGTTGTGGCTGAAACAAGTATGGAAGTCTTATCTCCCCCGACAAGAATCCTGTGCGTGCACCGCCACGCGGGAAGCAGGATGCACAGTCCCTGGAGTTTTCTAACCCATCGAGGTAGCCCAACAGCCCCACCTCACGTGGCTATGACCAAACTACAAAATGAAATGGACCCACTTGAAGCTTTTCCGATGATGACAGACCCTTACCTGTGCAGAGCTGGTTGCCTGTCTCCCACGGCATCAGATCCAAATCGAAATCAAGGCTGTCAAAATTGCTTGCCTGCAGGTGTCAAATCAGCAAAAGAGTATCAGAAGAATAGAATATATGCGCCTCGACATCAGACTATCAGATGCAATTTGCCAGAGACAATACAATCGCTGTCCCCCCACTTAGCACAGACGATTTCCTGGGTCACTGGCTCACCTGCAGCCCTCACCTCGGGGAGCCCAGAGAGAAACCAGCACAGTCACCTGGCAGCGGTAACAGCGGGGAGAGCCCACTGGCCCAACTCTTTTCAGGGGGCCAGGCCAGCACGAGAGTCACAGAGACAAGAGGGTCTGCCGTCGGGGACGCAGCAAATAAAAATAAGCTTGCCCGCTGCGGTGCAGGAAAGCGACTCAGAGCCAACACCCGCTCACAGCGGCGCCCCCACAGGCAGTGGGAGAACAGGCGCGGGCGGGGATCCAGGGAGCTCAGCCGCACTCTCTGATCTACCCCAGTGGGCCAGCTCTCTGACAAGGGGCGCACCCCAGCAGGGTGGGCCACTTGCTTCTTTTTTGTGCTGTTCTGTACTTTCAAACTTCTACAATGTAATTTCTAAATTTTTTTAATCCAAGAAGATAAAACTGAAGTTTTTCCATCGGGGTCAACAAACCTCCTAAAGGGACTCTCAGTGTCTTTTCACTCACATAACACTTTTCCTCACGCAAGCGCCCGCTGGGCCGGCCTTCGGCCACACACTAAACATGTGGAGAACGGCCGCTGGGCCTCCCAGCCCTCACGTGCGCGGCAGAGCGGGGGAGACAGCTACTCCCTCCAGTGACTGCGGCTGGGAGGCAGGGACAGCACACACAGTGGAAAAACAGAACTGCAAAGTCGGAAGGCAGTCAACGTTAACTCAATGTGACCGACGACAGCCGAGAAAGGGAGCCTCCGGCAGGAGGTCAGGATTCGTGCAGCAAGTTCCCAGCCACCTGGTAATAACCTGCAGAACGTCACCACTTCAAAATGTCTGCCACGTGGTTTACTTTTACTGAGAATGTAACAGAGGAGAGAAGGCAGACTGTGTTATCACACTGCCCTTGACTGAGTCAATACCGTACAAGTTATGTAAGGAAAATGTGTGTAAAAGCACACAAAAAAAGCTACTTAGATCACGGAAGAACCACTTTTAAATCAACCTCCTTTGTTGTTTTCTCTTATTTGAATCCACACATCAGCACACCAGGCAGTCCGGTCCTTTCAGCAACCAGAGTACGCTCCGCATCTCCCAGCCCTGTCACCAGGCCATGGGGCTCACATGGGCAGCCAGCCATCTGGCCCTGCTCAGGACGCTCCCCGTCGGTGCCAGCCAAAGAGACAAACGCCGTTCGTTCCCAGCATGAGAATTCCACGTGGTTGGAAGGTGCACATGCGGGACTGGCTCTGGCTCCCTCGAGACTCCCACCGCCACGGGACAGAGGAGGGCATGGCTGGGAGCCGGGGCGGCCCTCAGGAGCAGCTGCTCTGATCCCTCCATTTCACACCGCGCCAGCTAAGGAACGAGTGACTTGTGTGGGCTATGAGTGGTAACTAGAAAATCAGGGCCACGCCCCCGGGGTCTGTCTGGTGCGCTGCGTGGTGCACTGGTGCTTCCGGTGGCAGAGGCTGTGAAACAGCATCAGCTGCAGAGGCAACCGGCCAACAGTAAAAGTCAATGTAGTCAACACACCACATTCTGAGCCTCTCAGAAAAGCAATAAAAACCACTAGCCCATGACCGACTGATTATAAAGTGTGCCACGTGTTTTCACTCTGGTCTGTAATCATTCATACGAAAACCTCCGCTCAGCTGCTCTTTGAGAAGTGTCTGAGAAACCCACTCAGCAACCGATGCGTATTTTTATACTCAGGTGAATAAGGGCTTAAATCACAAGTGATAAACATTCAATCCGATTGGCGTGCACACAAAGCCCCGGTCCCCGAGAACAACTCCTCACAGAGCAGCACCTTGTCCGAGCGAGAGGAAGCCACAGAAGAGCCCTCTGGGCCAGAGCACTGGGCACTGACACATAGGTGCAGGTCCAGAAAAGAGAAAAAAGAAAATCCAAGGTGTTTTTGAGGATTCAAAGAACTACAGAAGCTTTTAAACAGGCTTCTAACCACACAAAGGCAAGAGGCGACATACGTAAGTTTCAGAGCATTCCCCGCTCTGGATCCGTAACTTTTAAAAATGCAGGAGTTCTCCGTGATGAGTCTGTGACTCACATGTGCCGCTTCACTTCACCTCACACAGCAAAGTCACCTCTGAAAACAGGGAGGAGGCGGGCCAGCCACCGGGCCAAAGGTGGACACAGGTGACAAGTCTTCTCACACCAGGACCAGCGCAGTCTCCACAGCTCGGAATCTATGGGCTGCCAGGTGGCCCCTCACTCTCCTGCCCACAGCCTTTCAACCCTAGATAACCAGCCCTGTCACCCGGAAACCTTCAGGCACACGGGGGGCAAAAGCAAACCATCATGTAAGTCGGCATCTCTCCCCCCCGTAAATACTCACGTAAATCCCATTGGCAGCGTCCAGGTCCACATCTGTGAGCCGGCCAAGCTCAGCAAACAGCGCGGAATCTTGGGAGGGAAGGAGAGAAGAGAGGTGAGCTGTCAGTTACTGTTCTGACCCAAGAATAAACCCCGCATCCCGAGGGTAACTTATCAGGGTTTCACAGTAGCCATTCCTATTATTGATAATGCTGCCATAAATTACTATTATTGATAAACTGCAGCAATGTGAATGACAACCAGTACTAAGGTGGGTTCTGATTTACGTGCCTCTGTCCACGCGATTTTATCTTGTGAACACAATCTTTACCCCAGGGGTTCAGAAACAGGCCTCATGACACGTCATGTCACGTCACGCTGGACTAACTGGTAGAACCCTCTGGAACGTCACTCCCACGGGTTCTGAGGCTCCCTCTGGGCTCAGCACCAAGAGTGATGGGCTGGCAGCAGCGGGGCCAGGAGAGGACCAGGGCAGGACGCGCACCATGCCTCTGCCGGCGCGCTGGAAGTTGGGGGACAACACATTTTCTGTCTAAACAATGAAGGGCTCACCCACCTAAACCATTCAGGTATATCCCCACATCTAACGGCATCCCAATCTCCCACTGAGATTTCATCACAAACCCAGAAGTGTGCGGACTTGAAAACAACCACTAAACTGGGTGGAAACTTTTCCGCAGAGAAAAGCCAGGACGCTGCTCCGTCTATAGCATTTTTCCCGCATGTGCAGCACTGGTGAGTCTTCCGAGGCCGGGCCTGCCCTCTGCGCTCGGGCCCTGCAGTGCTGAGAGACTGCTCCGTGGCCGACTCACTGCGCGCACACGGGCAGCGCTGCCCGTGCATCACGAACTCAGCAGCCGGTGGGACCAACTGCAAGGGAACAGCCCATGGGCAGGAGAACTGCGCGTGGCACTGACAGACGTCCCTCTCAGCGCTCGGGGGAAACCCCCTGCCACCGACAGGACCCAGCGGCAGCGACAGTGCTATGCTCGGGCCCTGGGACTGCACACCCCCGCCCCTGAACGCAAGTCTACTGAGGGGCTCCCTGGAGGGATGGCTCAGTCCAGGGCTGAGGCAGAGAACGGGCAAGATAAGACCGGAACATCTGATTGTGACAGAAAATAAGGAAATTCTCAGAGCATGATAGGAACATGTCAAAAAAAGTAGAAGAGCCGGTATGAATGGTCAAATCCAGGAAAATCTCAGCACCGAAACTCGAGGGCCAGACCACACCCCACCGGCCCCAGCGGAGGCAGGCCCATATGAAAGGCACACACTCACAGGCAGGCTCTCCCTGCCGCACGATGTCAGTCACCAACGGAGACAGGGTGACAGAGATGACCCCACGGGGGCAGCTGAGAGGCTGCAGGTACCAGTAGTGCCCAGGGCTGCTGGGTGCAGGTTTCACAGGGAACAGGACGTTGACACCACGGGGGATGCTCTCTCCCAAATCGTGACTTCATGGTGGAGAAACCAGGAAGACACCTACTTGACCATACAATCAAGGTGGCCGTCACCTCAGGACAGGGCATGTGCCCCCAGATGTGCCGCGATTCACCATGATAAGGGCGGCGTCATGTCCTAGCTCCACCACGGTGCACACCTGACTCTGGCCACGAGGAGCCACAGGGCAGACCCAGGCCCAGGGTGCCCTTCAGGATAGGCAAGGCCAGGGGAGACAGGCCCCTGGAGCCGCCCCAGACGAGTGAGCGCAGTGCGTGTCTGCAGGGAGCACGCTGGCCAAGGACGGAGAGGGCAAGGTGTGTGTGGTGGCTGCGGGTTGAACGGCAGCGCCGTGGCGGTGCTCACGTCCTGGCTGGGAGGAGTGGGTGGCAGGGACGTGGGGCACCCTTGTCTGGGGAGGTAGAGTATGATCTGCAGGACTTAGAAGCGATGGGTCAGCACATCCCTAGAGAGAGGTGGGGAGAATGCAGTAAATTTAACCCTTTCCATACAAGCGCTCTTTCCGCTGCCACACTCCCACTGTACGAGGTGCCGCACCGAAAACACGCACATAGCACATGGTCAGTCCTCCTTTGTGTGAAGACTTTCCTAACCTTATATAAGATCTACGCTTAATAAAACAATGCTTTTTTCCAAGTGTTGTTTGTAACTTTAATATTAAGAGATAGTTATATAAAATTCTATCAATTATATAAGTAAAATTTATAAAAATTATATACAGATGGATGCCGGATATATCCGGTGCTCGTCCACACAGGTCATCAGATGGGCGCCGGATATATCCGGCACCCGTACCGAAAGGGTTAACAATCGGGGAAGCTGTGTGAAGGGCACCCATTAGCTCTTTGCCCTGTTCTTAAAACTTTTCTGTAGGTTTGAAAATATCTGAAAACTTAAAATGAAAATTAAAGAATGTGTGTGTGCGTGTGTTTAGATCCATAATCCACCAGCTCATGGCCTCCGCCACTGCTGCTGCTGCTACAAGCCGCCTGGACTTCTCCAGTGGCCCCCGAAGGGACCCCTGCTGTGCCCTTGCCTGTCCTTCCGTCCATCCGCAACCTCGAGGCTGAAGTGAGCCCCCCAACCCTAGGGCGTCAGTGGGAATCGGGAGAGAAACGCGTCCTGCAGATGGTGAGAAAGGGCTCCGAGCAGCAGGGCAGGCAGGAGTCCACGCGTTTTGAATACACCTAGTTCCTGTTGGCAGGCGAGGCCTGGTGGGTGCTCAGGAGTTCCACGCTATCTGCAGCCCACGGTGAGAGGAGAGGGTGTGGGTGAGGGGAGGGGGTGTGGGTGACGGGAGGGTGTGTGGGTGATGGGAAGAGTGAGTGGGGCGGGACAGTGGCAGGTGGTGAATCTAGACGGAGGAAATGCAGGTGGTCGCTGCTCAGGCCTTTTAACTTCCTGTTGTTTGTGAACACTTAAAAAACCGACAGGGGTCCAGGAACACCTGTGCGTGTGTGTGCAGGACCCCACAAGTGACCAGAGCACCCCTCCAAGCCATGGCTGTCCCGTGCTGCTGACACTTAGACTTCCTGCAGCAGCCGCCGGCTGTGGAAGCGAGTGAGCTCAGCTCGCTCAGCAAGCTTTCCCGCCTGACGTCACCCTAACCATTTATCCGTCCTTTCACCGACCTCTCCTAAGAAGGGAAATGGCCACTGGGTCCGTGGTGACCTCAGCAAGAGCTGTGGGTGGGGAGTGGAGACGAGGGGGAGAAACTGGTCAGTGGACACGGACATTGTCACACGGACCTCTGCTGTAAAATAAAGAAGTACGGTGGCAGCGAAAGGGAAGTGACATCTGAAGAGGGTTTGGAGTTTTACGGTTTTTCACTCTCAACGGGAGAAGCAACCCCGTGTGTGAAGGGACAGGTGTCTAGGAGCAGAGACAGAGGCTGAAGGGCTCAGTGACATCCCTGAGCACAGGCAGGGGGGCCAGGCCCTCGCAGTAGCAGCGCTGGCTTCAGCTGGAGCCACAAGAGACAGCAGACACTGCAGATGTGGGGACACTGCAGGGTACTCTTCTGCTTCAAAGGCAGAGGGCGGGGCCCTGAAATTCTGAGGGAGGGCAAGGACCTGGGACAGAAGCTCTGCAGGTAACACAGAAGGGTCTGTTTCAGGTTGTCGGCACGCCGATGGAAAGTGAGACCAGCCGGCAAGGCTCACTGTTTTTCCAGCCACACTGCTCTCCGAGGCCCACATGAGCAGGCAGACTGGATCTAACTAAGGTGGTGGTTCATCCAAGAACGAATGGCCAAAGAGGAGAGGGACAAGGACGGAAGCACGAGGGGATGGCTCCAGTGCCTGTCCACGAATTCAAAGTGGGGGGGGGGGGGGGGGGGGGGATAGACACTGGGGGGAGGGGCTGAAAAACGGCAGAATCTCCGCAGCAGGGCAGGTGCTTTGGAGGTGGAACACCGATGGGGGCGGGGCTGGTGAGAGGAGCAGGCGTCCAGAGAGGGACGTCTGAGGCTGAGCTGCCGCCCTTGGCAATGGCAAGGGCACAGTGCAGAGCAGGTCCGGGAGGTCCAGTGCAGAGGGTGTGTAAAGGGTCTCTGAGAACACTGAGTCACCCAGGAAGCGTGACAGAAGGAGTGCTGGAGACAGTCACTGTGAGCAAGGAGCTAAAAGCTCCCCCACAGTGAGCAGGAGGGACTGGGAGTCTGTGGAGGACAGCACCCTGGGACGGCCTGCGACCGAGGCCTGACCAAGACCTGCGTGCCTCTGGGCGGATGGAAGGGGCAGGATCCGAGGCAGCGGCAAAGAACAAAGGGGCCGCTCGTCCCACCTTCAGAAGCCCTAACGGCAGGTGCCCAGGGCCCACGAAGGAAAGCGACCACCGCCCGCCCGGGCTTCCGGGAATGCAGGGGACTCGGGTCTGGTCAGTGTGAGGAGGCACACGACCTTCACAGGGAGACTGCAGTACAACAGAAACCGCAGTGCAGACGGAGCCCCTGATCTCGGTACCTTTGCATCTGCTGCGTGGCGGGAAAGAGAGGCGGTGTCTGCACGGACAAAAGGGGCAGGAGGCAGAGAAGGAAGGAGAAGAGGAAAGACACTCCACCACCCTCGAGCACGTGACATCAGCCCTCCGCCCTCATGCAGGTTAAAACTGCCGTGAGGGACCAGGACACTGACCTGACCGGCTAAAACCCCCAGCACTGACCACACCCAGTGCTGCACCCAGAGGCCAAGATGTGGATGCTCCTTCATTGCTGGTGAGCATGCAAAATGGTGCGGCCACTCTGAAGAGAGCTGGCAAGTCCCTTACACAGCTCACCACACGCTCACCACTCGACCCAGCAATCGCTCCCTGGTCTCTACCCTAATGGTCTGAAAACTTACATCTCCGCACAAACCTGCACACGAATATTTATAGCAGCTTTCTACGTAACTGTCCATATTTGAAAGCAACCAAGATGCCCTTCAACAGGTAGCTGGATAAACAAACTGTGTGTCACGCCCCACTGAAATTTACACACTGACGTCCTAACCCGCAGTGTGAGGGCACCCAGAGGCAGGTAGTTGCAGGAGGCACCTGGGTTAAATGAGGTCATAAGGGAGGGGCTCCCATCCCACAGGGCACGGCCTTCCACGGCCACAAAGATCTCCCCCACTGCCTCCCCCTTTCTCCCCTCTCCATTCCTCTTTTCCTCTTCCCTCCTCTCTCTCCCTCCCAACTATAAGACCTTCCGGAAACCACAAACACTAGGGAGGCAGCGAACCAGCAGTGGTTGCCTAGGCAGGCGGAGCACAGGCGTGCCAGCTCAGTGAGACTGTTCTCTACGACACTGTAACAGTGGACACCGTGCATTTGTCAGCACCCACAGAACGTGCCGCTCGGAGTGAGCCTTCATGCCAACCATGGACTTCAGCTAATGAGGGTGCATCAATACTGGCTCATCAGTTATAACTAGGGCACTATGTAATGCAAGATGTCGCCATGGGGGAAACAGGTGCGTGTGTGGGGGGTGAATATGGAACTCAGTGTGCTGTCTGCTCAGTGACTCTGTGAATCTAAAACTGCACTAAAAATCAAGTCTATTAACCATTAAAAATAACTATGTGAAATTCAGCTTCCAGTGTCCACAATGAAGTTGTAATAATGGTGGAGCCCAGGAATTGCAACAGAAACCACGTGACTACAATGTTTACTATCTGGACCTTCGTAGAAACTGTTTGCAAAATCTTGCTCTGCATTTCATCACCCAAGTTAAAGGGAGCCAGCCCCCCCCCCATCACGAGCTGTCCTTGGCTGATCGTTCAGCTAAATCGCCCCGTTGTTAAGGTCACAAGAAGTGTTAATTACATAATCTGACTCTAGATTTAACTGCTCAGCTTCTATCAAACAAAACAAACCGATGAAGTGCCTCCAGAAAAGCAATCCACAGCCTACTGAGAAGCGCCAGCAGACAGAGGTGTTCCGCTCCAGCGCCTGCAAAATCCATCCGACTTACTCAGCACCCAAGGAATCAGAATTACAATGTTCAACTAAGAGAAGATTGTGAGCAGTTTGAAAAGAAAGCCTGGAAAACATGGAAAATGGGCACGTCCCGGGAGGGCAGTCACCGACTCCAAGACCTGAATGCTCCGTTAACAAATATTAAGACCAGGAGTCAGGGTTCAGCTGGTCTGGAAGGCTCAGTCTGGGGATCAGAAGACAAACATGGCACGTGCTCTCTGGACACACCCCCAGGTCCGGCTTTAGAAGCCCCCGGAACAGTCAGCAGTTTACTAGGTGAGAAAACAGCTCTGGTGACCTGTGATGGGGGATCTGGGCAAGAATCTGACCTGCAGAAATAGCTTCCAGAAGCGGTACAGTGACCAGGCTGCTTCTGGCCCTGCTGCCGCCACTCATGGGCTCCGGGACCAAGCGTTCCTTCCCTCTCGGCCTCAGTTTACTCATCTGTGAAATACCAGGCCCTCACTGGACTGCTGGGAGGGTTAAACACGATACTGCACGCCAGAGTTCAACAGGGTGCCTGGCACGAACGCTAGATGGCATCTGCTCCTATTGCTGCTGTGTCCGGCCTGAGAAAATACTCTGGAATAGACAGTCTAAAGTTCTTCCAGCAACTCCTAGAAAAATCTACCCAAAGGTTGAAACAATCTTAAGGGTACAAAATTTAAAAGAAGTTCTGCCTTTGGAAAACCAAGTGAGGACTTCAGCTCAGTAAGTGGAATTGAGCTCACAGTCTTGCTACTGGGATGGTGGTCCAAGGGGAGAGACGAAGACCCGTCTGGGTTATCCCCACATTCCAAGCTGGGGGATGGCGCAGGCTCAGCAGCCCCTTCGGGACCTACACAACCTCAAATGCCCACGGAAGCCGGGGAGCAGCATTGGCCTTAGATCTAGCGACCACCAGCTGGACTTGGTTCCTCCACGATGACCACAAAACCTAAGGAACTCTCCAGAGGAACTCCACATAGCCAGGAAACGGCAAGCTTTATCTGGAAAGCAGTGAAGGCTACACGGCCTGTGGGTCCACCCAGGCGCGTGGGTCTCTGCTTCTCTGCTGAGACAAACGGACCTCAGCCCGGAGCAACCCTGGACGCCGCCAGACAAGCATCTACTACACACTCATTCTCGCACACGTGCGCACACAGGCACACACGTGTACAGACATGCATACATGCCCGTAGTGCACAGGTGTGAGAAGGCACAAACTCGCACACACGCGCATGCACGCGCACACAGCACACGGATACACATATGCAGACACATGCATAGACATGCAAACATGAACGCGCACAACATACATGGGTAGCTGCACACATGCGCGCAAACGTACAGACACGCACAAGCATATGCACATGTAGTACACAGGGTAGCACAGGTACACATACACGCACGCGTACGAACATGCACGGGCGCACAGACACATGTAGCACACAGGTACGCGCGGGCACACAGACACGCGCACAGACACGCGCGGCAGTCACCCATCCCACGCTCCGCCACCGCCCTCCAGCCCTGCGCCGTCCTCGCCCCACAGAAGCCCCGCCTGGTACGCACCCAGGGGCCACAGTGACACCGACAGTCATTCCCATCAGGAGCCAGGCGGCGACCGGCCGGTCCTGCCCGCCGGACCCCCAGGACCACGGACGGGAGCCACGCGCGGCCTCTCTCCGGCAGACCGTCCCCACCTGTCACCGCCGCGGGCGGGGAGGGAGGAACCCGGCCTCCCAGCCCTTTCCCGGATCCCACTCACCCCAGTCTTCATCCGGCCGCAGAGGGAGCCCCGGGCTGAAGGGCGACTCCATGGTGCGGGCAAAGCCGCCCGCGCCCGGAAACACGCGCTCCGGCCCCTGGAACTCCGTGAGTAACGCCGGGACGGCGGCGACCGGCGGACAAAATGCTGCGCAACGCGGGCGCGACGGCGGCCGAACGCGGACAAACCGCCGCCGTGCGCGAGGCTCCCGAGCGCGCCCGAGCGGGGACGTCCGGGTGGCGGCAGCTCCGACAGCTCCCTTCCGAGCTGGCAGCACTTTCTGTCCCGCTGTTCAGAGGGAGAAAAAGAGGCACGCGGTCAACAGAGCGTCGCTGGAACGAAAGCTATCGGGGACGGTAAGAGGAAGTAAACCCTCCCGTAATAACTAAGCGCGCGCTGCCCGGCGGGCACGCGAATGGCCTGGCGACCACTTCGTAAGTTACACAGTCGTCTGACCGCCGTGCGCAGCACCTGAAACCAGTGTGAAACAATTCCGGAGGCCCACTGAGATTTAAAAATTAGAAATAAATAAAGAAAAGTGATGTCACGTTGCAAACACGCGTTTGGGCTCCCTGAAAACGCCCTTCTTAGTAGGATCTCCGGGCCGCCCTGGAGGCAGAGAGCCAGCCGGGTACTGGGTCTCCGGGGAACTGGCGATCCACGTCCAAGCCCTCCGCGGGGTCGGCGTGAAAGACAGGCGCCCCCCACACGGAGCCCCGGGCCCGACCGCGAGGAGACAGGATGCCCGCAAACTAGCAAAGGGGTTGGTCCCCACGCCCAGCACAGGAAAGGCAACTCCCAGCGCGCCGCCACCACCAGGTGCACTCCTTACCTTTTCAGGACGGAAACTCGGTTTCGTGCAGAAAAAGAAATCAACTCCGACCCAACCAACACTCGCCTGAGTTTTATAAAACAGTTTCGAGTACGCAACTTAATGTGTCGTTAACGCGTGCTCAGCGGGCAAAGTTTAAAACGCCCCACTTTAAGAACACGTATCCCTTACCGCCCTGCGCAGCCTTAACCCCGCCCCCTCCCCCGCCCCGCCCTTAATAAAAAAAAAAACCACGCTCCCCAGAATCCTCCGCGCCCGGCAGGGCGGTTGCCTGGGAACAGCCCGAGGCCCCGCCCAGAAAAGCCGCCCCAGTCCTCCGGCTGGACGGTGGTCCCGGGCCCATCGCTTAGCTGACCGGCTTCCGTTCGGATGGCGCTTACACTTTCGCGCTGACGCAACGGCAAGTTCAAACATCGTCACGAACACTGAAGTCGGACCGGCGAGAGCCCTCCATTCTGTCTCCACCGAACGCCTTGCTTTTTTTTTTTTTTTTCCCCCCACGGCAGTCTTTTTTAAATCACCGTGCCCGAATTCCAGCAAGTTTTCAATTTTCAGCTTTTGCAAGTGTTATCTTTTGTTCGAAAAGAGAAGATGATTATGAAACGAACACTTGTGTGCCTGTCGCCAACGATGAACAAATATTAACACTTTCTATTTTCGCTTTCATAAGAAATTAAACACTATGAAGCGGAAGTCCGCTTTTCCTGCCGTCCACACAGGCAACGTCTATGATGAATTTTATGGGAGTCGTTTAAGTTCATTTTTATTTTTCTATTTTACATGTTTAAATATGCTTATAGATACATATATTTAGTGTTGTTTGGGGGTTTTTAAGATTTACATAGATGTACTATACTCTCTTTTCAAAATCACTTTCCTCACTCACCACTTTTGGATGATCTATCCGTGTGTAAATTGTTATATGGTATTTCCTTGAATGTATATCACAAATTATATCTTCATTTCCCTGATGGACATATGAATTGTTCCAATTTTTTACTGTTACACAAAATGAATTCTTGTATGAGTCTCCTCATGCATATACGCAAGCATGTCTTAGATGCTAGGTCACAGACCAGGAATATTAATATTTGCCAAATTAAACCAATTTACACCCTGGCTGGCAGTGATGAGTTCCTTTGGCTCCATGCTCTCACCAACACTAGATACAGTCAGGCTTCTGCTTGTGAAGGGTGCACCTACAATCTACAATTTCCTAACCAGTAAAGTTGTGACGCACCTTTCCGTGCTTACCAAACCTTACTTCCCCTTCTGGGATGTTCCCATCCCTCTCCTTTATAAAATGTGCTGTTGGATTTCTGTCTATCACATGTACACCTTTGGACAGCTCACTCTGCTCATTTAACTGGTGCGTGTGCAAACCCCTTCGAGGCTGACACGTGTCTTTGTCCACAGGGTTTTTGTCCTGTAAGCTTTCATTTCTGCGTAGCCAACATTTAGCCATCTTTTTTTTTTTTTTTGCTTGGGATCTCTGCTATTTCTATCTTGCTAAAGAAATCCTTCCCACTCCTGAGGTCAGTAAGATTTTTAAAATACTCTTTTCATAATTTTAGTTTTTTTACACATTTTTCTAATTTGGTTATTGCTGGGGTATAGTAAATTACTGATTTTTATACAATAATTTTGCATCTAAAAATCTTGCTGAATTATGTGATTCTAACATTGTCTGAAATGTTTCTAGGATTTTCTATGTAAATTGTATGCAAACACTAACATGATAAAATTTAGTTTACGTAATATTGCGACCTTTTTATTAAAATTAACCTTCAATATAGGAAGTTTTAAACACAGGAGACAAGAACCTGTCACTTGTCCCGTAGAATTTTCCACACTGTGATTCTGCTGGTTGTGTCTCCACGGCAATTTGTTCCTGTAAACCGCCCCTCAAATCCAGAACTTGGATTAGATGGTTTTGCTTTTGTTACTTTCCCCTGAAACTTGCAAGGATACTTCACAGGTACTTCCTTGCATAATACCAGGAGGTACATAATTTCTAATTACCTCACTTTTAGAGAAGTTAAGATGTATTTGTCAGGCTCTTTCCTTTTTAAGTCTACAACTTTTTCTTCTTACTGGCTAGGACCACCTGCTACAGAACTGAAGGTACAGGCAAAAAATAAGCATCGTTTTACTTGTTCCCAACTTTAACATGAAAATTTCAAGTTTTACCATGAAAGAAGGCCTTTTCTTGATGAAAAATTAAAAATAAAAGTAGTCTGAACCCTGCGAATATCGGTGGGGTGTCCAAACTAGTGAATTATAACTAGTTTAACGATTGCATTTCATCAGTTGTACTAGAGTTTACGTTTTCAGTATGACACCTTTACAGACATATGTCACCCTGTACTGTCAACCCAAGCATAAAATAGACAGGTTAGATTAGAAGCTCAGATTTTGGAGTAAGCCAAATCTTGGTTCTCATGTAGGTTCAACCACTTGCTGGCAATATAACTTTGAGGAAGTGACTCAATCTGAAGCTTCAATTTCACCTGTAAAATGGGAATAACAGGGTCGATTTCCAAGGGTCGTTGTGAGGATTAAATTAGATGGCCCTCATGAAGTTCCTAGCATGCTGGCACGTGGTAAGTGCCCCATAAAACACAGCTGTTTTTAAGGAAAACGTGGCATGCTGCTAGCCAGGCATTATGCTAAATTCTTTACGCACATTACATCACAAAAAAATCCCCATAACCCAGACGTGGACACCAGCAGCATCTTCATTTTGCCTAAGAAAGAATTAAGGCTCAGGCGAGCGAAACCACCCTGTAAGAGGAGACCCTCGGTTTCCAGGAGAACCACTCCCGTCCAGGAGCAACCAGAATTATGAGAGCCCTCGGTCCAACCTCTCCGTCTGTGCTGTTTCCTCTGCGCCAAGCCTCTGAAACGGGCCATTGCGCGGCTCCCAACAAATGTGCAAACCCAAACGCTCTAAGTTAATTTCCTAAATGTGAAAAAAGAAACAGTTCCAATTGTTTTTGTTTTTAGAACAGAGGCAAAGGGATTTTCTTTCTATCCACCCCCCAAAAGTTAACCAGTAAAGGACTTTAAATTCTATTTAGTGTTTCACAAAACTTCCAATTTCACATGACGTTTCCCCCAAATCATGCCTCACTAGCAAATACAAAATATCTTAAAAAAAAATGTATTCCTTTGTCTGTATGTCCTGGCTAGAATATGAACTCATCAGAAGGCAGGGACTTCTCTGGTTGGCTCACTGCGTCATCCAGGGTTGGGCAGACACAGGTGCTCAGTAAATACAGGGTGCGGCAGAAGCAGGCTTGCAGTTGTTCGCGTGGAAAATAATACAATTGATTGATGATAATAACACAAGAATAAACTGTGTCTTGCGTACTCACACTTATAAACCTACTTCTGCCGCACCCTGCATTTACTGAATTGACAAACGTAAACTTAAATAAAATCAATGCAAGTTTCTCTGTGCCAATGCTAGTGTAGGAGATAGGTATTAACCTGAGCCACGTGAAGCTGCCGCCACGCAACTACATTTTACTTACGAAGACGGCAATTTCATATGGTTCTACCCAGCTGGGTTTTGAAAGCTTTCTACGATGCAGTATCATGATGCTTACCGTGAAGACAAGGACAGTAATGGAGAAATTTTTTCTCCCAAGAAAAATCATTCTACGAGAGCCGCCAAAGGCTTCAGGCCGTATGTTGAGATCCCTCACTGATCATGCATCACACTCCCTCACAATCAAAGACACACACGGCATTTAACAGGACCATGCTCACTATTCTTGTCTGCATTTAAAATACTGCCCACCCCGGTGTCTGTACTCACACACACTCACATGTGTAAATATGCTAAATGTCTTAAGAACACGGGCCCTGTTTCTCTTTATTGCCAGTCTCTGATTTCATGTAAGTGTTCAAATATCTAATTTGGCCCCATGCTAACTATTTGTAATGAGTTAATTCCAATTTCCAGAAATCATGCTAACAAGGTAACCTGGACACACTACCTGCTAGTACCCTAACTTGATATCAAGCTTAAAAAGCAACTGATTTGTAGTTGTTCTGCATTTATTTTGTCACCAGAAACACACCCAACATCAATATATTTCTTGAAGCAGATGACTTAACTAGGCGTCTTAAACACACTTTTCTAAAATGTTAGGTAACCGAGCTTCCGGAAGTGACAGAAAAGCCACACTGCAGTGAGTGTTTCCCTCGTGGCCTTTCCATCTACATTTCCAAAAAAAATCCAGACATGCAGAGATTTACTGTCCCTTAAAAGAGAAAGACAAGTACATGTCCAACACGTCCCAACAAATCTGCGTTACATTCCTCGACATAAAAGAATACCTGGGCCCCGACTGGCGTGGCTCAGTGGGTTGGGCGTCATTCCACAAACAGAAAGCTCGCCGGTTCGATTCCCAGACAGAAAACATGCCTGGGGTGCACGCCTGGTCCCCACGAGGGACGTGTGCAAGAGGCAATCAATCGATGTTTCTCTTCCTCCCTCCCCCTCTCTCTAAAAATAAATAAATAAAACAGAAAGTACCTGGATTACAGAAGATTTTAATATCAAAAAAGTATAATTTATGTGATCAAAAAGTTTTGACTTCCATGTGAAGTATTCTACTTAAACACAGTTTCCAAGCCACATCACGTGATTTCACCTTCTCACATTTCCAGCGAACACTGACGGTCCAAAACACCAGACACGCTGGGTGAACAGCAGAAGCAAGGAGCCCGTACCGACCAGCAGGCTTCTTTCCAGCTAGAAAGTGTCACCAGGTCACGCTTTCCTCGCCAGTGGCCCCAGGACGGGCAGCACTTTCACTTCGTCCACGCGGTTCTTGTGGATTTGGAAGGCAGGTGTTACCCATCTACCACAGGAGCACTGCTCCCCGTACCAGTTGAAGGACCCCAACTTGGCCTTGCACTTGGGGCACAGAAGCTGCAACCAAGTGAAGGCGTTACTTCATTCACTCGCTTTGGTACCAAGCAATTCTCTCTGGCAACACAAGAGTATAAAAACAAGACACAGCCCCCCCCTCCAAGCAGTTCACGACCTCATCCAGATGAGATGGTTCGGCGGCTTACTACAACAGCTGTGTTAGGAAGCACGATGTACCCTGGCAGGTTCGCAGAGGAACTGACTAACTAGAGCGAGGGGAGAATGGTCAAGCGTGAGAGGTGGCATGCGGGTTGGCCTTTAACCCTTTCGTACAAGTGCTCTTTCCGCCGCGACACTCCTGCTGTACGAGGTGCCGTGCCGAAAACGCGCACATAGCACATGGTCAGTCCTCCTTTGTGTGAAGACTTTCCTAACCTTATATAAGATCTACGCTTAATAAAACAATGCTTTTTTCCAAGTGTTGTTTGTAACTTTAATATTAAGAGATAGTTATATAAAATTCTATCAATTATATAAGTAAAATTTATAAAAATTATATACAGATGGGCGCCGGATATATCTCGCACCTGTACCGAAAGGGTTAAAGCGGTCTGCGACTGAAGACTTCAAACTAAAATCATCACGGCGAAAGGGCAGGAAGTCCTGTTAGGACTGGTATGTTCTATTCCTCGCTGATATTAACAGTCTATAAGTTAGTCCTCAGATTCCTGCCTATTGAAAAACAAACAAACTGATACTCCGGTAAAACAGATCAATCCAAAAATGCTTAACAAGTTTATTGTATTTTCTTCTAACGTATCTACAGCAAAACTCTAGTTAAAATAGGGCTTAAAATGCAAGAAGAAACAAAATGTAGGTGATTCGATGAAACTAGAAAACAAGGCGAGTCCTCACCTGGCCGTCCATCACTCCCAGCACGGCGGGCTCCATCCACTGCACCGGCTCCACGAAATGGGACGTGCATGGGGCGGGGCTCCCCGAGGCACGAGGGAGAAGGGGCGCTGGTCTTTTATGGGCGAAGGCTACGGGCCCACTTCCTTCCTTATGGTCCAAAATGCTAGAACTTCGAAATAAAGACCGTCTATAAACCCCAAGCAAAACAAACAAAAAAAGAAAATAGATGAAATGTGCAAATTTCCCTTTCAGGGAAACAATTGACATTGATTGGGCTACTTTACTTTTCTACAAGTCTCTACAAGTAACCTGATTGCTTTTACTGCTGAGAATTTACGTTCTTGAAAGCAGATTCAAATTTGAAATTTCTATAGTATTCAGCTCAGCAAAGTCTTCCTACAGAGTCTTAGGAAACGGAAACTTTCAGTACTCCTCAGCTGCAGAGACAAGGTAAAATCTCTGGAAAATACATTTTACCTGCACTTCCTACATTTGTAGAAAACCTCATCTTTCAGTCCCTGTGAAGCCGATGTCGGATCCACAGCAAAGAGTTCCGGAGGCAAGTTCTGCAGTTCTACACAACAACGAAAATGTGTCCATTGGTTGACATCAACTCTCTGCGTTTTCAGACAAAATTCAGTTAATGTCAAATTGAGGCAACAAAGAAATTTAAAGGAGAAAAAAAGGGAGGGGGGGGGAGCTCCAGCTTTGAGAAAGCAGGATGAGGCAAGAGGGCCCTTGGGTTCTGGGCGCTGGCTGCCTGCAATCAAATCCCAGCCCACCACTCACAATCCGTGTGACCCGGAACAAGGTATTTCTTGCTAAACCACAGTCCAGAGAGGAAATATTAGGACCTGCCTCAAGGGGTTGCTGGAAAAGTGAGGTAATGCACCAGCTTCTAGAAAGGCCCCAACACACGCCAGCAGTTATTACTAACCCGGATACTTCTCCGTAACCTTTTGCAAACGGTACAGCTTGTACATCGCACTGGAGGTGTCTACTGCGCACCCCATGGCCTGGTACAACTTCAGTTGCCACTCAAACCCCTCATTCATCCTGTGAAGACAAACACAAGGTTAAGTTTCTTTAAATAAGTAAAAACGTACCACGAAAGCAGAACGATTACGCTGACGGGAAGCTCACTTGGCCTCGGGCTGGACCGCCTGGAGGTTTTCGTAGGCTTTTTCAAAGGAGAGCTGCTCAGTCTTCATCAGATACGCAGTCATTACAGCCACACTTCGACTGACTCCGGCATGACTTAACAGAAAACAGAAAATAGCAACAATTAAAAAAAAACAACAACCCAGCAGTACCCTACTAATGGTAAAATTCAGGCCCACGTGTCTGCTTCAAACACTTTGCCTCTGAAATACTGCCCACGTGGAAAAGAATTACTCCTTCATTTCCGTGCTCCTTTTGAATTGTGAACCACGTGCGTGCATCAGGTACCCAAACAGAACTGCAGTGGTTTCTAAGATTTCATAACGGCTGCGGAACAGCTGCAGACCCCTGCGCTGCTGGCGCGAAGGGCTCCGGAGACCCGGGCTCGGGCTAGCCGGGGGTCCCCAAACACCTGTCGCGGCCGCCCCCTCTCCGCCCAGGGCACGGCTGGGGGACCCCGTGTGTCCTCGGTCCCGCCGCACCAGCCCCCGCGCCCGGGACAGACACACCAGGCACACCCTCCCTTCGGCTGGCGCGGGAGCCCCCTGCGCGCCCCCGCCCGCGTCTCCGTCACCTGCCGGGGCCTCGTCCGCAGATGACCCGCCCCCAAAAAAAGCTGCCAGGCGAGCCCGCTCACCAGCGCACGAGCACCCCGAGGCCCTCGGCGCGCGCCCCGCACACGAAGGCCACGCAGCGGTCCAGGTGGCTCAGCAGGTCGGCCCCGGGATCGTCCAGCGCGGGCACGAAGAGCTGCCGCAGGTCCGGCACCTGGAGGTCGGGCTCCTCCGCGTCCACCGTCAGCACGGCCGTGACGCCCGCCTCCCTCAGGCTGCCCGACCCCGCCGCGGCCGCCGCCCCGCCCAGGTACACGCCGGGCCGCACCTGCAGCATCCCCTCCGTGGCAGACGTGGTGGCGCCCGGGCCGGCAGCTGCGCCTGCCATCGAGGGGCGGCTGGAGCGGCTAGAACGGCCCCGCCGCCCGCCCTGCGCAGCAGCGCCCTCGGAGGATCTGGCCGCGTGCGGCAGTGCGGCCCCGGGGAGGTGGTGGGGTGCTGACTGAGTTAGACCCCAAGGTGGGGCGGAGGAGAAACCTCCCCAAACGCGGGGCTCCGCGGCCTTTCCGCAGCAGCGGCTGAAGTCGACTTTGAGACGATGGTCCCGCCGACGGCCCGGTGGCTGCAGCTCTGCACATTCCAGAAAGCCCGTTTTCTGGAAGACCAGCCTGACCAGCTCCCGGAGACGACCCCGGGGCCCGATAAGGAGCTGGGGGCCCTGGGCCGTGCTGGTCAGACACCTGGGGGCTGCAGGCTGGGCGGTGACGAGGTCGGGCATGCCTCTGTGACTGTCCCCCAGGGAAGGCCCTGAGCCCCAAGCTTGAGTGAGCTTCCTGTTTGGCAAAATAAAAAAATACTGAAAGGTATTTCCCCGACTGTCAAGTGGTTATTTCTGGGAAGCCGGCATGTGGGAGACCTACGTGGCAGGATTCGTAGGACTTCTCTCCCTGCGTAGTTTTTACTTCACTCAACCAGCACTATTAAAATGCTTTACTGTTAGCAATTGTAGATATTTGTATTCTGGAAAAAGGCGAGGGGGGGGACTGTTAAGGGCTCATGTCCTGGGCATTTCATTAAGGATCCTAAGCATTCCCTCGGTTTCATTGGTTTTCTGTTCGAAGTGAATGTTACTGCCTCAGCTCCCTCAAACGACTGTAAGTTCCTCCAAGGATGGAGTAGGCACGTATCTGAATTGTTGCTAAAGCACCCACGGAGCCTGGATAAATACCGGAAACGGAGCGCAGAAGAATGCCTTCCTTGGAGGCTGGAGTGTCTTTCCCAGTTTCTGTATTTGTCCTCTTGGCCGCTAGGTGGCACCATTTCTCCTTGGAGGAGATGAACCAGAGGGGCTCCCTCCAAGAAACTGGAATTTATTTATACAAATTGTGTATTTATTCATTCTTACATGTCTAAACTTCAGCCACCTTCAAAGCACTCTGCATTTGAAGCAATACACCTACCGAGGCTTTTTTTCCACTGCTTAAAGCCATTTTCAAACTCGTCGATTTTGATGCCTTTTGGTGCTTCTGCTGTTTCCACTTTGGCAAAACGTTTTCCTCCGAGGACTTTTTTCATCCAGGGAAGCAAACAAAAGTGGCTGGTCCGAGATCAAGTGACTAGGGAGGGTGGGGCACGGGGGTCGTGCCCTTTTGGGTCAAAAACTGCTGAACACTCAGAGCAGTGTGGGCAGGCGCGCTTGTAAATCACCCATCAAGAAATGGGCAAATTCACTGAAGACAAACCCAGCCTCTCACAACAACGCCAGCCATGTCACGGACACAGATGGGTTCCCAGAACACTCATCAGGTGGGAGAAGCCTGTAGGACAAGGGGCCCTCCCTCCAGATGATAATTCTGGGTTTTGGGGGGGGGGGTCGCCTCTTCTGTTTTCAGCACCTCCCTTGAAATAGGGGGAAATGAACGTGGGAGCCTGTAAGAAAAGCAGGTTGGGCCTAGGGATGGAAATGCCATGTTCAGAGAGGAGCCTGGGTTGCTTCCTGTCAAGGAGAGGACAGGGACTCTCCGTCCTCAGTTTCATGCACACACACCACACGCACACTTCCATTTTATCGCCGGCACACCTGCAACCTTGATAAACTCGGATTAAGGGGAGATTCTTATCATTGCTAAGAGATCGCCTGGTGTGTGGTGGCTTGTGTGTGAAGAAGACACCCATTTTATGTGACGTGGCCTGAGCATCTCCCTGACTTCCCACCTTTCGGCCATAGTCACATGTATGATTTTCATGTTCATTTTCATCTTTCGAAACATGTGCTGGGAAGTAAGCAGGGAAATTTCCCCTCCTCTGTCCCATCACCTCCTCATCACGGCCCCAAGTTCCTCTTTCTGTCCCCAGCCTGCTCTCTGGACCTGCCTGCACCCACTGAGTCATCAGTAAATGTTGGGGGGCTAAGCTCCTGGACACATGGAACGTGCTTGAGGCCTCCAAATAAAAAAAGGTATAAATGAGCAACAACAACATAATTCTGTAATTTTGTCTGTGCTTGTGAATAGTGGTGAGCTCAGATCTGTCTCCAGGGCCACAGTCTGAAGCCAGAGAAAACCTAGGTCTGAATGCAGAGCTGCGTCTGGCTCTGGCACCTCCTGACACGTGACCACGTGCCTTCAGAACATTGTGTGATTTCTTTCAGTATCGGTTCCTTCTGCGGCAAAACGGGAGTGAGCGTGGCCACTTTGCAGAGTTTTAATGAGGGTCCACTCGTTGGGGTAGAGCTGGGGACTGAGACTAGACATGGAGCTAAAGAAACCGGGAAGCAGGAGCCTGTTTGCTTCATGAGGAAGCTACGGCCTCACCCGCTCGGGGCACCGTAGCACTCACTGCTCCCTCTCCTCCCCTCTGGTACTGGGTTCCTGGGGGGCACAGGAGTCAGTCTAACTAGGTTGTGGGCCTAGCAAAGCCTGCGAAAGTTTGGGAAGTTGATTGGTCGCTTACATGGTCGGTCCCCAACCCCCAGCTCCTGGTTATAACTCCAGGGGAACAAAGAAGCTCTCTCTCTTGTTTGTGACCCACATTCACATGGAGCACTTGCCTGTTCTCTCTGTGGCTATGGGGGCTCCACACACAAGCTCCGGAGGTGGGGGGGGGGGCTAAATACGGCAACATAACCATGGGTGGCAGCCGGAGACACACGCTAAGCTGTCCAGATGCTGGACTGGACTGGACTTTACTACGGGGCAGAAATTCTGGGCACTGGCCTTCATTCTGGCCCTGCCAAAGACAAGGTTGGCCTTTTTCCACGATGAGACAGTCGGAGATGGGACGGGGGGAAGTCAGGAGGCGAAGCCCCTTTGTTACACATCATCACCAAGTCACCCACCCTCCCGCATGGGTCTCAGGAAATCCTTTTCCTTCAGACCCCGCAAGAACCCCCGCTGTCACCAGAAACGCTATCAGGGAGAGAAAGACATCCCGGGCTGAACCACTGCTCTGGAGGCAGCTCAGAGGGGACAGAGCAGAGGCCAAGCCAGGAGCAGGAGGGATGCTGTGAGGAAGCTGCTGAGCAAAGAGGAGCCCCTGGGTCCAGGCAGCCCAGGAATCCGGTGCTGATGACAATGAGGGGAAAGTCGGTCCTAACCAGCTGCCACCAAGTCCCTAAGTCAGCGCCCGTGTCCTTGCAGAGATGTGTCCTAGAAGGATACTTATTGTCGAGATTCTGAGGGAGTGGCCTCAGCTCCACAAACGCTGGGACCAGAAGGGACAGGAGGGGCTGATGCACCTTTGCTCGGCAGGGACAGCGCGGTCACTGACTCGACGACATCCCCGCCTGGCCCCCCACCCGACACTTGCAGAGTCATCACATTGTGAGACACACGGGCGGGAACAGGCTGTGCCATGGGAGCTGTGCTCTCAGTTCCTTTTTGATTCAAGGAGAAGCTGCTCGGCAGTCAGATGAGTGGAGCAAGGCGACCACAGCTGCACCCGAGTCCGTGCCAGGGGCTGCGGAGACCTGTCCCTCTCCTGGCCCCAGACGCACAGAAGGCAGGAGGTGGTCTCACTGTCCCTCCCCGCCTTCACCCTGCCCTCAGTCTGCTGAGCTACAGTGGAAGGAGCTCCGTGCAAGCCCTCGACTCAGGCTTTGGACCTGCTGGGCACGAGCCGTGTGGCTCCGCCAGGCTCTCCTCGGCCGGCGGTGCCTGCCCCGGCATTCCCGGTGGGCCTTCAAACCGTCAAAATCAGGACTCCTGTGAACCTGTGGTCTGCGCACAGAACAAATTTCCAGATCCTTCAAAAAGCTCCTCCTTGCCCTTCTTACCACCAAACACACTGCGTCTACTAAATGTTTCACCTTTGCTCTCTCGCCTCTTCCGAGAAGTGCGTCTTTGCTCGTTCCTACCAGTAACCCCATGGCTCCCACACAGAGACTGAAAATAGAGCTGGGCCGGCCACTTACCAGCATTTGAGTTGGCAGAAGGAAACTTCCCCCAAAAGAGGAAAAAGTAACACTGAGTAGTCAATGGAAGTGTTTTATATGGTTCCAAAGCGATACACTTTTCAAAATTACTTAACCACCCCCTCCCCCCGATTACCTTTATCTACATGTGTTAGGTTTTGCTCAGGACTGGAGACACCACACGAATAGGGTAAAAGTCCAGTGTCCATTTGTTTGTTGACGGAGCAAACCAATGCCGGCACTCGGACGAAAAATAATTATATTTTGGCTAGAGGAAGTGGGTGGCATTTGAGCTGGTCTTTCCCACAGCGAAGGAGATGAAGGGGTGAGGGCTGGGAGGGCGGTGGGGAGGCCGAGTGAGGGCCACAACCCGAGTCGCTTTCATTAAACGTGCCTAACGTGTCCAGCAAAAGTGACAACTGGTCTAAAACAGTGACTTTACAAGCCATCCTGGGACACGCGTTCTGTCACACCGGCCACGTCCAGTCCTGACAGCGGTCATGCAGAGTTGCAGCCCCTGAGAGGGAAGTGACCCATTGAGCCCCCACAGGCCTCATGTCCCCACAGCCCTTTTCTAGGAGGGTCTCAGAGTCCCTGAGTCGGGACACCCCGTTCTAAGTGGATGAGCCCGGCTGCTCCTCTACCTCCAGGCTCTCAAACCTGTAAGGTTGTCTCCAACCCACAACGACATTCCAGGGCAGGTTACTGCAGGGGTGACTCGTCAGCACCTCTAAAAACAAGCAGCTTTATGAACTACGTATCAACCTCAGGGTGACTATGGTTAATCTTGCCTTGCGTATTTGAAACTTCCATACAGAGTGGATCTTAAAACTTCTCATCACAAGAAAAAAAACTGTATGTTAACTAGACTTAGTGTGGCCACTTCACAAGAGATACAAATACTGAATCCTTACATTGTACCCCCGAAAGGGACACAATGTTACATGTCCATTGTAAAGACACAGCAGCCCCAGCAGGGGGCAGCAGGAGCTCAGGAAGAGCCGTCGCGTCCTGCCAGCAAGTTCCCTGCGGAACTGAAGGACCAGACAGGCAGGGTAGGGGGACACGCACTGAACCTTACTTCCCCAGGGCGGATCCCCTGTGGTCAAGGTACCACTTATGGGATGTCAGAGCAGCTGGGTTATGTTGGCACGTGGTTAAGCAGTTGTCCCCAAAAGGTAAGAAATGGACCAATGGCAATCAGCAGAGATCTCTAGTGAGATAGAGCCAACACCCAAAATTCTTTCATCTGTTTTATTCAACTTTTTTTTTTTGTGTGTGAGTCATTTGGATTAGGGCACAGGACACAAGCATACCTAATTTGCATGTGTCACAGCCCAGAGGGACTGCACTGGGTCCCAAAATTGTCTATTAAGCTAGCAAAGACAAAATGTAGAAGAAACAAAGTATGAGATTCTGCACTTTGATCCGCGCACCCCCCCAAAAAAAAAAACACAAAACTACGTAACCGTAAGTTGGAGGTGCAGACCAGTCTCTCAGCAGGTTTGCGGGCAACACACTTCTGGCACCGGCTCCCAGGAAAGTGGTACTCTTAGGCCACAAGGAAAACTCCACGCCCCGCCGAGTCTTATTTCCACCCTCCACCGGCTGTCATCCCGGCTGGTCTCAGGCTCTCCATCCCCTGATCTCTACAACTGACAAGTCGGACAAGGTCTCCAGGTCACAGGTGGCAAACACAAGGCCCACGGGCTGAATCCGGCCCTCCACCTTGTTTTATCCGGCCCAGCACCTTGTTTCTACCTGGCGGCAGCGCCGACTTCTCGCTTAACTGTTAAGGAGTGGTTACATTTATACAGTCCTAAAGTTACGTTCCGCCCATTGAAGGCAATCTCGAGGCTGATGTGGCCCCCGCTGAAAATGAGATTGACACCCCTGGTCTAGGTTGTCTGCAGCAGTGACACTCCAGGACTTGCCCTCTTCTGTCTTCGGCGGGGTCAGAGCCTGAGTCAGCCCCTCACCCCCTCTGACTGCAGCAGCTAATGCGTATAAAGTCCATGCACCGGGTGCCCGGTGTTCTGTGCCTCTGGACACTCTGAAGCCCGGCACAGCACATGGGGGTGACAGTGACTGTCCTTTGGCAGCCTCTGTGGCTTCTGGAAACCAGACTGAGGGGTTTTTCTGAGCAGCACTATCCAAGGTCCCCAGGGCCAGGCTCCGGCTCTGAGAGGCTGGTTTCCACTGATACATTGGACTGCCTGTCATAGATGTCAAGCAGACCTGTCCCCTCACCCTGAGACAGCCTTCTCCTGCTCACCCAGCTGAGGTCCTGACTTGGAGGAGGAGTTTGATATCTCTCTCTCTCTCTCTCTCTCTCTCTCCCCCAACCCCATCTTCCCCTCTTATTTGCATCTGTTTCCTTTGCTCCCCACCTAACCCTCAGGAGGAGGAAGAGGGAGGGAGGGCACTAGGTGAGGGAACAGCAAGGTCTCGCTTGGCTGGGCAGCTTCCCACCCTCTGAACCAGGCAGGTGGCTGGGGCCAGCTCTCCCTGGTGGGTGCTGGTGTGGACCTGGGGGCTGTGTCCTCTGGGACTGCTGTCCTCTGTCCCACCCTTAGAGCAAAAGCATCTCTTCCAGGGGTCTGCTGCACCTCCTTCCTCAGCTCCAGATTCACCTCCAGCTTCTTGGTGCCTTGGTCTACCCACCCAGGTGGCTTTGCTGTGTGGGACCTGAGACAGGCCCAGGTCAGCTCTGTCTTTCATGGGCCACAAATACGCCTACCCCGGGACCTCCTGGGCTCAGGCTGAACCCACACCGGCTCCTCTAACCCACAGCCTCAGCTCCCTTCAGCTCCCCCAGGTGTGAGTCGGGCCCCTTGCCTGTGTCCCAGGGACATCTCCCGCACTCGGCACCTCCCCACTAGGACAGGGGATTGCGATGGGGACTCACTTTGTGACAAAGAAACCTCCTCTCAGACCCCCCACCTCCTCTCCACACCGTGACCTTTTTACCTCCTTGTTGTGACTCAGAGCCCAAAGCCAGACCCTCCACATTTCCTGTGTGAACACTGCAGTTGCCTAATTGTGAAAAATAAAAACAAAACCCTGCCTTCCTGCCTCTGGGGAACAGCAGCCCCTGCGGGCCCCACACCTCAAACCCAGCACAGAGCTTCTGGAGATGAGGAGCCAGCGTGGACAGGGAACTCAAAAGGAGAACAGTGGAAAGCACTGGAGGAAAAACAAACAGTTGGAAGTAAATTCTGTCTTTCAGGAAAACTAAACGTGACCCAAGTGTGTCTTTACATGTCCTAGGGGTTGCCGAGAACACCAGGCACTAGGTCTGTTCCCGTACACCTGGGAGGCCCAGGGAGCAGATGTTATAACGACATCACTTTGCTCATTGTGTGTCAGGAAGGACTTCCGGTGGCCAGAGCCATCCAGAAATTTCTAGAGACAACAGGGACACTTGTCATCTGTGGAAGGAGGTGGGGTGGGGTGAATCAGACACATTTAGCAACATTCCAGAGTAAGCAAGCTCCACATAAGAGCAAAGTCAGCAGCCAAATCTGGCAACAATGTCGTTATCACGGCTTCTAAGAAACTTGTAAAAAATGCTGTTTACTAACCCTTCGGAGGAAAAAGGATGTCACAAGGCGGGGTGGGGGGAAGTGGGGGGACGGACACACTTGGACACTGATAAGCCTGAGTCAAGAAGTGATTCAAAAAGTCAGGCTGACAATGAATAAGCTTTAGGATGCCCTTACCCAACTGATCTCTCGTATACTTTCCTTTTCATGCATCTGTAAGGCTGAGTCAGGAGTTTTAAAAATTCTATCTCTAATTAATCTGGAAGGAAGGACCTGGTGCAGTCACTCGGTCACGCTTTTCCTTTCTTTGCGCCCTCTTTGCCGGTATGCCCTACAGCCCTGCAACACGGACACAGAACTCCAGAGACTGAGTGTCCTGCCCAAGGCTACACAGCAGGTAAGTCACAGAAGTGACATGAACCCCAGTCTCTTGACCCCTGAGCCAGGGTCTTAACCTCCGCCCTCTCCCACCTCCAGGTCCAAGGCAACTTAGCGTAGCTGTCACTCATAGGTTGCATAAGGGGTGTGTTTAACATCGACAGATGGGACAATGGTCACCTCCCACGTCACCCTAATGAGATCGGCTCCTCTGAACTGAAAAAGACTCAGGTGGGTAGCCCCCACACTTTGCCTCAGGTGTTAGCTGAGCCAGGATGTACATCTAGCATCAAGAACAGAAAGAAAAAAATGAGCCCTGGCTGGTGTGGCTCAGGGGCTTGAGTGCTGGTCTGTGAACCACTGATTTGATTCCCAGCCAGGTCTTTGAGAGGCAACTGATCAATGTTTCTCTCCCTCTCTTTCTCCCTCCCTTCACATCTCTCTAAAAATAAATAAATAAAATCTGAGCGCCCACTGGGCTGCTGCTTCACGCCAGGTTGTAATGCCATCGAGATCCAGTGGGGGGCACTCAACCGTGTGTGAAGCGCCAAGAGGTTCTCTGGGTCTCACGAAGAACTAAAAGTGGGCGCAGCCAGTAGCTCGGTTGATTAGAACATTGATCCCAGGTCAGGGCACATACAAGGGCCAACCAATGAATGCTTAAATAAGGGGAACAACAAATCTCTGTCTGTCTGTCTGTCTGTCTTTCATAAATTAATAGAACTAAAAGTGATGCCCTTATCCCGGAAGAGGGGAGGGAAGGTAAGACAAGCTCTCTCCAGCAGAATGTGCACATTGTTAAACCCCTTTGAAAGATGATGTGACAATACCCCACAGATATGTTCACATATGTGCATAAGGATGCAGACGTGAGCACGGAGGTGTGAGAACCCTCACTACAGCACAATTTCCAACAGGAAACGTTTAGGAACGTCCAAGGGTCCGTCCGTCGGGACTAGCAAGTGTCACCTCGCCCCTCCTCTCGGCTTCCAAGCTTAAACCCCCAATAATGAAAGGACCTGCTTTCTGCACACAAGGAAGCTTGGGCTCCAGAGGCCCATGCGGCCCCCAGAGAGGGTGAGGTCCCGCGGCGAGCATGAGGCTGGAGAGCCAGGCGGAGAGCATGTGGCCAGGCACAGGGTGGATGGGTTCTGTGAGCCACGAGAGGGAGCATGGGCTTTCCCCTAGAGGACCGATCCGACCCCCCAGAGGAAATCCACAGTGTAGAACTGAGAGGACTCCGTCTACCCACAGAGCAAAGTCGAGACGAGAAACCGAGGCTCGGGGAGAGCAGAGCGAGGGAGGAAGGCTGGCACCAGAAGGGACTCACCGGGCCCTTTCCTGCTCTCCAACAGAGGACGTGGGCTCCTTGCCTGCTCTCTGGTACGGACACCCTGAGATTTGGGGTCGGGGACACAGAGCTGATCAGACAGAGGCAGCTTCCTCCCAGCCGCCTACACGCAGCCTCTTGCTGCTTGGGAATGAGCCAGAGACCCACCTGGCCTGGCTTGCCTCCTGCTTCCTAAGCACACGTGGGAAGCACAGTCTGAAGCCAAATGAGGACTTTTCCTCCAGAGGAGCAGGGCCCGCAAGTTGCCTGTCTGATGTTCCCCAGGGCAAGGCCTTGCGGGGCAGACATGGTCCAGGAGAGTCGGGGGGTTGGGGGGGGGACTTGAAGACAGCGGGGCCAGGAGGGCATAAAAGCCAATATCACTCACCTACCCCCGCCACAGACACGACCAGGAAAGTCCGGTCTCGAATGGTTTTCAATGGTTCTCACCCATCAGTCCTTGTGGGCCCCTGGGCCCCGCCCACACCTCAGTTCTAATTGGAGACAGGTGACAGCCAGGGAGGACGTTCTATGGGACAGCCAGCCCTCCTAGCTCTCTTGAAAGGGTCTAGTCCACTTTTTTGCTGTCTTACAAAATGACCACCTGATTCTTTTTTATGGCTTGAGATCCTTCGATTGCTAAGCCTCTTGGCACTGATGCTAGACCCTTCCTGTGCCAATGGGGGTGCCCAGAGCCTGGGGGGGGGGGAACAGAGTTGGGAGGAAGGTGTAGAGCAGGGTTGGCCAAGCAGGGCTTGCTGGGAGCGGGGTTCTCAGAAGTGAGATGAACTTGCACAGGGAACCTGGAAAGCAGAGCCACCAATCCCTGGTCACCCAGAACCCAGGCCTGGGCCCTGGGGGCCTGAGCCGGCCTTCTCAGTGACAAGCATGTGCCCACTGAGGTCCGTCTTCTCGATTGTTCTTTTCTGATTTTAAATAGGCAGCCCCTCAGTCAGGCTCATTGATGCCCTGGTACAGGAGGCTTCCAAGCACCCGACCCAAGTACCCAACCGGTGAGAGGACTTCCCAGGGACACTTCTCTGTTCCGGTCCCATCTACGACCCGTGATGGTCCCCTGCCACCTTCTTCCTGAAACACCCCCTGAAATACCCCATAAGTGCCCACAGTGCCCCTACACACTCTCTGGGGTCCTTCCTGTCTCCATGGAAATGGCGGTGTCCTCAATCCGTTCCTCCCCCCACGGGGAGGCATCTTGCTGGTCCGCCACAACTCAGCCTGTTTTCCAGGGTGCTCACCCGGTTGCACTGCAATTCTGGGGTGCCTGCCCCTCCCTGGGTCGTTCCAGTGACTCGGGAATGACACAGGGAAGAACAATATGGAGGAGAGTGTGATGAAGGGGGTGGATGCTCTTTCGGTGAATCGCTCACAGAAACTCGGGGAAGTGGGGTGCAGCTGCATATCTATCAAGTTCAAGTGAAGAGGGGAGGACAGGGTTGCCATGGGTTCTAAGGGAAGCTCGCTGAGGAAGGGCGGGGACCCAGCGAGACGGAGAGCCTCTGGGCACCAGCCCCAGGGGAGTCAGCGGCTCCAGAAGGCAGATGGGGCTCCTGAGAAGGGCAGGCAGGGAGAGAGCCCAGGACTGTGGTGGGCACGGTCCCTCGATTTTTCCCTTCAGGTGACAGTATTGTCACCCTGCAGGGGCGGGGGGATGTGGGCTGTGAGTCTCAGTGGCTCTTCCAGAAGTAAAAAAAAAAAAAAAAAAAACTGCTTAGAAACTAGAATTCAGCAGTTTTGAGGATCTGTCTTAAAGTTTCCTCAAAGACATTTCTGGAAGCAGTAGCCCCACTTGGTAACTCACGGCTGACATGAGCAGGACTTGCCTGCTGCCACCTGAAGACAGGACACCCACTCACACGGGTCACCCAGCGACGACCCTTGAAACACCCCCTGTCCCCGGCCGCGGATACAGGAGACCCACACCGGTACCTTTCGGTATCCGAACCTAAACCGAACCCAGAGCTTTCAGGGTATAAACCCATCAGAAACAGAACGGACCGCCTTTTCAGAAATAGCGTGAAATCACCAATGATTGCAGCTTGACCCTAACACGTCCCCGGGGGCTCAGCTTCCTCGGTGACCTTAATTCCAGCAAACTAGCACGAGCTGCAGTCCGTGCGGGGCGGGCTGCACGAAAGAAAAGCTAAGGCGGCCGCGGGTCACTTCCAGGCGCAAGCCCTCCAGCACCCGCGGGGCTTCCGCTTCCTTCCCGCCCGGGGAGAGGAAGGAAGCCGGCAAGGGGAAGCCCTGTGGCTGCAGCTCAAACGTGCCGAGACCCATCGTGGCCACCACACTTTATGTAAAACCACAGAAAACAAAGGCCACGAGCAGATGGCTGTGCAAAGTCTCAGGTGACAGGAAGCAGGAGAGGTGGGGACAGACGGGCCTGATGAGAGCGCAGGGCCACCCCTCAGCTCCCCACAGTGCCGGTCTCCGGGGCTCCCCGCGGCCCTGCCCGAGGAGCCGTGGGCGTTTGGAGCGCTGCCCCGGGCTCCGGGAAGGCCTGAGGGTCCTTCATGTCCCGGACCACCCGGCTCAGAAGGCCCTTGAGCAGCCGCATTTCTCGGAGCAGCAACTCTACGTCGGATTTCAGGGACCCCGCGGATTGTTCCATAGGCTTCGGTGGTGCGCAACCGGCTGGCCCAGCGCTGGGGCCTCGGCCCATGAGGTCCTGCCGCCCGGCTGAAGTGACGTTAGGGGCAGAGATGACCGACGGGACTGACGTGGACACCAGGGGCTTTCGGAAGGAAAGCGGCTTGTTCCCAGGCGCCAAGGGTGCGGCCTGCCGGCCAGGGGCGGCAGTGGACGTGTCCCGGGATGGCCCTGTGGACGCACAGCACGGGGCGCGGGCTGGGTGGCAGGAGAGAGCCGGTGCGGGAGGCAGTGTGGGCGGGAATGGGGTGGAGGGGACGCGCGGGGCGGGGACGAAAGGGGGCTCAGGGAGACTCAGGGTGCGGGGACGTGTCCTGGGGGCACGCGCTCACTCACCGCGCCCGGGCAGTTGCAGCCACGCACTGCGTTTCCGGACGCTGCGGGAGGCTGTGGCCGCCTCACACCAGTGGGACTCCAGCTCATCGGCCTCGGACTCGGGGACCCTGTACTCGGCATCCCAGTCGAAGCGACGCACCGCGCGGCTGTACTTGTAGAAGGCGAACTGCAGCGGCACCGCGCTCTTCCGCGGGTGCAGGCGCGTCTCGCAGCGCACGACCACCCCGCCGGCCTCCGCGCGCCCCGCCATCTTCAGCACCGGCGCGGGGAACAGCTCTGCGGAGACGCCGCGGGCGGAGCGCTCCAGTCAGGCCAGAGCCAGCGTCCCGGGGGACCCGGGGGCGCAGTGTGCGGGCCCCCGACCCGGCTCTTTTTCTGGTGACCCGCCAGGGCTCCTCGCCCACCAGGAGACCAAAGAGTGGGTGGGAGGAAAGGCTTTACAAATGTGACAAGGAGTCTACGAGGGAGGGGACACCCAGCTCGGGCTGCCCACGGAAGGGGGTCACTGCGCCTGCCTCGCCTGGAGTCCCACAGGGATCCCCACCCTTGCCGCCGCCCCCTATGTGGGGTCCCCATAACAGCAAGAGCCGGGGGCGTGTCGTGGGTGAAGGGACACTCAAGCCCACACCGGCTGCAGGTCAAGTGCGCCTTCGCTGCAGAGCAGGAGAGGAAAGCGCACCTGGTCGAGCACAGAAACCACCACAAGGGCAGCTACTTGCCCTTCCTACGCCCCTCCTTTCCCGGCCTGGTTCCCGACCCAGAATTTCCCAGCTCTCGACCCCACCCCCCAGCCCAGGGCCCCCGGTCACCCCCACCTTGCACGGTCACGGCCACCTTGGAGGAGAACATGGGCGCGCTCTCCACGGGGATGCGCATGGTGCCGGAACACTGGTAGCGCCCGCTGTCGCTGGCGCGCGCCTGAGGCACCGTGTAGTTGGCGCTGGAGTGGAAGTAGCGCACGGCCTGGCCGTCGCGGTAATAGTGCAGCTTGTACACCACCTTGTCGTACCAGCCGCGGCAGCGCAGGACCAGCGGCTCGCCCTCGAACACCGCGGCGTAGGGCACTTGCAGAATCAGCCAGTCTGCGACAGTCACCACAGAGGGCCCTGGCGTCGCGCGCGCTCTCCTCCACCTCCAGCCCCACTCCCAGCTGCTCTCCTTGGCCTCTGACCCGCTGACTCCACCTACTAGGCGGCGGGTGAGTGGCAGGGAAGCGGTGGGGGGCCAAGAGGCCTGAGACTTGGTTCAAGCCACAAAGAGAAAGGCCCACGGGGAGTCCAGGTTAACCTTGTCAGGATGTGCAGGGCCTTCCTACCTGTCCTCTCCTTTACCTCCCCACCGGCCACTCCAGGTGCAGATGAGTCCTGGGGAAACCTGCCTGCTCAGAGCTCAGAGCCCAGAGCCTTGTACCTGCTGCCCCCTTCTTCTCTTTAGTCAAAGCCCACTCGTCCTGCGGGTCAAAGCTGAGACCCTATCTCCTGTGGAAGGCGCCCTGACCCCCGGATGGCCTGAGGCACCTCCCACAGCACCCGTGTTCACCAACGCTGCCATGGCTGAGAATGTGGGGGGCGGAGCTGCAGGTGTTCTGCATGGAGAAGGAACTCCATAGGCATCAGCCGCAGGGGCGGCTGCGGTGGATCTCGGCCAGGGCCTTTCCCACACTCACTGCATCAGGAAATTCGGCGTGTGGGTGCCAGGGGTGTGTCAATGCCAGTCTGTGCCCTGAGTGACGGTCATTAAGTTCTGGGTGCAGCTGTGGCCCACAGGGCCAGGGGACCTAATATTCCCTACGAGTAGCCAATGCCAGGCCCGGACGAACACACTTTTGTTATTTCTCGTGTCTTGCAGAGGCCCCCTGGGGCCAGTGTCTCCATCCACCTCAAAGCACCCATCTGGGTGTGTTTGGAGCAGAGCTCTGACCTGGTGCTCTGGCCGCCTGCCGCCTTTCTGCCTCCACAGCTTGAGACTCGTTTTTGGCCTTCACAGTCCCTGGGGGGGGACACTGGCCCGGCGTACCGATGGCGGGCACAGAGGACCGTCAGCCTAGAGTACTCCACAGCTACACCACCTGCCGGGGGCCTCGGGCCTGCTTCGCTGTGCCTGTGCCCTTGCTGCCCGCCCCACCCCCAGCCTGGTTCTCTGTCCTGGGTCCTTAGGGCCCCGTGCTCTTCGGACCTTCGGACTCAGTCTCACAAACTAGCAGCACTGTTCTGCCTCCCCCTCTGGCAGGAGGGTGAGGGGACCTTAGGGACAGACAAGCTTTCCTGCCTCTCTCACATAGTGTCATGCACCCCCGCTTCTCCGGAGACTCAGGATAGCCCCCCCCCTTTCCCACCCCGATGGCATGGCCCAGCGTCCCCTCTGACAGGACAGCCAGCGTCACCAGAGGAGCCACGTGCTGCTCCCTGTCCCCCCCCCCACTCAGACTCTCACCATTGGACACAGAGAGGTGGACCGGGTCGCTGACGGGCGCCCCCCGGGTCTGGCACCGGTACACCCCGGGGGTCTGCACCTCCATGCTCCTCCCGTGAGAGGGCAGCAGCAGGTGGCCCCGGTACCAGAGGGTGCTGACCGGCCGAAGTTCCACGACCAGGGGGTGGTGCCCGTCACACCGCAGTGTCACCCGCTCCCCCTTGAAGATGGTGGTCCAGGGCGGCTGCAGAGACAGGGCAGGCTTCTCCAGAGCAGCTGGGAGCATGTGGGAGGGGCCACGTGGGGAAGGAGACCACAGTGAGGCCCCCAAAGGTGTGCTCTGTGGTCGGGGAGTCTGGGGAAACCCAGTTGCCACTAGCCCATCCCGCTGGGAGAGAGACCCTGCGGGGCTACTGAGTGCTGGTCCCCCGCCCTGGTGACACCCACGTGGAAATGCCTGCAGGCAAGCTGAGTCGCAGGGATGATGGCTGAGCGGGGAAAGGCACTCTCCCAGAACCGCCAAGGGTGGGGGTGCCCAGGTGGGTCATTCTGGGGTTGAAAGGAAAGGTGTCGAAATTTGGGGTGAAGGAGGCACAGGACTCACTGGCTTGTCCACTGCTCGGAGCTGTGAAACAGGAGTTAAGGGAGGAGAGGGCTGGAGATGGAAGGCAGGGAGGGGCTGCCTTGACCACAGAAAAGACTCAGCAGGAATCCAGCCCTGCTTTTCTTCTGCCTCAGCTTCTCCAGCTTGGAGAAAGCTCCCTCCCCCCAGCCCTCCAAGACAATGAAATGTCTGCCGTCGAGGATGGCACACTCCTGGCACACACACATGGGCACACACAGGCACACCCCAGTCCCCTGCCCACTCTGGACTCACCCAGAAGCAGGAGGGCTGCCAGCGCCCACATGACAGGTCTGTCTGCAGCTGCTGCACCTCGTTGGAGAGGCTGCTCGGGGGGCGGCAGAGAAGGGACCAGTGCAGACCCCTGAATATGGAGTCTCTCAGCTGCCGGTGGGCTGTGGGGAGCGGGAGCCAGGCTGCATACGTGTCAGCCCTTAGGTGCCCCACCGACTCCCACCTCCCCGAGAGCACCCTCATATCTCAGGCCAGCCCCTGTGCCCTGTAGCCCAGGCGCCAGCAGGTGACCCTGCCGCCTGCTGTCCAGCCCGCCCCGTGAGCCTCTGCTGAGGAAGACACAGCCTCCTGGCCTGCAGGCCCACCAAGGCTCACCGCCCGAGGACAGACACCGGTGTGAGGCTTCGTGAGGGTGACCTTGGGTCCCCTGGGCCCAGGGCTCGCACCTCCCTCGGAGGAGCAGACGGCAAGATGCCACCCAGTGTCCCCCTCAAGGAGAGAAAGGTAATGACTCTCCCCTGTTCTCTCCCTCCCTGGAGCCTGAAACCCTCAGAAGTTGGAAAGTCTTCTCTCTGCACTCACCTCGTCCTGTGGCCCCTGCGCCCCCTCCCCAGCCTCGCCCGCGGTGCAGAAGTCCCCACACCGGCCCCTCAGAAACGCCTGGGATGCGACCTCCCCGGCTTTCTGAGCCTCGTGAGCAATGGTGAGCCCCTGTTCTCAGGTAAATAGTTAATGAATTTTCCAGCCTGATCGTGTGTCTTCTCGGGCTGGGTCCTGTCCCCACCTGCAGCTGTTCGGCACGGGCACCTCCATCCCTGGGAACCCTGGCAGGAAGGAGGCCATCAGGCCACGTCCACTCTGTGGAAGACCGTCCCCTCCCCTCTTGCCTGGGGACGCCCAAGGCTGCACTCTGAGAATTCCCCCAGAGTGTCTCCTAAGGTGCTAGTCCTTGTCACAGATGCAAAGGCCTCCTGGGAAAATGGGATCGGTCATTTCGATTCTGGGGCCACTCCAGATCCTGTGCTGAGAGCAGCTTTTGATGGAAGAGAGATGGCGTCCAGAGCCTGGAAAGTGGGGCAGGCGGTACTTGATCAGGGGCCCAGGAGCTGGGAGGGAGGGAAGACCAGGTGCTGGGAGCAGAGACCATGAACTGCCTGCCCCAGGACTGCATCCCCTGCCTCCTCGTCCTGGCCCGCTGGTGTGGGCTTCCCACAGCACCCCCAGCCTCCCGAGAGCTCTGGCCTGGCCCCTGACCAGGCACCTCCTCTGTGGCGAGAATGGGACAGCCGGGCATCGTGACCCTCACCCACGCCAGCTGACTCATCTGGCTTCTCGTCACTCAAAGCACGGAGCTCAGCCTCAGGGCCAGACTCCACAAGAAATCGGGCCACACCCCAAATTCACAAAGCGCACAGCCTTCCCCTGAAGACCTCCAGAGCCACCAACAGGGTTCACGTCACACAGAGCTCAGACTTTGGCTTGAAAAATGCACACACACCACCCCCGCCCCCGCCCAACATTTCTTTATTCTCAGGTTTCTTCTAGATCACGTGTGACGGGCACTGTGTCACGTGCCTCCTGGATGTCACTTCACAAAACTCCCACCTAAACATCCAGTGTGGTTCCTTCCCTTGGCGGTTTTTTTTTTTTTAATTGACTTGAGAGAGAAGGGAAGGGAGAGAGCAAGAGAGAGACATGGATCCGTTGTTCCACTTCGTGATGTGTCACTGGTTGGTTCTTGCGTGTGCCCTGCCTGACTGGGGATGGAACCCGCAACCTTGGCGTGTGGGGCTGGGGGATGATGCTCTAACCCACTGGGCCACCCGGCCAGGGCCCACGCCCTTGTTTCTCTGCAGTTTGTCTGGAAGGGCCATCAGCACGTCTTTTGTCAATCACTGTGGGTCAAAACTGTGCACAGAGGAATAGGCACAAAGAAAGAGGAAGCAGATAATGCCACCCGGGATGGGGGACACGTGGGCTGTGGTCAGCGCGGAACCGCAGGCAGCCTCTCTGACCAGAGGCCACTGTGGGGCCTGGCTGGGCGGCTCCCGCTTCCTGAGAGGGGTCCGTCGCCGACCAAGCACAGGAAGGGGTTAGTAGGTCCCAGAGAGATTCACGCGTTTTTTAAAGAAAATCAGCTCAGAGACAAAATCGTTCAAACAAAGCACCGCAGTTCCAGCACAGCTGGCTCGTCTCAGACTTCCGAGTCCAGGGGAGCCTGTGGGGGGCTCCAGCCTCCACTGCACCTTGGGTGTGGGCGGGGGGGGGGAGGCGGGGAGCATTCAACTGATTTATAGGCAGAGACACCTGACAGATGATAACCTCAGGCAGTGCTAGAGCCACTACAGGCCAGCGTGTGACAACTAGCACTTCTGAGTGAGGCTGGAATGGAGGGAGGGAGGTGAAGAGGCAAAGTGTCCTCCCCTGCCCCCCACCCCCGCAGTGGGACACCAAGCTTCTGCCAGGCTGGGGTTTCCGCCTCCGGCACTATGGACATTTGGGGCCAGAGAATCCTTGGTGGTGGGGGCTGCCCTGTGCATCATAGGATGTCAGCAGCACCCCGTGTTCTACTCGCTGGATGACAGTAGCACCCCCCCAAAACTGACAACCCAGATGTCTGGAGACATTCCCAAAGGTCCCCTGGGTGGAGGGGAAACATCCCATTGCGTCTCTTCAAGCACCAGACTCTGGGTGAGGGTGGTGATTCCTGGCAGGGGAGGACCATGTGGTCACTTTAGGAGAGAAAGTGCCAGGGCGGCTGGACCCCACTTGCCACTTGGGCTCACCCACCTCCAGTGCTGAACAGGGCTTGGGACAACCTGGAGACGCCTCTATGCACGTGGACAGAGTGCGGTTTATTGGGGGGAATGAGCAACACCACAGGCGAACGGTTCACTCGCGTTTGGCAGGACCCTTCCTGGTCTCCAGCTTCAGGTGGCCGGACAAGTCCCTCAGCTCCAAGACCAGGTGACCAAGCAGAGCTCTCACATCCTGCATTTGTTTGAGGAGGACCCCCATCTGGTGGTACAGGTGGGGGTCAGGTGCCTGCAGAGGAGAAGGCAGGCCGGCGCCCTTGGAGGGACGGCTGGGCGGTGGAGGCAGCGGCCCGAGGGGCTTCGCAGCAGGAGTCCCTGGAGCGGAGGATTTCAGAGGAGGTGGGTTCGAGGTGGGCGGCGCCACAGAGCTCGAGGGACCTGGGGGGTGGGAAACATACATACCTGTGCCCACCGAAGCCTGGCTCTGCCCCCCCTCAGCTTCCTGTCCATCTTCCCAGTTCTCAAGGGCCGCTGTGGGGCCCAGGGCAGCAGAGCCGAGAGGCCCCTCGAGTCCCTCCCGGTCCAAATCTGACCCTGCTGCTCAGCCCCTCGGCAGGACAGGAGCACTCCCCATGCGTGCCGGTGTCACAGCCTCGTGCTGCGTGTGACATTCATGCACTTCCTCGTGCTGCGCGTTTGGGGGATGCTCTGGAGGTCCCTGAGTCACCTCCCCTTCGAGATGAACCCCTCCTGTCCCTTCTGTTGTTTTTCTTCTCACGACGCGGCCTCCAGTCCCCTCATTGCCCTGGACAGCTCATCCAGGTGTGTTTTGGGTCAGGAGCAGGCCTCCTTAGCTGGGCTCCCGGCTTGAACTTGAACTCGGACCACCCACCAGGATGTAGGCTGTGTGTCAGAGCGGCAGGCCTGGGGGCAGCAGCTGCGAGGCTGCTCACCCTGGGTTGGTGTGGGGTCTCAGTGGTCCGAGGGAGAAGTCCCTTCTACCCAGACTCCTGGCTCCTCTGTGTCCTTTGTAAGTCGGTGGGTGGGTGGGAGCTGGTCGTCCTGCCCCCCGCCCCTGTTCTCACACAGGAACAAACATGCTCACTCACCCTGCACCCTGACCTCTAGCTTGGGGCTGTGTTTCCACACTTGGCCGTCCTCGGTGGCAGCCTCACACCAATAGGACCCGGAGTGGCCCTTTGCAGCTGCAGGCACCTGAAGCTCTGGGGACGCACCCCTGCCGCGCACGGCCCGGCCATCCTTGTAGAAGGAGAAGAGGAGGCGGGCAGCTGACCTCTGCGGGGGCAGCTTGGTGTGGCAGCTCAGGGTCAGCGGGCCTCCCTCCCGGGGCTGGGCTGAGGGTGTGGCTCGGAGCACTGGGGCTGGAAACAGTTCTGAGGGGAGACAGGTGAGAAGGCAGGGCTCAGGCCTGGGGCGGTCACACTGTCATGAGAACAAGCCACCTCAGGAAGGTTCCATGGGTGCCTTGCGTGTCCTCTGTCTTCCCGCGCCCAGGACTAGAACAGACCCAGCGGCAGGTGCTTCTGATAACAGTGCAGACGCCCGATCAGCGGACCCTGGACACGTGGGACAGAGGGGCCAGAAACGCACGGCCTCTGGGGGGACTGAGGGACTTCGAAAGGCTCCTCAGGCTGGCAGCGATCCTGCCCCTAAACCGAAAGACGTTCAGTCTCTCTGTCACCCCCTGCCCCACCCTTACCATAAGGACACTGCCCGAGTTCTCACCCTGGACCGTGACCACCAAGGAGGATGCTGTTTCTGGGCGCCCAGGGCCGGGGCTGCGGAGGACCGCACTGCAGTGGTAGTGCCCGCTGTCTGCCTTCTGCACCGCGGTGACGGAAAACTCCCGGCGAGGCCCCGGCGGGCCCAGGGCTGAGCCATCTCGGTAGAAGGTGACGTGTGTCAGGGGCCAGTCTTGCCAGGCCTGGCAGCGCAGAGCCAGCGGGTCCCCCTCAAATAGAGGGGTGGCTGGGCCTTGCAGAATCAGCCAGTCTGTGACCCAAAGCGGGAGCTGAGTGTCCCCCACTGCCTGCCGTGGGAACCCCTCAGCACCGCCCACCACAGACCCCGGAACTTTCTCTGAGGGCCCCAGGAACCCTCACCCCAACAATGTCTCTAGGGCCTAGGCCTGAGGGTGCCCCAGTCTACGGGCTGAAGGTGTGGAAGGCGGTGTGCCCTCAATGCCGGTTTCCTGGGGGCCCCTTCCTGTGGACAGAGAGAGGGTGTGGGGGGCAGGAGAGCGGGCCTGCACCTGTCAGCCTTTCCCAGGATCTCACCGTAGGACACAGTCAGATGGAAGGGCCGGCTGAACACATAGCTCTTGGCCTGGAAGTCCACTTCCCTGGAGCCCGTCAAGTGCTGACCGGCGTGGCAGCCGCTGTCCCGGGTGCTGGCCGGCCCTTCACACTGCAGGGGTGCAAAGCTGGCCGCGGAGGAGGGCACCGGTCGAGAAAGTGACACTGTGACTTGGAGAAAGAGGACAGGAGAGGGGTTTCTCCTGCTTCTGGGGGATCCCCTTTTTAGAGTGAGAACAGGAGGACCCGAAACCTTTTCATCCACAGACCCCCATGGGTCCCTCCGAGGGCCTCTGACGTGATTCTCAGGCTGCCGGGATCTCAAGGAGGGCTCAGTGGTTTGGGGGAGAGGCAGGGGAGAGACTGGCAGGATGTGGACTCACCGGCGTGACATCTGGCTGCTGTGGACACAGGAAACCAGGTGACCCCAGAGCCAGCAGACACAGGACGGGAGGGAAGGGAGGGGGTCAGTTCGAACCCTGACAGGCCAGGCTCTTCTGCCCATGTGCTCATTTCAGTGTCACGAGATTTCTGGGTGTGTGACTCACCCCCGGTTTATGAGTCTTTAAGAAATGGGCTTGGGACACATGAAGAACGAACCCAAAGTTTAAAAGGGGGCGGGAAAGCCAGGCTTGTCTGAGCCCAGAACTGGTGCTCTTCCTGCCACACTGCTCAGACACAGTCTGCTTCAGCACCCCGGGCCTTCCTTGGGGACTATCCTTCGTAACCTCATTGTCCCCAGATGCACTTGGCCCCTGACAACCACGCCCCCAGTGCTCTCAGCTCCCAGCTGCGTCTCCTTCCCTGCTCCTGCCTTCAGGTCTTCACTTTTCAGCCATCTCTGCCCTGACGTCCTTATCCCTTGACACGTCCCCTCCTATGTCCCTCTCTGCTCTGACCCTCTACCCCCAGTCCGGTAACTAGCGATGCTCTCTTTGTCTCCGGGCTGCGAGTCAGAGCCACGGATTTCTCACTGAATCTGCTCACCCTGCCTCTGAGCTCCATGGGTGACCCCGGCAAGGTAATTCCGTTTCTCCCCACTCCACGATGCTCTGGTCCTCTCTCCCCCTCCAGCCCATGGCCATGCACTCATTCCTCACTCCATCCTTCCCTGTCCCCTGCCCTTTGACCTCTCCCCCTCAAAGGCCCCACACGCTCCTTTGACTTTGTCACTTCCCTTGGCGGGGCCCCCTCTCTACTTCCTAGTTCTCACCACATCAGGCCCAGGTGCCACATCCTCTCCCAGCTCCCGCCCCCTCGGCTGCCCCTTCTCAGTTCCTACACTGTCACTCCACGGGACTCAACCTTCTTCAACACAAGACCTGGTCAGCCACCAGGCACTTTCTGTCGCTTTGTGAAAAAGACAACCAAACCCACAGACAAGTGGTGCAGTCCTTCAAAGACGGGCCACGCCCCGACACCCGGTCCTGTCTCTGTGCATTCGCTGAAATGATTCTGCAGCATTGCTGTGCGGGGACGATGTGGGGACTAAGGACTCCGGCACAGGCACGACGGGGTTGAAAGACAAAACAAAGGGCCTCCTCCTGCCTGCAGAGAACTCTGAGTTGGGTGGACGGCACGGGCCCGTGCACACATTATCTCTGCACGAGGAGGGTCAGGCAGCCAAGGGAGCAGAGGAGGGTTCGAGGACAGCGTCCTGGCAAAGGTGCCACCGAGGCTGAGGGTTTGGGGACGCTGGAAGTTTGGGTGCAATGGGGAAACGGGGCCATGGGATGTCCCTTTTGGCAGAGGGAGTCAGGTGAGCAGTTTGGAGACAGGTGAGGGTCTGGCGTGAGAATGCCTGAACCCAAGCTGCTGGGGTTTCCTGGAGTGTCGCCTGCCGGGCTGAGGGATGGCCAAGGCCATGGAGGTCACCCAGCTGGGCTGGCTAGCAGCCCTGATGTCATGCGAAGGAACATGGGTGGGCCACAGGCAGATCTCTTCAAGGACACAAGGCTGAGACAGGGCGGTTGGCTGGGAAGTCTGTGGCCAGCCCCGGAACGGTGCAGGAGGTGAACCTTGCCAAACCTGATAACTGACCGTCTTCAGGGCCAGAGCAGAGGGGGATCAGCTTGTCCCCCAAGCTTGTGGCTGGGTGGCCATGAGCAAGATGGGGCAGAGAGCACCAGCTGGTCCTGCAGTCCCGGGAGGCATGCAGGCAGGCGTGCCTTGTGCAAAGCTGGGCTTCTGAACGCAAAGCTCAAACGCAGCAGTGAGCGTGCAGGTGGGGTCTAGGACTCGGTGGCACAGGTGTGGCGGTGAAAATGATACCTGCAAATCAACTCACGGGCGAGGCTGAGGGCAGAAAGAACAGTAGGGAGGCAAGGAAGCGACACAGGAAAGACAGGCCTCAAGGGAAGAGCAGCACAGCCACCAAAAGGGATGGAGAGGTGGACGGACGGCAAAGACACGGCGATGCGTGGGGGCCGGAGGATGAGGGACAGCAGCAGTGGGGTGGGAACTAAAATGTGCGTGAAGACCCATCAGCACAGACGTCACCGCCTGGGCCAAAGAGACCCAGTAGCAGCCAGACTGAGCTCTGTGTGACAGTGAGGACATGGGGGCGGCAAGCGCAGGCAACACTCGTCTGCAGAAAGGAAAAACAGTTGAGATGTCACTGAAGAGGGCAGCGCAGTCGAGGGACGGGGCACGGCCAGGCTGAAAGGTATTTGCGTTCGGGAGGAGCCGACCAGTCCTACACACAGACTTCCTGGTTTCGCCCTGACCGACCAGTGTGGCCCAGTGGGTGGGCGTCCTCCCACAAAGCGCAAGGTCACCGGCTCAATTCCTGGTCAGGGCACGTGCCTGGGCCGTGAGTTTGGTCCCTGACTGGGGCATGTGCAAGAGGCAGCTGATCAATGTTTCTCTCCCTCTCTTTCTCCCTCCCTCCCCCTCTCTCTAGAGTAAATAAAAGGAAAAAATGAGTTTAAAAAATTCCTTGTGTGGACCCGTCACATCCCCTTGAATACCGTGTCATTGGAGGCCCACATCATCCCCATCCCTCCCCACTGGACCCTCCCTAGTCAGGCCCCTGTGCCTGCACACACACACACACACACACACACACACACACACACACACACAGTGTCCCAGCATATCTGCTACTCACCCAGTAGCACCCAAAGCACAGGAGGAGGAGGGTAGATCCCGGGAATGGCACCCAGCGCCATGGCCACTGTGTGAGGGTCTCTGCAGCAGCCGACACCCTGATTTTCGTCAACATGAAACCTCTCAAATTAGAAAAGAGGAAGTGAGTGTAACCGTCTCCTCTCCTCGCATCTGCGGCCCATTTTCAACCCTGATTGGCTCCCATCCTTCAGATGGGGCCATGGTGGTTCCAGGCCCCCTGCATCCTGAGGGTTGTACTCCCCAAGATTCCAGACTCCCCCTCTGGGGCCCAGAGAGCTTCTAGGCCTGCTACAGTCTGACCCCCGCCCACCTACACATGCTGGGAAAGGCAACGGCGATGCCCTTTGCTGGCGAAACCACTGAGGACAGAGGCAGGAAGACGCCCGAAGGCTGCACAGAGATCACTGTGAGGGCAGGGATGCACGTTCCAGTCCCACCGTGTCCTGCTCCATGCCTTCTGTGTTTCCAGTGACCATGACCATGACTGGGCTGCAGCAGCACACGGAGGCAAGAGGATGGAAACGGCACCAAGTCAGACACCAGTGGGTCGGTCCCTCCTGGACTCCGGCTGTCCCAAGCCCACACAGATCTGTCCACAGATTCCTCGGACTCATGTCTCAGCTCCACCTGCAGCCCGCGAGGCGGGTGTCAGTGGCCATCTGAGCATGATGCAGAGAAGGCCCCTGGAAAAGCGGAGAGGGACCCAGGCTCAGGCTCAGCCCGAGGGCCTGACTCTGAGGACGCTGGAGCCAGGAGGCTCCGGGTAACTGGAGAAACCCGGGGAGACCCAGGGATGGGGGCAACATGGAGGCAACAGCACCTGCTCCAGCTCACAGACCACTGTGCTGCCTCTCAGTGTCTGCCCTGTGATTATGGCTCCACCCACAGGGACCGCCTTCTGCTCCCCATGCCACCACTGTCCCCTCCAGGCCCTCAGGGGCTGCAGGAGGTGAGACCTGAGCCCTCAGAAATGGGGAAGGTGGTCCTGTGTGAAGGCATGGGAGCCGGCCTGACCCTTCAGCTGCAAAACCGCAGATGAGAGCAGACGTGTGAGCACCATGACCCCAGAGGGCAGATACTTTGCAATCTAAAATAAGCCTTTACAGTAAAGTTTCCATTATTGAAAGGCATGCGTGTTGGTGCAGGTGGCCCCACGGAACCCGGGGCAGCTGAGCATGAGCGTGTGGGAGGAAGCGAGCCTTACAGTGACCAGACAGCCCCAGGCCCACCCACATCTCATAACCCATGAAACATGCACTCAAAGTGGGGTCATAGGCTTAAATACCAAATGGGAAACTATACGCCTTCTAGAAAAATACAAGAGGACTTGCTCTGGCATCCAGGTCCGGACTTGGTACCCAAAGCATGATCTCTCAAAGACAGAGATTCCCCCTGGAGGTGCGAAAACCATCAGCGGGCGGCTTATAGAAATGTTTGTTACAGGTATTTGGTGAGAAGTAATCCTGTTGATATAAATGTCTGTACAATTTAAATACTCTGATGGAATTGTGCTTTTCTCAAAAATAAAAGAGAAATAAGGAACATTTCATTTCAGTGGAAACACAAGCACAGAAAACAAGGAGACTACTGAGGAGATATCTCAGGTGACTTTAAACCTACTTTAAACCTAGTTCTTTGTGTTAAAAAACACAAAAGGCCCTGGCTGGTGTGGCTCAGTAGACTGAGCACTGGTCTGCGAACCAAAGGGTCGCTGGTTCGATTCCCAGTCAGGGCACATGCCCGGGTTACAGGCCAGGTCTCCAGTTGAGGCCATGCAAGAGGCAATCCAGACACTGATGTTTCTCTCCCTCTTTCTCCCTCCCTCCCCCTCTGTCTAAAAATAAACAAACAAAATCCTTAAAAAATACAATAGTATCAGAAATAAGAAAGAGGATATTAGTTAAAACTAAAAATTATTATGAATATAGAAGATACTACAGTGTACACAACTAGAAAGCAAACAAAATAGAAGGCTTGATCAGAAAACTGAAGATAATTGTGTAAAAGGAGCAATAAAATAGATCTCTGACAAGTCGGATTAGGACAAACAACCAGAGATAAAGGTGTCTCTCGGGTAGTCAACCATTGAACAACATTTTCTTTAATATCTACACAAGAACATTGTCCATGTTGTCACAGAAAATTAAGTTATAGGGAACTGAGTTTTTGTCCCTAGACACGGACTGGTGATGAGAAGCAAGATGCTCCCCTGGAAGATCCCAGGGAAAGCTCAGGAACTAGAGGAATCGGGGGCAACACAAGAGGTGGGTCAGGAGTGGTTTTGAAAATAAGGGCATAGCTGGAAAGCCAGCCTTTTGAGACCTTTCTCCCACCCAGGGGACATAGGTGTTTCCAGGTGACTGCTCTGCCCCGCCCCATAGTTTAACTCTCAGGGGAAGCCGAACCAGGCAGCAGGTACAGGTGAACTGAGGTGAGTCGAATGACTATGAGATGGGCACCAAGGGCATTTGCACCCTGTCACCAGCCACCCTTTCTCAGGATGCCTGGCAGGCGTGCTCCAGCCAAGAAGGGAAGTAAACCCAGAAACTAGAAGATATGAGATTTAGGGGGCAGGGGGTTTAATGCGAAAGACAGATGAAGGGCAGTTCCAGACAGCGGTGTGCAGGTACCAAGAGCTGGAACAACCCAAATTTGTGTCAAAGGACAGAGAATCCCAGGAGGGGCTTCTTGCTAATGAAATGTAAAGGAAAGAAAGAGAGAGAGAGGGAGGGAGGGAGAGAGACAGGAAGGGAGGGAGGGAGGAAAGAAAGAGAGAGAGAAAGAAAGAAAGAAAGAAAGGGAAAAAAGAAAAGAACGAACAGCTACTTGGTCATTTGACCCCATGGGAAATAGTATTAAGCTTCTTCAGAATGTTTTTGAAAGCTCTGGGAGAAACTAAAAATAGGCACATAGAAAACTAAACATAGGACAAAAATGAAGCAGTTATTATCTCTAGAAGGAAAACAGCCTGTTGGGGAAAGGAAGCGTAATCAGAGAGCACTGTCTCAGCGGCGGGCCCCAGTCAGAAGACTGGGAGAACGCTCAAGGGGAGCCCCGGGTGAGGAAGGAGGGGCGGGCGTGGACCTGCCATAAAGCGGCCAGTCCTCGGATCCCACAGCAGGAAACGGGTGGGTGATATCTAACACCGAAAAATCAAACCATGGCGGCAAATTAGTAGAAGGCATAGTTAAAATTGTTGAAAAAATTGTCTCTGAGAAGAGGGCTGAGGGCATGTGAGGGATGAGCAAGAAGCAGCTCCTTCTTGTCACAGCCTTGGGTCCTGTTGCATAATTCAAACTTACTTTAATAGGAAATAAAGTTTTATTAAAGAAAGAAAGAAAGCACTGTCTTCACACGTACACTGGAAGACATCATCAGGCACACAAATCACACAGGTGACACCGCTGTGCAGTCAAGGTGGGAAATAACCAAAAAAAAGATCATGGAAGTTAAACGAAGTAAATCACTCTCAGTAAACCTTGACTTCAGAAGCCAATGACAAGAGCGCACATCAAAACCTCTAGTGGATGCAGCCAAAACAGCAGTGAGAGGAAAAGTTATAGCCTTCAGTGACTTGGTGTGAAATCGGCTGAGAAATAAATGAGCGATAGAGTAAATCCCAATCAAGTAGAAGAAAGGCTATGTCAGGACACAAATGAAAGGCAGAGGCTTACTTGTCAAGTCCAAAGCTGTGACGAGGTGGATAAAGCAGGTCAACCGCTGGCAAGCCTGGTCAATGCCAGCAGACGTGGTGACCAAGGCGATCGGCGCCCCAATGACTGCTCTGCTCGAAAGGGTTAAGCTAAGTGGTGGGAGGTAGGTCATCTCACTCCTGTTTCTGATGACTGATTCAGGGAGGGGCGTGTGGCCCAGGGCCAACCAATATGCCATGAGGAGAAGACTTCTGGAGACAGGTCCCCTCGCTCCCGAGAAAGAGACGTGCAGAAGAGGCCACGATTCCCTATGTTCCCCTAGCTCTCAGGCGCTGACCCATCTTCCACCCCCTGAGGGCCACGCCCGGAGAAGCTGCGGACGCTGTGTCTCTGGACTTTCCATTATGTGAGATAATACGTTTCCGTGTCACTCAAGCCCACTTGAATCACGACTTCCTGTTATTGCCATCTGAAGTCACCGTAACTGATAAGAGAGAGTCCCAGGTCTAGGCTTGAGAGGGGAACGTGCGTGCAGACGCGTAAGTTATCGTCCAAAGTGGAAGAAAACACAGCGCTCACAGCTGCACACCAACCAAGGGGGTAGCTTCCTAGGAAAGTAAAATTGTTCCCAGTTGACTCCAAAAGAGATTGAAAAGCCTGATCAAGACCAGCAATGACAGAGAAAATGAGTTTGTCAAAGATCTCTTCCTCAAAAGGCATCGACCCAGGTGTTATCACAACAGAACCTATCAAATCCACGCTGACCCACAAAAGGGGAAGTTGGCAGACCTTAGAAACTACAGGAAACAGGGTGGGTTCAGGGAGGGAAGACATGGGGCCCGTCTGGGCAGCGCCTCTGAGGTGCAGGACCCTGCTCCCTCTGCTCCAGACGTAATTTCCAAGGAAACAGCGCCCACGTGGCCCACCTGCGGCGCATGTCTCTTCTGGAATCATCGATGAAGTCAGCCCACCCACCCCCACAGACTGAGGGGGAGGGGGGCTCTTTTGCCAAATCAGCCACTGTTAGAAGAATCAGGGGAAATCTATGCTGGGTCGGGAACAGGCACATCGTCCATTGTAATCAGACTGGCAAAAAATGAAAGATGCCCAACATTGACCAGGGTGTCAGGAAATGGGCAGCCCAATGTAGTGTGGAATGTTATCTAACCCGCAAAAAAGGAACAGCCAAGGAGTGAGCACCACAGTCCACTGTTAATAAAAACAAGCCACCCACATAAGCCTGCCTATAGTATGATCACTTTTTAAAAAAAAAAAAACATAAAAATGTGCCCTGGCTGGTGTGGCTCAGTGGATTGAGTGCCGGCCTGCAAAGAACCAAAGGGTCGCCGGTTCGATTCCCAGTCAGGGCACATGCCTGGGTTGCGGGCCAGGTCCCCAGTAGGGGGCGCTTGAGAGGCAACCACACATGGATCGCAGGCTGACACACTCAATCCACTGAGCTAGACCAGCCAGGGCTGATTATCTGTATTTTAATTTTATTTTTTAAATTAGTGTAGTAAAAATGTATGTATAAATAAAATAAAGTAGGCCGCCACACTGTAATTTATGAATAGACATGCACCACTCCCATAAAAACGGTCCAGAGCATGTGAACAGAAAAACCATCAAAGAAGACGCATGAACGGCTAATCCTCAAACTCCCTCGTCCTAAGGCACGTAGTCTGGCGTAACGTGAGTCCCAGGAGCCCCGTAACTGTGAGGATTATGGCCCGACATGAGCGTGAAGTCTGACCGTGGGGCTACGCGGCGCCTGCTGAAAGCCACGGAAACCCCCCGGTGAGGGGAGCTGCTGCGTCCTGACAGCGAGAACGTCACGGAGCAGAGCGTGTCAGGGTCCCTGGAAGACGAGGCCTCCCCCAGGACACCCAGGATCCCCCAGGGAAGCTGTCGGGCATGTCCCCAACCTGTTGGGATGGTGTCTCCGAGGTCACATCGTCCAGCTTGCCGTGACTGGGGAGACCGGGACAAGAAGAGTCAGCAGCCCCCACTGGGGATTCGCTGCAGCATGGCTTCCTGTGAACGGGTGTCACAAGACCAAGTGACAGATCTGCCAGGGGAGAAAGAGGAAGGAGACGCAGACACAGGAGCACAGGTTCTCTGGGAGGACAGGGCACCCTCAGCCCCCTCTCCCCCACTCCCCACCCATCGCCGCCACCTTCCCAAGAGTGTCACTGAAGAGAAACACGCCCACGGGGGTGCACACTCTGACCCACGCAGCCTTGAAAAAGTAGCGGAATGTAGTTTCACAGTGCTTTATTACAAAAGTGATACAAGCTGTGTAGAGGGAAAGAAAGAAACCCCCCCAAATTCCATCGCCCCGAAACAGCTGCTTTAACACACTGGCCTGTGAGACTCTGTTCGTCACGTCCGAGATCAGATATCCATCTACTTTTTCCCATGTGACATGTGACACAGCAGTTCCCATGCTGTGACACCGTCTTTAAGAAAAGCACGTTTTGTTGGCCGTGAGGACGTGGACGCAAAATGGTGATGGAGACCAGTGCTGGGCCGGGGTCGGCGCGGCCTGTCGGCAGGGACCACACTGTCTGTGGCTCTTGGGACAGGAGCCTGGGCGTCCACGCGGGGAACACTCCCCCGGGAGCGTCCTTGGGAACTGCAGGGGTCTCTCTCAGGCTGGAAGACCGACCTGGCCTGCCTGGCTCTCGTCCCCAGGGCTACATGTTCTGGTAATCCGAGAGCCCTGTGTCCTCCTCCGGGTGCATGAGCAGCGAGTAGGTGATGGTGTTCTCGGCCTGTAGAAAGCAGAGGAGCCATGGGACCCACTGAGAAGCCACGAGAGGCAGGGGAGCGGGGGAGGGGCAGGTGGGGGCTGGGTGGCTCACCTCTGCCTTGGCAGCCTCTTCAGTGTGGGTGAGGTTGGCTGTGGGCAAAAGGAACAGGTCAGCCAGGACCCTGCTTTGGGAGGGGGCCTACTGTGCGCTGCGGTTGCCACCCCAGGCCAAGCACGCTGGAGTCCACGCAGCCTCGCCCCTGCCCGCCCTTGGCCCTGGCGGGGCGGCTGTGCCCGAGTCTTCTCAGAGAGCCGCTGTGTGTCCCCAGAGACGAAGCAGGCAGCCTCTGGGATCTGAGGTCCTGGGCACAGGTGGGCGGCTCAGTGTCACACTGAGGTCAAGTCTGGATTTTTGCAGCCACAAACTTGAAGGAGAGAAGACTCGGGCCATGCTGGAGCCGGGAGGAATCCGGTGAGCCCGTGAGCACGAGAGCGAGGAGGGCATGGAGCAAGCAAGCCAGTCCCCTCGGGCTTCTGCCCACGAACTCCTTCCCCCCAGAAAGTGGCCTCGGTGTGTGTGTGGCAGGGGAGGCACCTGAGACCACGGTGGGCAGTGTCCTCCCTGTGCCCTGGGCAAAGTGTCCCCATTTGCCATGCTCCAAATTCCGGAACAGTCCCCGGCCTGAATGCTCCTTCCCACGGCCCCGAGACCCTCCCGGCAGCCTGGCCTCTGGGGCAGCCTCGGCGCCAGTACTGGGTGTGAAGTCAGTGCCCCACGAGACTCATCCCTGCACACAGAGCCGGACGCCAGAGCGGCCCACGCAGGCCTGTGTCCCCACTCGGCCTGGCCAACCCCTCCCAAAGCGCAGCTGGACAGTGCCACTTGCTCAAGCCCTCAAATCTGTTGTTCTGCTCTGAGCCACACCCCAGCCATCCGAGGCGGGTCCCCCAGGGCCTCCTTCCCTGCCCGACTCTGCCCCTGAGTTCCGTCATGCTCTGGCTGTGAGGACAGCCAGGAAGCTGCCTGGAACCCCCTCCCCACAGTTACCCCCGGCCAGGGCCAGGTGGCCACTGGCTCTCGGAAGCTCAGACCTGAAGGGGCTCGCATCCTCAGCAGGGGACTGAACCCACGAGGCGGATGACCCGCAAAAGGTCCCACTGCCCGATAGAGACAGGACTCGGGCCAGCCCACTGCCAATAAGCTTAGAACTGAGCTTCTCCCACAAAGCCCACCAATGCTGCTGGAGCCCTAGAACTTTCTGTGGAAGCTGAGCCTGAGCAGGCTCCCTGACAAATCCAGGGTCTTCCCTCGGCCTCCTTCCCTCTGAGAGCCCTGCCCCCCAATCCTCTGCCTCAGTCTCACATCTGCACCCCCTGCCTTGTGCCAACCCTGCCAAACTTCCAGAAGACCCAACTATCTCTCACTTCCTGCTCTGGAGATTTTCCAGCATTCCTAGCCCCAGGAATTCCCACCCCTCTACCTGGCACAGGTGTGCTGCCCCCTCCCATCCGCCCCTGCGGAGTGGTCCTCTTCAGGCCCAGGTGTTAGTCTCAGAGCTGACCAAGCGATTTGAGCCCCGCCCACCTCCCCCTGCCCCCTCCCTGTCCTGGTGCCATGCTGACCTCACACAAGCCACGTCCTGCTCCCGTGCAACTGGCAGCCCCAGGTGGGGCAGCAGGAGCTCCCAGGGGGCTGCACTCACCTGGTTTCTCAGGTGGGGTCTCTCCCACTTCCCTGCTCTCAGGGGCTCCTGGGAGGGTTGGGAGGGCACACAGGAGGTCAGTAGGTGAAGGGCGGGGCCTGAGTCCTCAGCTGGGAGGACCAGGGGCGGGACTGGGTCAGGACCAGTGTGGGGCCTTGGCCCTCTGCCATGCCCTCCCTCCCTTCTGCCACCTCTCTTGCCCTGGCTGCAAAAGGACCTGTCCGATCCAGAGACTTTCCTGGCTTTTCAGTGAGACAAATTGTGACCATCTGCTCGCTGGTCTTCTAGGCACTCTCCCTTCCCCCTCAGCGCTTGGCATTAATTAGTGCAAATCGACGTAAAGGAGTTCTCCCGCTGACCGGTGAGTGAGCAAGTGCCCCGTGAGCAGCCAGCGGGAGGCAGGCACTGTGCTGGGCACACGCCGCCCGGGACGAGCCAGCCCCTCTCTCCGCACCCGGCCTCGCCCTGGGCAGCCCACGTGCCCTGCCAGCCCATCCCAGTCACTCGGGTCCTCGCCCCCATGGCCCCTGCTAACGGCCACCCTCGACGTCACCTCCTAAAGGACGACAATGCTCTTTCTGCGCAGTGGCCACTGTTGTGAGACCCAAGGCCTCGTCCTCCTCCTAACACCCCGTGACGGCGCTTCTGGGGGCAGCCTCTCATCTCGAGGACAAGACTGGGGCACAGAGGTGTTGAGGAGCTCGGCCCAGGTCTCGCAGCCGGAAGCGGGCCCCGAGACTGCACACAGGTGGTCTGCCCCCTGGGGGTGGGGGGCTCCCGTGAAAGTGCTCCTAGTGGGCCACCCCACACTTCTGCCCCCCACCACGGCCTGTGCCTTTGTCCGCCATCACTCCCATCCCTGCTTGTCATAACGACTGCCTGTGCTTCTGTCTCCCTGGGGTGCACGGAGCTCCCTGAGGCACCTGCTGCGCTTCTGCATCTGGGCCTCGTCCGCAGCGTCTGGCACGGTCTCCCCACATGAGCAAGAGGACCCGTGCCTCATGGAATGTATGAGTTAACAAGGGAATGAATAAGCAAAACAGGGGCTACCTCTGAGCGCTGCAGAGCCTCCAGGCCGATGGTAAGGGCTCTGGCCCTGCGCCTGGGCCACATCGGAGCCCATAACAGGAGAGACAAGGAAAAGCCACCAACCTGAGCTCTGGTGCCGCCTGAGACAGACCCAGGCCACCACGGCAGCCATGCTGGCCACTGCAGCAATGCCCACGACCACGGCCACAATGACGGTCACCAGGAAGGAGTCGCTGCTCCGGCTGGGTGCTAGGGAAGACAGACCTCAGGACGGGTCCCTGTGCAGGTCCCTGTGTCTGGGCCACTCACAGGGGCAGCGCTTCTGGCCACCCAGCCTCACCTGCTCGGGATTTCTCTCTGTGGCTGAGCCTGCGACCCCCATCCCCAGGCCTGTCTACTAACCTAAGGTGCACTGCGGCGGGTGGGGGGGTGTCCTCTGAGAGTTCAGGGGTTGAAGGGAGGGGAGCCTGAAGCCCCCATGGAGCAGGTACCATCCCCGTGTCCAGCACAGCCATGAGCTGTTGGGCACAGGCCCCACAGAGTGATGAATAGACATGAAGGCCTTAGCTCTCAGGAACATTCAGGGGCTCAGGGTGCCCTGCACCCACGAGGAAGGCCCGCTATCCTGGTGTGGGGCTTCTCCCTGGAAGGGGCAGCTCTGCACTCTGGCCCATCCCTCGCCCCTGTGCCCTAGGGGGCTGCCTGCACTGCTGGGGCACTTCCCAGACCTCCACAGGGGCTCCTGTGACCTCAGCCCTATCCGCCACCCCCTCGCCTCACCTCCTGCTGCCCGGTCAGCATTCCCACCTTGGACAGTGATGCTCACGGGCTGGGATGCATACTTCGTCTGCCCAATCTGTCCGGAGCAGTGGTACTTGCCGCTGTGGCTGACGTTAGTGTGTGAGATGTTGAAGGTGGCATTGTTAGAGGAGAACCACCTGGATTTGCCATCCTGGAAGAACGAGATCTTGAACAGAGGCTTTTTCCTCCAGCTGTGGCACCGCAGCATGAGGGGGTCGCCCTCCTGCAGCACCAGGCGGGGCGTCTGCAGCAGCAGCCAGTCTGAAGGACACAGAAGGGACACAGGACCCCGAAGGTCACGACTGAGCTCTGAGACCCAGGGCACGCTGACCCAGGACAGACTGTGGGGAAGGAGGGGCTGAGTGTGGACCCCTGCACCCTGGTCTCTCCCTACGGCTCCCTCATGGGTGGGCTCTGTCATCTGAGTGTCCTCATCTGTGAGGGGGGACAGAAAGACAGCACAGAGTGAGTGCACAGGGTGTGCTTGTCTTCTCTTTGCCATCCTGTGAGACAGTGGCACTGCCCCGTCCTGCCAGACAGGCCTCTGTGAGGGAGGAAGACCCCGGGGTGGAGGTGAGAGGGTCCAGTCTGACATGGGAAACCCACGTCTTTGGGGACAGTAGAAAGTCGTGGACATTTGGTGAAAGTTGGGGAGCATGGCGCTTCCTTCAGGGGTCTTTGTTGAAGACCTCCATGTCCCAGGGGGGCGCTATTAGTCTGCTGTGTGAATTTCCCCCTTTTTATCCTTTTACTGAGGAAGGGAAAATGTTGAATGTTTTGTTGTCTAGGGAAGAACACCCAAGGGGGGTGCTTGGACTCCTGAGCTCAGCCCATGTGCCCCTTCTCCCCAGAGCTGCAGGGCTGGGGTTGGAAAGAAATGTTAGCTAGAAGGCAACAGACAAGTTGGAAGGGGGCCCGGGCTGCAGGGAGTGACAACAGCCACAGGCATGCCGGGCCAGCCCTCTTTGTCCGCACATCGGAACAAGGCCCCCCAAGCCTTCCTCAGCTGGCAGCGTGCAGGAGAGGGTGACAACCGAGAGAAAGCTCAGGGCCACCGCCATCACGGGACAGTGCAGAGGGACAGCACATCACAGGAGCTGGAACACCCTGCCTCTCCGCTGGGGAGACACCTCCGCCCCCCTTCTCTGGTGTCAGCACCCTCCCCTCCCACCCCCCAGGGAATGGAGGCCCCTGGGCTCCGCTCCAGGCACGGAGCGGAGCCCAGGGAATGGAGGCACGGAGCGGTCCTGCCTCCCCAGGTGGGGTGGGAGGGGAGGTGGAGAAGGGTCAAGATTTTTAAAAATAGAGTCGAAGCCAGAGAGCGGTCACAGCTGCTGCGTGGGAGGCTCTTCCTTCCCTGGAAGGTTCTGCTGCTCCAGGTCGCGAGGGGACCGAGGAGAGGGCGTGCTGCAGGCTGGTCTGTGCCCGAGGCCCCCCAGGCTCCTTTGGGCAAATCTTGGTGCTGCTCTCAGGGCAGCGCCCAGCTTCGTGTTCACGGGACTCGGGAGATGATCTTCTCTGAGCAATAAAAGAGTCTTTCCACTGATTTCCTGAGAAACGCCTGTGCAGGTCCCTGGAAGTCTTGTAGATGAAGGAGCCGTGAACACGTCTCCTCTGCCCTCCCGTGGCCCTGACCTTCAGGACACTCGCCTTCCTGGAGGCTTGGCAGACAGGCCGGGCCCTCCCAAGGGCGCATGAGTGAGTCTCGTTCAGCCCTGTCCCAGCCACATCTGCAGCAGCTTCTTGCTCTGGTTCGGCTTCATGTTGGATACAAAAGCCTTCACTGACATGGGTGGCAGCTGGGGCTTCCCAGTGGCCTGTGGGGTGTGAGTCACCCATTTGTCTGGACGCCATGGCCAAGGCAGGGGGCTGTGCTCATTGGCGGGCCAGCACATGGCTCCGGGTCCCTGCGGGGGCATCAGCCTCTCTCTCTGCTGCCCCCGGAGGTGCCTGGGCAGCAAGCACCCGACCCCACGTGGAGACCTGGAGGCTGGGTGTCTCCTCCTCAGACTCAGCCTGCTGTCTGACAGCAGACATCAGGTTTGCTCCACAGGTGCTGGGTGTAGAAGACGGCAGGGACCTGGTGGTGGTGGCCGAGGGACAGCCAGCGTTGTCAGCACGGCCGCAGGGGAGCTGGGCCCACAGTCACATGTGAGCTGCCCCCGCCCCCGGGAGGCCCAGCAGGGCACCGGAGCTTCTGGTGGCCGGTCACCAAGTTCTCCAGGGGGCATCCACCTCGTTGCTGGTCCTTTGCCTGGTGTGGCCATTGGTGGGAACACACCTGTCTCGGTGTGTCCCCTCCACTTCTTGGAGGGGCAGGGCCACCCAGGCTTCTGTTGGGGCCTGTCCCTTCCTGCTGGCCTGCTGCACACTTTTGAGGGAGATCTGGGCATGAGCTGAGGAGAGGGGACTGGTGACAACGGGGGAGGACCATGGCCTCATTGTCCAATGACCAGCGCACTTCACGGAGAACTGCCCGGTCAGCAGAGGGATGGAGCCGCCCTGAGCGAGACTGGACATGCTTAGGGGCTGCCAGGAAATGAACCCAATGCAGGGCCGGTGCCCCCACTGAGCAAAGGGGAAGCTGAGACCCAGGCGGAGTGCATCCCTTTCCACAGCTGGAAACCTCCAGGGCTGGGACCCAGCTGGGACCCAACTCTGCCAGGAACGTGGGGCTCTCTGAAGTCAGGGTTTCCTTCTGCTTCTCTCACCCCTGGTGGCCTGTTTGTGGCCTTGCCACCTTCTTGCTTAATCAGGATTGAGGCCAAACAACCCCATCATTCTGAGGTGCCCACATGGAAGCAAAGGCAGGGGTGGGGGCGGGAAGGGAAATGACTGGGCAGAAACGGCTTCCAGCAGCTCACAGCCATGCGTCCCAGGGACCGGCCACCCCCGTCCCTGAACACCCACAGTCCTGTCAGCAGATTTCAGGTCCCTGTCCCCCAGCCCCTCCCAGGGCTCCTCCACTGACCGGAAGTGACATTCAGACGCACAGGGTCACTGAGGCTGGTCTGGCCCGTCTGGCACCTGTAGTCTCCACTGTCATTGCTGCGGGCCTTCAGGCTGAAGCGGGGCTGGACCTGGGTCGGGATGGGGACCCCGTTGTGGAACCACTGGGTGGGGCCGTCCCCAGGGCCGTGGGCCCCCAGGCAGTGCAGAGTCACGTCGTCCTCCCGGAGCAGGTTGAACCAGGGGGGCTCCAGGTGCACCACAGCCTTCGGGAGACCTGCTGAGGGGCGGAGAGAGGAGCCTGAGTCAACAGGACCCAAGCGAATCTCAGGGAGTCCCTGTGGTCCTGCTGGGGACGCCAAGAATAGAAGCAGCACCCCCTGGCGAACCGGGTGTGGCCAAACACAAAGCCACCACCACCAACCCCGCCTACAAGGCCTGCGGCTCCTCCTCGGGAGAGGCAAAAGCAAGGAGAAAGGGGCAGGCGCAGGGCCATGCTCTAGGAAGAGGTAGCTCACCGGGTACTGCAACCAGCTGGTTCTCTCTCTCTCTCTCTCTCACACACACACACACACACACACACACACACACACCCCTCGTGGGAACTCACTTTCCTCCCCGTAACCTGGGCGCAGTGGGCAAACCCTCCCCAGAGCTGGATGAAGACAGAGGGGCGAGTGCTGGACGGAGAGTCCAGTGCCTGGTCTCTGTTCTGACCTCAAGTCGTCCTCTGGCCCTCAGGACACCCCGAGCACAGAAGGGCAGAGAAAATGCAAGAAAGGATGGGGGCCAGTGCAGGGAGCCCCGGGCTCAGGCCCAGGGAGAGCGCCCCACACACATCCTGACCCCCACGGTCCTGGGAGCAGTGATTTGTGGTCCCAGAAAGCAGTGCCTGCACAGCCTGCCCCAGGCCCCAGGCCCTCAGACACAGTCAAAGCTGGGCTGGCACCAGAAGGGCCTGCTCCTCCTGTAGTGGAACTGAACGCCTCTGCAGGGATGAAGGGGGCCGGGAGAGGGTGGGGTTACCTTGGTGACAGTGTCTGCGCCCCCCTGCCTGTTCCCAGCACAGAACCAGAGGGCCGAAGCCCCTGGCAGTGGGGAGCAAGGGGCAGAGGAAGGCAAGAGGGGGGGAAGCAGCTGCCTTCCCTGTCCCCACCTGGGCCCAGGGCCTTGCAGATGTGCAGGCAGGTGCTGGGAGCAGAGGGGGAGGGCAGCTGGGGGGCGGGGGGGCGGGACTCACCATGTGGACTGGGAGTCCCAGCTGCGGAACCCGTGGGAGCTGCAGGAGAGAGAGCAATGTCACTGTCATCACTGTAAACCACCTCCTTGCAGATCCCGCGGAGGCCCCGCCCTCCTGTGTGTCCACTCAACTGCCCTTGTTGGGTGTCGGTCAGGCGTCAGTGAGACTGGCAGGGTGGCAGGCAGATGGGCGACACAGCAAACTCACCGTCACCATGTTCCCGAGGACCCTGCGCTGCCATGTGACACTCTTCTGTAGTGCACATGTTCTGCTGCTCTTGGGAGGGACTCTCCTGTCCTCTCCCGTCCCCTCGGACCTCTGCCATCTTCCCCCATCAAGTCCTCAGCCCGCCGGCCTCTCCACCCTGTCCCTTCCTTGCTCCCTGTGGGGCAGCAGCAGCATCTCCGCCTCACGCGGCGGGGCTGGTCCCCTTCATCCTCTCAAGGGTCCCTCTCTGCTGCCCCGTTCCTCCTCTGTACCCCAGTCTCCTTCTCAGCTGCACGTTCCCAGTGACTGGAGTGTGTTCTAGCACCTTCCACAAACAGAGCAACCTCTCACTGGCCCCCACGTGGAATTCCACACTCCCCTCTCTGTCCCCCTCACAGCCAGGTGGCTCCATGTTTTCTATATGAACCTCCCCATGTGTCCTCTGGTCACTGTGTTATTCTCTGCCCGCCCCGACCACTAAGGTCATCAGGGGGACACGCTGCATTTCTTTCCCAGTCTCCCGGTTCCGTGTGTCACCATCTGCCCAGCTTCTCTGGCCTGGCAGCTGCCTTCTCCTCGTGCCGTCCCCCCAGGTGCCCCCCTTCACACAGCAGGTCCTGCTGAGTCTGCGTCCAACGTAGATCTTGGGTCCTGAGTCCCCAGCAGCCCTCTCCTGTCTCCCGGCTCGTCTCCCCATCTCTGTCTCCCCTGTAACCTGTTCCCCACCGAAACGCAAACGCATCAAATTGGATCTTGTCACTCTCTTCTCACAAGCCTTCGATGGCCTTCCTTCACTCCCAGCAGAAGATACGTCCATGCTCCCAAGGACACACCGGATCCCTAAGCCCCCTTCCCTGCTCATTGAGCTCCAGTCACAACGGCCACCAACTTGGGCCTTCGTCTTTGCCGATCCCCCTGCTCTGAACGGTTTCTTCTGTCTCTCCCAGGGCCTAACTCATCACACTTCAGTGGGGCCCCTCAGGAAGCCCCACATCATCCTGGCCAAGCAGGCTGCCCCCCCCCACAGCTATCTCATGGGGCATCCTGTGGACGCCCCGCAGCCCTTCCAGGCCGAGTCCGTGCCCCTGCGTCTGTTCGGCCCGCTCACGCCCTCGGGGGGTGTGCACTCAAACACCGACTTCACGGCCCCCCCACTCGTTGAGGGATTCTAAGTGGGAGGTGGGACGGCTCCACGTCGCAGCAACGATGGGAAGCGAAGGGGAGACTCGGACAGGAGAGACATGGAAGAGGCAGAAGTGGATGAAGCTGACGCAGGGTGAGGGTCCGGGGTGACCAGGACAAAGGTCGGGGCAGAGACTGTGTGTGTGTGGGGAGTGGGCAGTCGGGCCTTGAAGACATCCTGTTCTGAGCCGGCAAATCAGGGCGGGGGATCCCAGCAGCAGATGGAACGGGGGGACTGCACCGGACGCAGGCTGCAGCGACAGGATGGGAAGATGGCGGAGAAGGGACAGCTGGAACCCGGAGCGTGCAGGCCGGGCTGGGGGCAGCATGGCAGGGGGCCAGCCAAAGATGCGGACGTGGAGGTAGAGGAGGCAGAAGAAAGAGTTGAGGGTCTAGAGAGAAGCCCCCACTGTTCATTCCCCCCACAAACAGCCACAGACACCAGTGTTCACACCCAGCGGAGCTACCGCAAGGGGGTTCCAGGCTGGCGTGCAGGTCAGGGAGGCTGGCTGTCCCACTCGCTGGTGGGTCCCTCGACCAGAGCCTGTACCGGTGTTTACTAAATGTTTAAACCAGGCCGTTTGGGGCACCTGAGAGTCAGGAAGTACAGGACAGCGTGCCTGGCTGCAGAGGGCCCCTTGGGGCTTCTCGGCCATGAGGTCATGACCTCTGTGTGCGGTGTGGACTCGGGGAGCAGGAGACAGGAGCCCTCAAGACCGGGTGCTGTAAAAAGTGTCAATGAGAAGAACAGCAAAGGTGGGCCTAGCCGGGTGGCTCAGTCGGTTGGAGCGTTGTCTGCGTACCAAAAGTTGTGGGTTCGATCCCGAGTCCGGGTGCATATGGGAGGCAGCTGACTGATGTTTCTCTCTGTCTCTCTCAAATAAATAAACATGTCCTTGGCTGAGGATTAAAAAGAGAACAGGAAGGAAGACCAGATCCTTGGTGATGTAGCAAAAGGACAGATGAAAGGAAATGGCAGGAGTCGCCCGCAATCCGCCCAGGTGGCGGGGGCGGTGGCCGAGGCACAGAGGCAGGTCGCCAGGTCGCCAGGCCTGAGTGTCACGTGCCAGGCCCTGTCACACTCAGGGCCCAGGGAGAGGTGTGTGTCTCCCTCTGGGGCCCTCTGGAGGCGGGTGAGCTGGCAGCTCCAGGAACTGAGCTTGGGGAAGGTCCCAGCAGCAGGTACCCTTGGCAGCCTGTGCTGGGCTCTTCCTCCCACCCAGCAGCCTCAGCCCCTGGCCCTGGCTGAGCACGGTCAGCCTGCCTCTTGGCCCGAGACCCTGGCTCTCTCCCCAACTGGGCCCGGGTGCCCACATGCGTGCTGTGTAAGCAGCCGTGATGGGGTGCCTCCGGTAGCCCCAGGGAAGTGAAGAGGCCTCTGCTGCCTGACGTGGGGTTAGGGGAGCAGAGAATAGCCACCATCCCTCAAGTGGGTTCTAGCTTCTTCCCTGCCCTTGTCTGAGAGCCGTTAGCCTTCCCCCTGATGAGGAAGGTAAGCAGCCACCCCTGAGTCATTCAAGCGCATGTCCCTAGACTTTCCTCGAAGCAGGTTGCTCTGAGGTGGCGGTGGTGGAACATCAGAGACCGGGGTGCCTGGGGGGGATTAGGCAAAAGACACTTTAAAGCCCCCCAAACTTTACCTCTGTCACCCTTTCCCAAGCCGGCAGGTTGTCTGAGGTTGCTCTCCAGCAGCCTGACTTTGCTGACACTCTGCCCACTCTGTCCAGCACCCTCGCCCAAGCTCAGCTCCACCCAAGGGGACATGCCGGCCCCGGCCCTGCCCCCCTGTCCCCCCCGGGGACTCTGACTCACCCAGGACTAGCAGGGCTGTCCACAGCAGCATGTGGCCCCAAGGACAGCAGGATGGGCAGCCAGCCCGGCCGCTCACTGTGGCAGGGAGGAACAGGACTGAGGGAACCCCCATCACCCCTAGAGCAGTGTCCCGAAGGTACCAGCAGGCCAGCCGGGGCTCCTCAGGAGGTTTCACTGGTTGCACCCCAGGGAACGGAGGGCTCTGAAGTCCAAAAGCGGAAGTGAGAAGCAGAGTTTTATCACAGGCCCCTCCCTCCCTCTTTCCTCTGAACTGCTCCCTCCCTGAAGATGCAGCGCTTCCCAGAATCTGGCTTAGCCCTGCTCCAAATTTACCGAAATTTTAGAAACTGGGAAACTTCCTCCTCTTCCTCTGGGGTCACTGCCGGGCTCAGCCTCATGGAGAAAGAGGGGATGGTCGTGGGACTGGGCTGGGGGCCTCCCAGCTGTCTGTCTCCTCGGGAAAGGTGACTCTGGAGAGTGCAGCAGGCTTGTCATGGTTGTAGTCACACCCGGAGGCCCGGACACAGGACAGGCCCTTCTGGAATCAGTGAAGGGTGCAGATCCCCCATCGTCACAGGGTGGCCTTCCTTGTTGCATCCCTGACTCCCTTTCAGTGCGTGAGACAAGGACGGAGAGGTGTGTCGGGGCAAGGGGATGATGGCACTCATCAGCACTGTCCCCTCCCTCATTCAGGCTGCTGCCCTCTGCCACATTCACCAAGCTCCTGTGAGCGCCTGCCGGTCCCGCCAACCCGCCCGTGTCTCGAGGGCAGGCACACAAGCTCAGAGCGGCACGGACCCCAGACAGCTTCTGAAGACTTCCAGCTCCTCGCCTGCAAAAAGTGAAGGCCCTCCATGCAGGAATTCTTGGATTCAGTGCTGCTGACATTTGGGGCCAGGTGACCGCGTAGCAAGGACCCACCCGTACCCTGTCAGGTGTCTAGCACCCCCGGCTGTGAACGCAGACGTGTCCCCTCAGTTGAGAAACAACTTTGGAAAATAAAGAAGATTTGGGTGCTTTCGAGGCGCCTGTGCCTGGGGCACGTCCTCTGGATGCTTCCTTCTCTCGCTTTCTGTCATTGTTGTCACCCCAGCACAGGCCCCGCCTGGCGCCTGGCAGCTCGGTGGGGTAGTCGATCAATGCTCAAGGGCATGACACCCGCACCCGGGCCTTCAAAGGGTCCCTCCAACTCAGGTCTTTGTCCAGGGGCGTTTTCAGGTCTGGTCTTTGTCATCGCTTTACTGTGACTCCTGCCAGCGTGAGCCTCGGGGGCAGAGTCCTACAGGGAGCACAGCTCTCAACCAGCCACACCGATGATGACAATGACGCAGTGTGGAGCTGAGGTCCGGAGGTCCCAGCTGAAGAGGGTGCCGCGGGGCGTCAGGCCCTCCGCACACACTGGAGAGCTCGGAGCCCAGGTGGCCAGGGGGAGAGGCGCCGACTGGCGTGAAGCAGACAGACACGCCGCGTCCCCCACAGCCCAGGGTCGCCGCCATGCTTCTCTCTGTCCTGCCTGCAAGGGGAGCGCTGCCGTCTGTATTTCCGAGGCTCTTGCAGAAGGCGAATCTCTCTGATCACTGGTTTTGCCACCGAGGACCCTGCTGGGTCCTTGACCCTGTGACCTGCAGCACTGCCTGTTGTGACATCTCCCTGGTCCCAGCGCCTCAGTTTCTCTGGACCAAGGGGTTCCCCTCTCAACCCCATCAGACCCCCTAACCCTGACTGCAGTCAGTCCCCCTGCCTCCAGGTTGCAGCCAGGAGGAAGAGAGACGGAGCAGCAGCGCCTGGCAGGCGAGCCCGGGTGGATCGCCCCTGGCTCCTACTCCCACGGCCGCACCACCTGTCTGGCTGGCCCGGCCTGAGTCCATGTCACCTCTGCAGGACGAGCGCCCCTTCACACCTGGGGAGCTCAGTGTCCACACAGGCAGAAAATGGTGGGAGCTGTGGCCCCAGCTAACGGCCCACAGCCAGGCCGATGTGCCGTCCTGGGCTGCACCTCTCAGCCGACTCACACGGGAATTCCCGGGAGGCTTCAGGGTTCAGAAGGTGCCTGAGCAGGTCCTTCATCCTCTAACTCACAGTAAGTAGGGCAGTGCAGCTGCCCCCCAAAAACCCCTAGACTCTCCAGCCAAGGTCCAAAGTCAAGGGCTAGGAAAGCCCTCGGTTGTCTTCTAGCTGAAGAGGGAAGCGCCTGCTTCGGAAAACACCACGCAGTGCCCTGGATTTGCACTTTGGGGGAAGCTGAGACTGAGCCACAAAAGACCATTGACCCAGCCGCTTGGCCTGACCACGCGGTCTTTTGGGCAAGGCCTTTGACCTCTTCCGTCTAGGTGGGTTTGGGTGGGGGAAGCGGGTGCTTTAGTGCTCACGCTCCCAGCGTGGGGGGTATCACTCTGCTCACAGTCACGCCAGCAGTCTCCCTGGGGTTCCCTCCTCACAAAAGCTTCAAATGCAAGGATGCAGCCACTGGTGACTGGACAGGGGACCCCCCTCGGCCCAGCCCTCAACAGGATGAAGGAAACAGCAGCTGAAGGACCGAGCCCTTGACTTGCCAGCCTGGGAATTCCAGTCCGGGAGCCGACCTGGCCCAACAGGAGCATCAGCGATCTCACCACCAAGCAAGGGGGGGCGGGGGGCGGCTTACAAAAGCTCATTCCTACTGAGAATCAGGAGCCACAGAATGGAGGCGGCCCTGACGGCCCGACCCTCAGTGCAAATCTACGGTAAGTCACCCTGCGCCAGGTCAGCCGGTCTCGGTCCCCAACACAGCTAGCCACCTGGCCCTGCCCTAGAAAACAGGACCAGCTGGCCCATCCATCATGTCTCGTGTCCAGGTCCCCTCTTCCAACTGTCTCTCTCAAACTCGCTCCGGCCCTAAGTCCCGAGGGAGGAAGGCTCCCCCATCCACAGATGGCTTTCCCTTTGAGTAAAAGGCATCAATACCGTCCCTTAATTGTTGAGCTTTGTCAGTTGATGGAACAACAGCATCGAGCGATGGGCACAGTAAGAGACCGAAGTTCATCCTCAGGCTGCAGCACCTGGAGGTCCCCCGTAGGAGCACTTGACAGATGGGAGGACACCTCCCCGCCTCAGGATGACCCTAGTCATGGGAAACTCTTATCCTTGGGGAGGCACAGGCTTGAATCAGCATCACAACTGCCCTTTGCTCTGTTTGTCCTGATAACCCCCCAAAACTCTCTCCCCCACCAACAAAACTTCTTGTGTTTTTAGCTGAAGATAGTATTGAAGGTGGTGCCTTGGGCCATTTGGGGGCGTTACTTGGTTTCCCTGTTTTTGACGACATGAGGCTTAGCAGAAGTGGCTTCGTTTTGGGCTTGTGGTCTTGTTTTTAACGATTCTTAATGCGGAACCTGGCATAGACATTTAGTCTTTATCATCATTAACCATGAAGGGAATCTGGCCCACCGCTCCTGGCGGGGGGCTGGCGCGGATGGTTCCACTGTGAGAAGGGCAGGTACCCTCATGGTTCCAGCTCTGGACACTGAGCGTCCAGCCACTCGGGCCAGCAAGCGCTGGGTTCTCTTTCTTCTGCTCGGCTGGGTGTTGTTTCTCTTCCTCCTGACACCCTGACCACCCTCCTGTCCCTCCCCGTGATTGCTTTCCTTGTCCACTCTAGGATTTCCTCCTTCCGGACGCTTCCTCAGAGCTGAGCTGCCCCGGACAACATTACGATCAGCTGCTGACCCCACAGAGGGAGGAAGTTTGGGAGGGAAGGTGACCACAGAAGGAGAAGTGAGCCAAAAGGGTGACAGGGGGGGCGCTGGTTGAGGGGTTTCCGGCGGCCTCGCCACCAGCATCACCGGCCCGTCCTGGAAAGGTCCCCTGAGAGCTCAAGTCTGTGTGTGAAAGCCTCCTGGTCTTGAACAGTCTTCTCAGCCATGCAGACACCCCGGGCTCTGTGACCAGCGACTTCAGGCTGCGGGCTGGCTCGCCACTCTTCTTTGGAGCTGGCGCACGCCGGGTTTGGATGAGAGAGGAGAGACATCGCCAGGAGGCCAAAGCCCGTGACAAAAGGGGGTGTATCTCTGAGGACCTGGGTTGGGAAGGGAGCAATGAGACCTAGTTGTCTGTATTTGTTTTTAATTTTATTTTTAGATATAAGTACAGCTGGCACACAAGGTCACATTTGTTCCACGAGTTTCAGGTGCACAACACAGGGATCTGAGGTTTTCATACCTTACGCTGTGCTCACCCCACTAACTCTAGCGCTCACCGGTCACCGTGCAGGCTGGTGACAGTGTCATGGACTGTAATCCCTTCACCTTTGTCATGAACCCACCTCTCCCGTCCCCTCCAGCAATCATCCCTTTGGCGTCTGTTTCTACGGATCCTTTTGTTTGATTTGATTGGCTGGTTCCTCTGTGTTCTGCACTTGTCTTTCTCCGACTTATTTCACTGAGCGTAGTGCCCAGAGGTCCATCCGTGTGGTCCTAAACAGCAAGGTTTCTTCTGTTTTTATTGTAGAGTGACTTCGCACCGTCCACCTGCAGCACCTCATCCGTGTCCGTTTGTGGATGGCCCCCCGGGGACCGGGTGTTAGACCAGCTCTGTCGCCATGTGGCCTGGGCCAGGGCCCCCGCTTCTCTGGGCCTCCGCCAGGAGTTTGAAAAGGTCGGTCTTTATCAGGCACGGATTTTTTCTCCCTGCCTGAGGCCTGCCTTCTCCCTCTTTGGACCGTGTCTTGCACAGAGCAGAAGTTTTGATTGAATGAAGTTCAGTGCGTCACTGATTTCTTCCATGGGCCACACGTCTGGCACTGCATCTAGAAGTTGTGGCCACATCCAAGGTCATCTAGGTGTCTCTCCTTGACTATCTTGTAGGGGTGTTCATGGCTTTGCATGTTTACACTGGAGTCTGTGACCTGTCACGAGACAATTTTGGTGAAGAACACGAGGTTGGTGTCAAGATTCATTTTTTTTTTTTTTTTGCACGTGATTGTCCAGCTGTTCCAGCCGTTTGCTATAAAGACCGTCTTCCCTCCACGGTGCTGCACTGCTCCTTTGTCAAAGGTCAGTGGGCCATGTTCCTGGGGGTCGATTTCCGGGATCTCTGTTCCATTCCATTCGCTCGTTTGTCTGTTCTTTCTCCAGAAACCACATGCTGTGTCACAGCGTCAGCCTGCACGCGAGCAAAGGCAAGCCCTGACTCACTGCCAGTTCAGCCAGTTCAGGCTCCAGACCCGACTGACCGTCCTCAATTCTAACGACCAGCGCGAGAGCCACCACCTGTCGGGACGCGAGAGCCAGGAGCCCAGGTGAGACCCAGGCATGCTGCTCCCACAGCAGCACCCAGACATCAGGGACGACACCCTAAGTGCTCCCTGAAAAGGGTGCTACTTGGGAGGGGCGAGCTACGCCAGCACCCCCTGGGGGAAAGCAGAAGAAGCAGGAGGCAAACTCCTCAGTCAGGGCAGAAGTCCCGGAGGGCGTGGATCCAGACCCAGTGTGGAGCAAAGCTTGGCACCGAGTTCCCACCGTGAATCCCTCCTGTGCATTGACGGCAGGGTGCTAGGAAAGGACAGGACTGTGACTAAGGGGCTGGGGGTGGGCATTAAAGGCAGGGCTGTGGCTGGCGGGGGAGCTTTACGGAAGCATCTCCACGGGGACTCAGGGCCTCGGTCTAGAAACTGGGAAAAAGTATTTTGTACAAGACAGTGCGAGGCCTCAGCTCAGCATCTGTTCCCTGCTGTGTCCCCGTCCCGTTCCAGAAGGAGATCACTCTGCCACAAAGCAGCGCATGGGGAAGGCAGAGCAGATTCGGGCCCTGGCAGAATGGCAGGAGGGAAGCCAGGCCACCCTGAACCACCGCAGGGAAGTGGCGCTAAGGCTGGCAAAGGCGGCAGATGCTGGGCCAGGGAGAAGGGGCACAAGGGGCAGGGGCCAGCCAGAGACAGTGACTCAGCCGGCACCCAGGGCTCAACCCCCTGTGGCCCCCGGGCCCGTGACAGAGGGTGCGGGGGAGTGGGAGAGAGGAACTGCTAAGAGACGGGTCTCTGCCCTGAGGCATGCTCCACACAAAGGGGAAGACGGACGGGCACACACAGGAGACAGACATGCAACCAGCACAAGGCCGCCCTGGGCCTCCCCTGCCTGAGCAGAGCGGAAAGGAGCTTTGCGTTTGCGGCTGGAATTGAAACGTGCGGAAAGTGTGAGTGGCAGCAGAAATGAACGTGGACTGAAGAGCCAAAGTGTTTCCTCCCAGGGTCTGTCATTTCAGACACGTCTGCAGGTTTGCCACGAGGCAGGTGTGAACATCAAGCACTAATAATGGAAGCGTGACAAGACACGCCAGAACTCAGCGGCTGAGACAGGCAAGCTCGCACCCTGAAGGCTCAGGACGGTCCCCAAATTAAAACCACGTCTGTATTTCAAACAGCATAGACTCAAGGAAGCGAACACCAGCACCATGCAGAGGGGAAAGCTGGGCTCCGGGGGATTTCAAGGGGCCGGGGGGCAAGACATTTGGAAGAGCCCCTCGCCAGAGCCTGGCTCCTGTTGTCCCCTCGTCATGGGGGCCTGGCTCTGAGGCAGTTTTGATGAGGGCGTTCAACACACCTCACTTCTAGACAGAAAACATTCCAACCTTACACCTTAAGAAACAATGAAGATACACATCAACCAGAAGGCAAATCCTAATAACAATATAGGAAGCGCTTACATATCAATAATCACTCTAAACACAAAGGGACGGAATGTACCAGTCAAAAGGCACAGGGCAGCTGCATGGACTCAAAAAACAAAACAACACTCAACCACCCGCTGCCTGTGGGAGACTTGCTCAGTGACACAGACACACATGGGCCCAGAGCCAAGGGATGGAAGAGAACATACCACACACGTGGCCGCCGAAAGAGAGTGGGTGCAGCCATATCTGTACTAGAAAAATACACCCTGGCTGGTGTGGCTCAGGGGACTGAGCGCCGGCCTGCAAACCAGGGGGTCACCGGTTCGAGTCCCACTCAGGGCACATGCCTGGGTTGCGGGCCAGGCCCCCAGTAGGGGGCGCATGAGAGGCAACCACACATTGATGTTTCTCTCCCTTTCTTTCTCCCTCCTTTCTTCTCACCCTAAAAATAAGTAAATAAAATCTTAAAAATAAAATCAGACAACCCAATTAAAAAGTAATCAAAAGATTTAACCAGACACTTCACAGAAGACGACATCTAAGTCACCAATTAAGCACACCCAAAGACCAGCATCATTATTTATCAGGAAAATGCAAATTAACAACACAGGGAGCATCATCATACACTGCAGAGGGTCAGAGCACTTCGTCTGAAAATGTGGCACCCCGGCAGGCCAAATATTTTAAGCTGAAGGAGGTAAAAAAAAGGGGGGGTGGCAGAAAGTTCCCTCTGACCTGACCCACTTGGCCCTTCTTCCCTGAAAGTAGATGAATCTCCCACGTCAAAGGTGCCCTCCCTGTACCAGGTGGGCAGGAGACGTCCTGTGAACACAGCGGGGGTGTTGGGGCCTCGGAGACGTGTAAACTAACCTTGTTCATTCTTCTCCACAAACCCACCTCCGCCCAAGCCTCTGCCTTGTCCAGTCTTCAGAAACCCGCCGTTTCTGTGGTTGGAGGCAGCAAAGCTGGGCGGCCTCTCTGAGCCTGTACCTTGGTGAGCGCTACATTTGTTCTGCCCCTGTCAATCTGTCTGCATCCATTGAATAATTGGACCGGCCACAGCACCTAGAAGGGAAGAAGGGAAAATTTTCTTTCCCTACAACACCCACCTGATTAGCTAACATGAAAAAGACTGACAATACCAAAATATGCTTGAATAAAACCAAAAAAAAAACCGACACTGCCTCAGTATCAGGTGGCTGTCCCGCTCAGAAGCCTTCGGTGACTTCCCATCACTTCAGGACAACATCGAAGCCCTCAGGACGCCATGGAGCATCTCAGAGTGTGCGCATCGCCGCTACCCCCACCCCACCCCCACGCTCACCGGGACCACGTCTCTCGTGGCTCCCTGCTTTTGCTGTGTGCTCACCCGCGCTGCTGTCTGTGAACCGAGCTGTCTGACCGACTCATGCTCGTTCTTCAAGACACACCCCCCTTCTCCATGAGCTCTTCCATAAATTACACGCAACTCAACTCTGGTTTGCAGCAAGAGGGAGCGTCCAAACCAAGCGTGGCTGACTCTCCAGGGGCCGCCCTGCCTCCGCAAACATGTCTCCTGCTGGCGAACACAGGAAGCACGTTGTGCCACACTTGGGGCCCCTTGACATTGGCATAATGTTGTAACAAACTGACATTTTGTTGTGTTTGTTTTTTTTTTCCTGGACTGAAGAATGTGGGCTTTTTGCTGTTTTCTACTGCCCTCTGCTGAAATGAAGTGGGCAAGGTACCCAGTTTTCAAGAAAACTAAAAAAAATCTTTTTAAGAAAGAAGGGGGGGGGGGAGGAAAAGAAAACTAAAGATCTGAGCGTTTTAACACCAGAACAGTGTGAGGTGGGTTCAGGAGCCGGGAGGGGCCGATGCTCTTGTTTTAAGCCACTTGCTCTGCTCTCTGCCTCAGTGACCCTTGGTCTCAGATGGTGGCTTCCAGCAGCAGACTTGCTCCATTCGCCTGCAGTCTGGCTTTGGGCCCTCAGTGGTGAGCCCCCGTGGAATTCAAAGGTGCAGGAGAAAATGAGCAGTCAGATCCCAACATTAGGGTCTGTGACCCTCCGCCTGCTTCGCCCTTGACCTGCACTCGAACCTGGGAATCTGCGCAGCCCAGGGTGCAACTCCAGAGGTGGGAGCCCTCCCAAGGCACGTGTGCTCAGAGCTGCTGGAAGTGTCCCCTGCTGGGGAGCAACCAAATACTCTCACGGACCCGGCAAGTGAGGCTTTAAGTGATTTAAAATCATCTTCTTGGAAACAGACCCCCGACCCGCGACCAAGGCCTCAGCAATGAAGGGGCCACTTCCATGGCTTCGGCTGGCTTTCTCAGCACAGTTCAGCTCCAATCCGTGTCGAGTCCTAGCCCAGCCTCTCCTCCCAGGTGGTCCCGACAGGCTCTTCCATAACCCACATCCAATTTGCTGGTTCTGCTAAATATCTCAGCCCCACCTCCACTACCTGAGTGAAAGAAATCAAAGAAGTATCTCAAAGAGATGTGTGCATCCCCACGTTCTTGGCAGCATCGTTCCCAGTAGCCACCATACAGAAACAACCCAGATGTCCATCCACAGAGGAGACGGAAAAGAAAACGGGCCGTGTGCCTGCAGCGGAACACCACACAGCCTTAAAAACAGGGAAGTGCTCCCACAGGGTACAGCGTGGGTGAACCTCAAGGACCTCACATTAGTGAGACAAACCACTCACAACAGGACAGATCCGGACAATGCCCCTCATAGGGAGCCCCTACGTGTGAACACCATGGAAACAGGAGAAGGGAGCCAGAGTGTGGGATCTGCAAGACGAGAAGGTGCTCGAGATCTGCTGCACCGTTCCAGGACATGGCAGAACGTTTCAGTTTCTGCACAGCACAAAACTAAAATCAAACCAAAAGAAACTACCAACCATAAAAGAAAAAAGAATTTAATGACCACCCCCTATAAGATGTAATTTTATTATACAAGAAATTAATAAGGAAAACACAGAGTCTCGACAACTAGGCCAGGGCCGGGATGCCCGCAGAGACGTGCCAAGACCTTTGGCTTTGCGAGCAGTAACCGTCTGAGTGTGCAGACGCTTCCACGTCCTAGATGACGAAACACAACCAGTGCACAAGCACCTGGGAGTGTCTGACACATGGGCAATCAAAGAAACACAAACTGGAACGTGAGGCCCCGCCTCTCACCTGCTGAGTCGCTTAAGATTCAGAAAGAGAACATAACTCCATGGATCCTCATGGACTTCCTAGGGTAGAGTAAATTCGAACAAATCTTTTAGAAAGAAATGAGGAAGTACTGTCAAAATCTTAGGAATATATATATGTATACCTATAACACTGTAATTTCACTTCTGGGAAAATGGCCTTTGGAACTATGCCAAAATATATTTTTTTTAAAAATCCTGTTGCACTTTGCAGTGCTATTGAAAATAATGAAGATTAGGACTTCCGGCCAAGATGGAGGCATAGGCAGACACACTGTGCCTCCTCGCACAGCCAAAAACAGGACAGCAACAAATTTAAAAACAAAAAACAACCAGAGCTGACGGAAAATTGAACTGTATGGAAGTCTGACAGAGAGTTAAAGAAAAAACATTCATTCAGACCAGTAGGAAGAGCGGAGACGGGCAGCCAGGCAGAAAGAACTCAGGGCAAGGCGGTGGCTGGTGGACCAGGCGAGGTGGCAGCTGGTAGACTGGGTGGTCCCACATTTGTGTGCGGATAAACCGGGAGGAACAACTGGGGAGTGAGACAAACCCTCGACCCAGGGTCCCAGCGCAGGGAAATAAAGCCTCAAACCTCTGATTGAAAAAACCTGTGGGGGTTGTGGCAGCAAATAAACTCGCAGCCTCACAGGAGAGTTCAATGGAGAGACCCACAGGGTCCTAGAATGTACACAAGCCCACCCACCTGGGAATCAGCACCAGAAGGGCCCAATTTGCTTGTGGGTAGCGGGGGAAGTGACTGAAAGCCAACAAGAGCCCAGCAAGCGGCGTTGTTCCGTCTCGGACATGTCCCCCACATACAGCGTCACAAAGCAGACGTGGGTTGTACCATCCAGACAAATACCTAAGGCTTCACCCCTTACTGTGTAACAGCCACACCGAAACAAAAAAAAAAAAAAATGGCCCAAATAAAAGAACAGATCAAAGCCCCAGAAAAATTACAACTAAGTGATGAAGAGATAGCCAACCTATCAGATGCAGAGTTCAAAACACTGGTGATCAGGATGCTCACAGAAATGGTTGAGTATAGTTGCAAAATAGAGGAAAAAGTAAAGGCTATGCAAAGTGAAATAAAGAAAAATATACAGGAAACTAAAAATGAAGGGATGGAAACTGGGATTCAAAACAATGATTTGGACCAGAAGGAAGAAAGAAACAGTCAACCAGAACACAATGAAGAAACAAGAATTCAAAACAATGAGGAGAGGCTTAGGAACCTCCAGAACAACTTTAAATGTTCCAACATCCAAATCATAGGGGTGCCAGAAGGAGAAGAGGAAGAGAAAGAAATTGAAAACTTATTTGAACAAATAATGAAGGAGAACTTCTCCAATCTGGCAAAGGAAATAGACTTCCAGGGAGTCCAGGAAGCTCAGAGAGTCCCAAAGAAGTTGGATCCAAGGAAGCACACACCAAGGCACATCATAATTACATTACCCAAGATGAAAGATAAAGAGAGAATCTTAAAAGCAGCAAGAGAAAAGGAGACAGTAACCTACAAA